>JARYTB010000006.1:0-610683 GCA_031081865.1 Schwanniomyces occidentalis var. occidentalis
ACACCATCCTATACACCATCCTATACACCATCCTATACACCATCCTATACACCATCCTATACACCATCCTATACACCTATACACCAATCCTATACACCATCCTATACACCATCCTATACACCATCCTATACACCATCCTATACACCACAGGACTCTAGACAATTAACACGTAGATACTAAACTTAATGTTTTTTTTCTTATGTTGGCTACAAATACTGTCCTGGAAAAAGATAATAGAAAGATGGACCCTAATTTTATAGTCGCAATCATTTGGCTAACAATTACATCAATCCCTCATTATATAGCGTGGAAGTATTTTAATCCATATGTATCTTTCGTCGTTTCTTTTATTACTATCTACATTCAGCTTACTGCTATCGATACCTTATTGGAGCGCTAATAATAGTACCTAGCCGAAGCCTTATGTCGGCAAACTGTGGTGGTGTATTTAAAGGATGCTATGATGTCGGTTGTGGCAGTTTGATTTGGCCCTATAGCTGCGATAGCAAGGGAGCCTGAAGGGCCAACTATCTGGCATGTCCTGACCATTTTCCAAGCTGACTGTACTTCACTTAGAATAAAAGAATTAGTGCAATAACCCATGAGGTTTGGCCAAGTTGGGCTGTATTGAAGTATCGAATAATTGAATTATAAAGAATAAAAAGGAATATATAAAAATGAAAAAATAAATTAAAAAAAAAATACATAAAATGCTGATATCGAAGTTCGAAAAAACCTAAAAACCAAAAAAAAAAAAGAAAATTAAATAAAAAAAAAAAAGGCAAAATAACTACTATCTAGTTGCTTCCAAGAACCTTTCCCATTTTCTTTGACTTCTAGGAGCTAGGTTAACTTGTTGCCTTTTGTACTCATGAAATCTTCTATTCTGTATGGTTATAACACATATCTGTCTGAAATATAGTGGTATACTACTTATATAGTCACTGTTGTATCCTTACAATTTATGGAGTTCTCGGAATATATATTCCATTACATGAACCCTAAATAACCAAGTGAATTTAACTGGTTTGTAAGCCAAGAAACTATCTAGATTAAAATAAGTAAATGATAATAAGGGATTTTGCCCTTATACGCTACAATATCGCCTCTTTGGCTTGATACAAACATGTAAAGTGTGATGGTTGCGCATAATATTAAACACATCTCTGTTTTGATAGCTAACCTATCCCTTGAACAAGCATACATAGTAGAACCAGCATGAGCCATGAACATGACTATGATGCTTCTAGATTTATGGGATAGGCAGAACATCTTACTGCATGGTCATATCTTGATCATTGGTTATCATAGTATTATCTTAGAACTTTCACAATGATTTATTTAAGTACTCCCTTTAGATCGCAGACAGTCATGACTAATTAAAGGATAAGAAAAGTATATAAAAGGAACAATATTGCTTGATATTTTTCCAAAGTTTGCTTCCTTCAACACAGCAACGAATTAGTTTTAAGTATTGGTTACATCAGTTGCTGGTTGCTGTTTGTGTTCACATTGGACACTGGGTTAATATTATAATGTGTGCATTCTATGGCGGTTTTGTGGATACTTCGGTGGAGTTCTGTCTCAGAGAAACCAATGAATGGTATATAGTATTGATGGGCTTTGAAGGCTGATCCGGATGCTTCATTGAACATATATTTTTACGGCTTGGCGCAAGGTATGACATTAATGTGAGAAATATTTTTAGGTTGATCAGATCTGTCTAAGTGTTGATCTACCATTGACAATGGTAAAGAAAATTACAGCTTAATATATGTATTCGACTTTGCTGGCAAAGTGATCGGCTCATTTGTTAGATACTTCTAGAATTAGTTAAAAATCATGCTAAGAATACTTTCCGATTACTTGCCTAACGGCTGTAGATTTATTTATTAGATACTTCTATTTTAGTTTATATATTGGGTATACGCACTAATAATAATTTCCTGTCTAATTAATAATGTAGCACGACACATTAAAGGATTATTAGCTTTAGATAGTATCTTAGATGCTGGTGCTAAGAAAATACCTTTGAAATGCTTTTTTTTCTTTTTGTGCTTCAAATATATTGAACATACGGTTTTCATCAAAGAAATAACCTTTAAAGATTTAGAAGAGAGTCATAAGACAAAATAATCTTGATTGGGACTACATACACACAGAGATGATGAAAATATACCTAATGTTTAAGTTTCGCTTACTGGATTTCTAGATATATGAATGGAACATGCGACTGGAAATATACCAATGAAATATACCAATGGAATATGTCAATGTTGCAAATGGGGTTACCGGGGGGTCGATTGATTTGGTCAATTGAATTGAGGTAGATGAATACTGCAAAATAGCACCTTGGAAGATGACTCAGATTGTTGCAGTCACTTCCACATAGCTTCACTAAATGAACTAAATGAGTCATCATATGAGATAAGATGGTGCAAATTCTCCTATAAATGCTGAAAAAATAAATTACACTCCATATGTGTTTCGTAAAAAAAAGAAAAACATTGTTCAGATATCAGTTAGCTGACCTGAGAATGTGTGTATTGAATAAGTGAATATATTTGAGAAGATAGCATCAACTAAGTCGAATGCCATAGACGTTGGTCGTTGACCAAAATTCTATCAATGATTTTAAAAATGATGGATAAAGAGGAATGAGAAACTTATCGTTCTAAAACTCATGCACCAAATTCTGGGTCTAGATTATTCGCAAACAGAAGAAGTTATTATCATCTTTGTCCTTTGAAAGATGATGAAGCACAAGCAAAGTGTACTGGAGTATTAACATTAACCAGAGAAACAGTTGGTGCGATGTCAAGATGAAGGCTCTTTATCCTAACTTCCCTGAACAAGTAATGGTGGCCATCGAGGCTGCGCAATATACTTAAATGACTTTTTTCATTATTGGTCTCATGGGCGGTGGACCGGCGGATCCCTACTTTCGAATAGGAAAAGAAGTTAGAGCTTAATGAGGAAAAGGTAAGGACAGAGATTTCACTAATATTGACTAGTCATCTTAAGGCTTATCTTCATGAGATATATAATAGAATCATTAGACTCGCAGCAAAGGAAATGGATATACTAGAAGGATAATTTTACCATACAATACTTTTTGAAAGATGCAGATTTTTGAATGATAGACTTTATAGGGATACTAATACAAAAAAAAAAACGATCAAAATAGACTTAATGAATAGTGTAGCAATAATTACCGAAACTGAAAAAAACCCAATTCACATTTTGGGGTTTAATATGCCTCAATTTCAAGAAAGAAATAAACTATCACTCAAATTCTTAACAATTTATAGCCAACTTAATCTTTACTAGCTCTCGCAATGTCAACATCTTGATATAAATTTACTCCTAAAATTAGTTTTCTATAAGAGAAACATGCCTCATGAAACTTTTTCTAAATATCAAGATTTTTTGGATCGCTTCTATCATGTATAAAAGGGATACATTTAGTAAAATATTTAATTTAGTATGTTATCTTGGCCAACGTGATGCACAATGAGAGTGCAATGATATTCTATTCAAGACCCAAATTAGTAAAATACTAATCGGAACATTTTCCACATTTCGCGCAGCTTGCTTAATAGAGAACAGAATTCTATTATTGTTCTGACCTTAACTTTAAAGTTGCACATTCAATTATTCCAACATAATAGCTTTTCCGGAAGTGGTTTCAGTATGGGATTCGCTGACATCAATTTCTCTTAATCCCGCTGGTTTCATACCCCAAATTAGCCATATGAAGAATATATTTAGCATACGGTATCCATAGGCTAAACAAAGGTCAGATTTATAAGTAAGTTCAGCACCAATATTTTTTGTAAAATCAATAGGTGGGTTATAGGCTTTATGCACAACAACTGCCCAAAAACCATTTAAAACAAATTTTGAATACCAGTAGATCGAGAATATCAAGAAATTTTTGAGTTTATTATTCTCGCATTTAGCGGAACCCTTTTTAGATCCACTCTTGAGTTTAGAATACGTTTTAATATTGTAATGAACATTTAAGATAAACACAACACATTGGAAAATAAAGTTGAGTGAAACAAGAAACAAGATACCTATATCCATTATTAAATAATCTGATAGATATCCTTTATTCAAAATAACTGAATCATCGAAGTATGTTTTCCACTTTGGAGGTCGTCCTCCACAAATCATGTCTAAAATACCTAAAAGTGGAATGAAATTACTATAGGTTAATATATTACTAGGTGGTTTGTATTGATTTGAGCTATCGTTGAGTCTGAAATCATAAATAATGCCATGTCCTAGAAAAATTAAGAATATAAACCAATACAACAGGTAATCGAAGAAAGTTAAAATTATCATTCTAAAGACTGGAATAATAAAGTGTGTAGTTTTATCTATTGCACTGATTTCAGGAAATGCTGTTCTGACTATCAATAATCCTAAGAATAGTACGTCAAGTACAACAATCAACAGTATTAAATAAATCAAATGTTTGATAATTATAGGAGTATGCTTCGAATCCCTGGTTGCCTTCATCAATTCAACTACTATGTTACTATTTCTTTTGTAAATATTTGTTGGTTGCACTTTGAACACGTTGTAATACACAATGGATATTAGGAAGCATCCCATGACTAACGCAAATTTAGAAATAATCTCTATTTCACATTTCTCTCTTAACATATATTTTTCTTCGTTAACTTCGACCGTAAGTTGATAATTTTTTAGGCCGTTAAGAAAACTGGTAGAATCAAGTTCCAGAAAAACCGAAAGGATATATATACAATATACTCCTGGTTCTTTTATTGAATAATTGATGTATCTTGGATTATCTGTAATATCGATTATTTCTGCAATAATCGGGTGTATTAGTTTTTCGTCTTCATAGTTAAGGTTAATATAAGGCTCGAGATTTTTCATGGATACTAGAGAGAAGTGGAGCTTCAAATCTTCTTTCTTTTCGAAGAATTCATCGGCATCAGGCAAGTCCTTGATCCGATTCAAATCTAAGTAGTTGAATATTATGACAGGAATAGAAATTTTTCTAACCATAGAACGTTCCCATCCTTCTACTTCTTTGTCAAAGATTAGTTTAAAAGAGGTTGCCTTTTCAACTGATGGAATGTTGATACATGCACCATTATAGTCTCTAATGAGAGTAACCTTTCTAGTACATGTTACAACCGAGAGACCAACGTAACAAATACAAAACAATAGCTGAAAAAGGTTCATGTTCATTTTTTAAAATGAATTACCAGAAGGCTATAATTTTTAAAAATGAGCAGAAGTAAACGATCTACAAATATCCAAATACTTTGAGGGAATATCTCTTACTAAGTAAATTTAGAACAAGAGGCTATCAATATTAACCTATCACACGTCAAAGATGAAATTTCCGATTTTAGACCATACGTTTGTGTCATAGTATCACCGCGGCACTTAAGAAGGTTTTAACTGTAATAGGTCCATCATATATTTTCTTTTTATTTTTGGCACAGCAATACATTAATAGATTTCAGACATACATGTCTATCTTACTCCTATTTTAAATGATCTTACAATTTTGCATCGTTATTGAATTAACCTCTTCTAGTTCTAAATAACTATGGAACAGACTTGATTGTCACACCAGTTTTGGTATTTAAGGGCATTCTATCACTGTTTAACACCATCGATAAGGTATGGTCTTTAGCCGATAAAAAGTAATACATATTTTTCTAGTTAATCGGCAAGTAAAACTCTTGAATATCAAATCTATGAGCACAAGCTCTTATGAAGCAATCATAAGCTTAAATGTTCTATAGGATTATTGAGAGGTTTGAGAATGAAGTAGAGGTTAAATAGGCCAAATGACTTAAAATCAGCATTTTATCTTTTGTAAGTAAATCGGCTACTATAACTCTATGTACTGTGTTGCGCGAGATGAAGTATAGGTGCAATAGAACTGCCAGACAAGTATCACTAAGAAAAACTTTGTTTCTTTTGAAGTATTGTTATTACAAGTGAACCACGGTGCTAGCTGATTGAGTTGAAAGCGGAAGTTGGTCGACTTCAAATTAAAAAAAGGACTGTTTCGGATGGCTCTACAATTGATACTCCTCCCCCTTTCTACCTCTAGCAGATTTCCGAAAAAAGACTAAAAGCGACAATATGAACATCGCTCATAATATTAAAACTGATAATGTGGTAGTAATACGAGTATTACAATTATAAGATTTACCATATTTCGTGTTTTTGCTAGATTTAAATATGTCTCATTCTTCCTTCAAGAACCCTTTGATACAGCAATAATATTTTAATTTGGAAGAATGCAATTTTGCAGAACAGACATCAGGCAGCATTAGTTCAAAGCATCAATTTGGTACATGCCATTGAAATCGCATATGTTTAGTAGATCCATTGCCTCTTAAGCCACAATATAATTGTTTTGGAATTTAAGGCTCATTCAAAGCCGCAAAATACCATTTTGTCATAATCTTCCGCTGAACCTTTTTTTGTTTGCTCTTCTACCATCTTCTCTCTTAATATATTTTCACCATTAACCCTATAAGTTGAGCCAGGATCTAAACAAAGCTTCCCCCAATCTTTGTAGAATCAGCTCAGTTGATAACACCAATAGGCTTAAGGTTATGCGCATAAAATGTATTTCTAAAGTACTGATGTAGACCGGAAGTGGACTTTCGTTCTATAAAAAATAAAAATAAAAAAAGGATTTAATCCTGTGGTATTTGCAAGGCAAAGACTCTCTTCATTGAAGTAAGCATAAATGATAGTTCACTAACTAACTTGATCGCTCCAAATCCATTAATTTTTAGCATATTTCAAATTTTGTTTCTAGGGGATGCCCTCAACACTAACATTATTGAACAAAAGATCTAAACTTCCATCTTTTTTTTCTCATTAATTGGTTTTCTTCACCTTTCTAATTACTGTGTCTAGCTCCTGTCCCTACTTTAATTACCTCAGTCCAATAAAGATTCTGCACTACAATTTCTCGCCGATATTATACCAGATGGTTCCGCCACTTACATTTTCAGATAAGTGCTGAATCAATCTCTTTGACAGCAGATCAATTTGGTCCTTGCTATTATACACAATTTGGATCACCTGTAAATATATAAGTCTGTCCTACTATGGCGTGAAAAAACAATCAAACGTAGGAGTTCTTAAGAGCACAACAAGGTCTCTTGATCGCGTGTATAGTTAGTTGCATATGCATACTACATAAGTTCGTAATTTTGAATTGAGGAGCTCTTCGGTAACAATTGCCGATCATTCGAAAATCGTACGGAAGTTTATTGAAAGGACTTCTCAATAGCAAGAAGAAAATGTCGGAGTACCCGTAAGGCATTCAAATAAAAGCTATCAAACCAATCTATTCTCTTTTTAAGCTTTAGTTAATAGTGATGTTGTATCCTTTATATTTTATTTTTCTTATACACCTGGCCATGTCCAGAATGATTCCGATCAAAGATGCAGAGAACGTAACGATGGTCTCTCTTAACTATGGTCTTAATATGATTTCACGAGTGAATGATACAAGTAGCCAGAATTATCATGGTTCTAAACGTTTTTCCTTAACGTTGAATGAATGCATAAAGCAGAAACTCTGTGATTCCAACATGAAAGAGGAAGGCTTCTTAGAGCATATTTTAACTATCAACATGTACGATGTGCTAGAATCTGTACATTTTCAATAAGATAGTATTAATAATTGAAAAGCACTGTTAGCATTATGAGATGCGTTCTAATAAACATTCATATTTATATAGGTAGAGACGACAGGCTTTATGCCAGCGAATTCATCAATGGAGTAATTGATAGCAAAGTTTAGAAGTAATGAGAAAGAAAGTCAAGAGCCTCGAGTGTGCTATCTCAATGCATTCAAAAGACGAAAAAGTAGTAGATGTCAGTACCTTCATATATACTGAACAAGAAAAGAGGGCTGTTGTCCGAAAAATTGATCGAGTGCTTCTTCCAGTTATGTGTGCCGTTTATTTTTCACAATATCTCGATAAAAGAGCTGGACAGTTATGGCACTTTTTTGTCTTAGAACTGATCTAGAGTTGACCGCACCAGACTATTCCTGGTGCAGGAGTGCCACCTTTCTTGGACAGCTTGTCGCAGAATTCACCGCAATTTATTTTGTCAGTAGATTATCGCTTTCCAGACTTATTGGAGACGTAGTTCTAGCGTGGCCAATTGTTTGCACGAGCTCAGCTGCTCCTCATAGCGCAGCTGGTTTTTTGGCAACAAGATTTTTCTTGCATTCACTGAAGGTGGAGTTTATCCAGCTTTTGTTATGATTACCGGTGCATGGTTCCGTAAGAACATGCATTCAGGACAACTCTTTGGGTTTCAATGAAGACCGTTTCACAATCTATTGCATGTTTGTTGATGTATGGAATAGCAAAAAAAATTCTATTAGTATTAAACCCTGGAAGGTTATGTATCTTGTTTGTGGTGGATTGTCTTTTGCTGCAGCTTTTCTCTTCATGGGACTTGTATCTGTTTCACCAAAGAGAGCCTGGCTCTTAAATGAAAGGGAAAGGAAATTGCAATTTTAAGAATTTATAAAGAATCGGAGCATGTTTTCAGGAGTCATTCAATAAAAAGCAATTCTTACAATGTTTGGCCCATTGGAACACATGGACAAGTCTTATATTTGGTATATGTGTTACTTTATCTTCAGGAACTATTGCCTTCGCCTCATTGATTATAAAAGATTTTGGCTATAGTAATATGGACACGATGTTGTATCAAACTCCTTCTGATGGATTTCAACTAGTATTCATTTGGATCGGCCACTGATTTGTCTCAATTTTTCCTAACAAGAGAACCTGAATTACTATCGTCTTAGTTCTTGTTCAACTTGTTCGCAACATTTTATTGATGGTTTTACCAGAGACTACAGGCTGGGGAAAGATTGTGGCTCCTTGGTTAGGATCATGTATAACTCCATTTATGTCAATAATCCTTAGTTTGAATGCTTCAAATATCAAAGGAAACACTAAAAAGTCAGTAGTGAACTCAATGTTCTTTATTGGGTATTGTGTTGGTGCAATTTTATATCCTCAATGGGGGAATTGTTCCAAAGACCCATCATACGTACTGGTTTTAGCGTCAATATTGGTGTATGGATATTCCTTGTTCTAACATTGATGTTCTATCATTATATGGTTGTTACTGAAAACTAGCGTTGTGATAGGTTTATGGAACATGGTCAGATTCCGGAAGGAGAGCCTCAAGAGGACTTGACAGATTTTGAAAATTTGAGGTTTAGATATTCAACATAAGTTATATGAACCCTATTGGTTATGGATACATTTGTATCAGTTTTTACTTCATCTTTTCATGTTTAATATTTAGCTAGTGCTAATTTTCAGAATATGATCACAAATTTTCTTACATCTCAATCCATATCAGAAATAAATATTAGTAGTTTTGAAATTAAATATGTGAGTTATTAAAGTGTAACAATTATTAAATCTTACGAGATTTTGCATTAATTTTATTTTGACCTAAAATGTGAATAACAATGTGAATAGCAATATTCTCTACCTTTTTGATTTCTTTATTTTCATGTTTATCCAATTTTGCTTATTAACTCAATTACTAGAGAATAGGATGTATGTTATGCTATAGACTAGTTTAAGATCGAGTCTTTGTCTCACAAGTCAGCGGATAAAATACCTCCCTTAAAAAAAAGTAAGAAGAACCCTAAATATATTTATCTAATAACTTTTTGATTTCAGGTGAAGGATCTTTTAAAGGAAGAGGAGAGAATCCTGCAGGAGCACCTCTCTTCCTCAATATATACTTCAAGCAAGGTAAGCCACCATGTTGGTTAACGAAGTTTATAGCATCTTGAATGAGCTTTTGGTGCTCATCAACCTTTTCACCTTTCTCACCTCTTTCAATCCAAGAAATAAGTTCTGCTGTTTGTTTGGGATAGATGTTTGCTGCGATAGATGTCACCGCAGAATAACCCGATTGGAAGTCTTCAACAAGCGTTGCATCAAATCCAGAAAGAAATTGAATTCCACGAGTAAGCTTCTGCATAGCCAATGGAACATCAGCTCTATTTCCTGCTTGTTTGAGGCCTTCAACATTTGGAACCTGATTCACTATTTCAATAAATGATTCAACCGAAAGATCAAATCCCGTACGTTTAGGATTATTGTATAAGAACACTGGCGTTGAAGGGATCTCTTTGCAAACATCTTTGACATAGTCCATGGCTTGTTTCTGGGTAGGAACTCTGTATGGTGGGAATCCAAGCATGATTGCTTGATATCCTTCTTTTTCACAACCTTTCGCCAACTTAATAGCATCAGCTGTTGTAAAGGCAGCTACTCCAGCATAAAGAGGGTAACTAGGACCTACAGTTTTTCTAACTAAAGTGTACAACTCCAACCGTTCCTCAATAGACAATACATGTTGTTCACCGGTAGAACCGCATATCAACAAACCAGGTGCACTTGCTTTCTTGATCAAATACTCAATAAGACCAGGAACAGATCTGGCATCAAACTCCCCTTGTTCAGTGAATGGCGTGACGGCCGCAATAGTAAATGGAAGGAATTTACCCATCCTTCTTGTCGATTAAACTTTATAGATGAATATTTTCAAAGGGACTTTCAGCTTTTAAGTATTCGGATAATTGAACTATTTAACAATGTAATCTTTTATTTCTTGTCTCCATCTAAAAATCTAACAAGCGACCGATACCATTTTCGAGAGAGATCATTGGAGTAGAGCTGACTATGGGTCTAAAACGACAAAAAAGGAAATTCGAACATAATTACCTGATTTGCTCAAATAGGAAAATTATCACGGTTTAGGCATAATTTTGTTGTCCACGACCTCATATCAATTTAACATATTAGACTATAAATTACTGTTACCTCCAGTGAGAAAACAAACTGCTCTACTTATTAATGAGATGTTAGAATAGCAAGAAAGAAGGAAATGTATATTTCCAAACACTCTAAAGTCACAGATTTTAAATCACAGACAGAGTTGATTAAAGAGTTTCCCTTAGGTATCATCGTGAGCTGCAACCAGTCATTCACTAACCAACAAAAAATCAGTAATCCTTACGCGTTCAACCAGTATAAAATGAGAGAATTCTCCTTGGAATAATTGACAAGTAGCTACTTTTTCATACTTATTGAGTTCTGGACCTCCAGTTTACGGCAGGTTAATTTCTCTTACTTGGTGACACACAGGATGAATCTATCAATTTTCATAATACTCGAAATTTTAATCATTCCACTAGTGTTAACTCAATTAGACAAGGTCAGTGAAGCAGGCTTATTACAACTCATTGAGCGGTTATTAAGTGATATACCAGCGACCGAGGCTTCGTTAGCATTATCGATTGACAGCGAAGGTGATTTACATGTCTCGTCAAACTCTCTTAGATTAGAAAATGATACATTCTCTGACACCATTGGCAGAATTATTGCTACCATCGATGTACCTTTCGTCATATATGGTGAGCCCTATGGACTAGAAAGGTTACAGAATAACACGTCATTACTTGCTACTTCAGAGTTACAATTTCACTCGCTTAGAAGAAGATACTCAGCTGAAGCGGTGTTGGCTGACTTGGTCGAACAGATAAATTTATCAAGTGACCGTCAAGTTAGTCTTAATCAGTTAGATTATAGAGGACTCTAAACGGAACGTCTGCGAGGCAAAAGAGGGACCTGATATTTATGACGACCAACCTCCACGAATAGTCTGAGAGTTGTGATGGTACAGCAGAAAACCTAGTACACGTTACAGAAGGCGATGATGGCACTTGCTGGTTACTGTGTTGTGTTAAATATAAGTCTGTATGGGCTCACAATGCGAAATGCTATTGGCATTTAAAGTTCCATGGATGGCCTCACCATTACTGCAGGGATGGCGATGATCAATGGCTATAAATAAGACCTAATTACAGTAAGTGTTTCAAGTACCCAGAGTACTCTTTTAAGATGTGGAAAAACTACGCACTCAAATAATTACTGTCATGATGAGTTATGACATTCACATAAGTATGAGCTAAACATTGAAACAGGGTCATCGCTAACATTGGAGTTAATAATAAAAAAAAACAACTATAAAAAAATAACAATAAAAAAATAACTATACATTTTTATATTTGGTCGTATGTTTGTTCGAAGATCAAACTAGATTTACTTACTAAAAACACTGAAAAGTTTTTTTAAATTATATAGTATTATATAGTTTCTTTTTTTCTCTTTATCAGCTGTTCTATTGAATACTACCCCCATTAATATATACCTTTAATTATATGTTCTCGAATACTGATCAGTAGTGATCTACTTATTATTTGCTATTATTATTTATAGTAAATACACTTCTTTATTTTAAAGGAGATGGTCTACGATAGTTGTTACCTGGCAGTGGGATATACACTATATTAGCTATTGAACATAGTAGTGTTTATCACCACATCTATGCTGGTATAGACCCCTATCTCTGACAGTATTACGGCATTGAAATGAACAATTTCATAATCTATAGGATGTATTGAGCGTTATTGAAGTTTAGACTCATAAGAAGTGATTCAATACATTTTACGGATTAATAATCAGTTATTTTAGAGTCGCAATACTTAAGTTGGAAGTCGTATTCTCTTATTTGAAAACAGTAATCCTTTCTTTAGACCCGCAATACTTCCGATCTAAAACGCATTTGTTTTCTGAAAACCGTAATTCTTTGCGATACAACTATAAATAAATCTGAAGCATTTTAAAAAGTGCCCGACCTATTTGCTCTCTGACTGTCCGACCCAATTCTTCTGGGTGTGTCCGAGCATTTTTTCAGAGAGCGACCGAGAGTTTGGTGCGCAAAATGCCCAATACATTTCCGGTCAAAGTGCCCGGAAATAAATTCTCGGATTGCCCGAGAATTATGTGAAAAAGTTGTATATTTGACAAAAGCGGATTGGTATTTTTCCCAAAACACGACTAAACTTTATTGTACGACGTCTGTAAGATGGTAAGCTTGAATGAGAAGCAAATTTCCTAGCAAAACTCATTCTATATGTGTCTCCGTTCAGATGCCCAATACATCATATACATTGTTATCTGTAGTGACATGGTCTAAACTGACATAATCTTACTTTTAGAGCCTTGCAGCTGTATATTTATGGAAAGGGCTATTCAAGATAAGAAGCTGGTCCAACTGCGATCAACCGTTTTGGATGGTATTCGCTAAAACGAGGCTCTTTGAACCGATTATTTGCGAGTATCTAAAACCCACTTTATGATTAGCTCTCAAATATATATATCTTTTTCATCCAGTGAAAGGAGAAAGAACACTGATTATGGTTGAATGCTTAAATTCAATTAGTAAAAATTAGTATCTGCAAAAATATTTTCTACAAAGCGACGAAAATAGATCTATTATTTCTTTTACCCTAAATTGAGCAGAAATTGGTCAAAATTTCCCAAAAATACTGACCAATCTATCGGAATAGTTTTATCACCATTCTCTAACCAAGTATTGGAAATCATTTTTAGAATTTCAGCGAGACGTTGATGATCAGCGAAATTTTCGAAAACATTGAGAAAACGGCATTGACTTCTTTTCCTAGTCAAATTAACTGCAACAACAATTAAAGGAAGTTTCAAGGCATTACGGATGCTATCATTCGAAGCCAATAGCTCTACCAAGCCCATTATTTCTATGACCAAAAGGCGAATCTCAGTAACATGTGGATTGTACATTTTGACAGAAGTTTTCAATAAGAGTAGCAAAGTAAGTCGAAATAAATCAAATAAAGAAAGAAATATCTCTGAGTATATCTCTGAGTCAACTTCATTCAAGTTATTTGCCATCAAAGTTTGTGAAGATTCTGCATCAGGTTGTATCAATTGTAGCTCCTGGTTCAATCGGTTGGCCACATTGTCAATACGCTCTAATTCTTCTCTGATGTCATTAATATCTTCATCATTATCTATCCATTGATACACTTTATGTTGAAGACGACGAAGATGATTAATTTCAATCAAAAATGGAAAAAATGGAAAAAATGGAAAAAATGGAAAACGCAACATATTTGGTAGTTCTTTAATCCATTTGAAAATACTAGGTGAAACATCAGTATCAACAAGGGGTAGAGAAGGACTTAAAATTTTATAATAAGCAAGCCATCTAAAACAACAAACGTCCCTTGAAGACAAAACGTAGTTTTTTTTATCAGCACAGGATAAAACTATCTCTTTGATCATCCTTTTCATTATCTCAAAAGCGATGTGCAAATAATCGATCCATAAATCATAGCTACCGAATCTCATATCACAGTCAATTACGAGGACGTACATAAATAAAAGTGCTTCCTCTTCAAAACTATTAGTCGAGTTATTGAATTTTTTTAAATTCTTTTCTAACCCAGCTGTATTTGACTTGGATCCGTTTATCCAATTTAAAAGACCGTAGAAGTTTAACTGATTTTCCAAAAGTCCTGATATCGTGATTTTAGATGCAAACTCATTATTAAGAATCGGATCAAGAAGAGAACTATGTTGAGCTTCGACGCTTCCAAAGTAGCACGTCATCATATTGTACGCATCTTTGTCCTTGTTTAACTTCAATACCACATCCAAAATTTCGAGGGCTCTCTTTGTTTCGATCCACAGCCTAACTGGCACAGTGCCCGTTTGTTCGAGCTATATCATGACTTTCTTTCGCTGAAGTAAAGAATAAATCTCATCTTCTGATAATTAATTCTCTTCTTTCACGGCTGATGACAGATATTGAAATTCAGAACTGGAAATTTCATGCTGTAGATTCTCTTGTTTTAGTGGACTAGTTGCACTAATCATAGTAGCCGTTTCCATCAGAGAAAAACACTCTACCTTTTCTCTAGACTTCTTCTTAGCGGGTGAGCTCTTTGTTGTTCTGAAACTTTTTTTTTTGGCATTTAGCTTACTCATCGATTTGTAGCTTCTCTTTGAAGGTGCATTTATGATCTCTTTAAAAACTATATTTCCTTTTATTTTCAGTCCACGTTTGTTTCGATTCGGAAGGTCAGAACCTACTGCAAAGTTTATCAAGACTGTATCATGAACTTTCTTGAATCCCTTGGCTCCATAAGTACTAAACATAGTCTAAGTGCTGTTGAAATTAGCATTGCTAAGTTAACTAGAGACTTTTCTTAACAAATAGATAAGCAAGACTGTACCTTCCTATTACACGACCTTTATGTTAACGTCATAAAGGTCGTGTAACGGTAACCTCTTGAGTAAATCTGTTCAGATCAGTAAAGCTTGAAGATCTCCCGTTTGAGACCCAATTGCTAAACCTGGTACCCTCTCTAACATAGCATTGTCTAAAATTTCTTTCATTTGAGGCATATATTTCATCATAGTATTGACAAAGCTGAGCAACAGTTAATTATTTTATTCTAAATAATCAATATATTCCAAATTAACCTTTTTCTTTCTGTTATCCCTCTCCCTTTGATAAAACCATTCGAGATTGCAATGTATGCACGCAGAGTAAGGCGATTATCCATAGCATCTTATATTCCTTCTTTTACAGAAGTTGCTTGCAATAGATGCACGTTGGATAGATCTTCTACCCATTGAACGTAGTTTAGAGAACATTGTGTTATTACCCATAGAATAAAGGTTTTAAGCGAAAGGTAAATCATATATCACGTGACAAGCTTGATTTATATATTATTCCGGATAGCTGCAGCTAATAAGATCTTCGATAAAAAGATTTTGTGTTCTGCTTTCTAAAATTTCTATTGGCTATGCGGCGCTTATCAGTCAATGTGAGAAATAAACTCACGTAAATTAATTCGCTTATCATATGAAATGGACATAGACCAGACGTAGTATGTGGTAACCAATTCAACCCGATCACAGTGACACCTTAAACGCATATCGGAATTTATAAAATAAAAAACTCTAAATATGAACTAACAAAATTTCCAATGGACATATTCGTTATTACTGCCCGGTAATCTTCGATCTCAAGATTTTCAAAAATTATTTTTCCATGATTTTTTCTTACTGTTATATAACAAGGGCTACTAACCGTATCAATAAATTCTACTATTGAAGAAAAGAGCTCGATAGTAATAGAACGCAAATATTACAGGTAATCATTTAAGGTTTCACCGTTTTTTAGGTCCCTTTGCCGATGATAAAGCCAACAGAAACTTGTAAAAATAGTAGTCATAGTATCTGCCTTTATTTCTTACGCAATTTCAGCGACATTTTTGCATATACGTTACATATAGCATTTACGTTACATATACGAACGGAATAAATACCAATCTATTAACTCTAACAGTTATATCTATACATCAATGCATATTTTGGTTTGTTTTTCCTAAATTGGAATGGTAATAATAAAACCTGATACAGTTATAGAGGAAAGATAAGAGACATTTTTAGCCATGGCTCTAAGTACATTCCGAACTTTTGAACTAATTAGGACGTTTTCATTCCGAAAATGGTTCGTGCGTAGATAACGAAAACGGCTAATAAAAATGCCGAGGAATAGCGTGGCTCAAAAAGATATATATATCAAGCATCATATCCTTTTGGGCAACTAGATGTTAGAAATTTCCACACCATTAGCAATGCTTTTTAAAGTTATTTTACTAGTTTTAACCCATTTAATAGGAAATGTGGTAGGAAAGCGTTCGAAAAAAATTTTTATTGACAATGATGGCTCTTACTCTGGACTTATTTTATTACCTTTACTCGCAGGTTATGAGATTTTGGGTCATTCAGCCTCTTTTGGAAGTTCTTCCTTAGTGGATAGTATTGGATCAACATTTGAAGTTATAGATACATTAAATATGACTTCCTGTATTCCTATTTACGCTGGTGCTAATGCCCCCTTGCTCAGAACCAACGACAGTTTTCATGATTGGGAAAAATTATATGGCGAATTGGTATGGGAAGGAGCATATTCCTCATTTTATGAAGATATTTATTCCTGGGATGACTTCCAATACAATGAATCCCTTCCTGGTGCACTTGCTATGATTAATGCAGTAAAGGAATTTCCTGGTCAAGTGAGTATATTTGCAGCCGGAACAATGACTACTGTGGCTCAAGCTCTATCAATCTATCCCAATCTTGCCAAAGAAGCAGCAGGTTTAACTATTATGGGTGGATATTTTGATGGACAATATGCTTCAGCTACTGGCGGAGACTTCGTATCCGATCTCTTCAGTGATATTAATCTTATACAAGATCCTGAGGCTGCGCAGATAACATTAACTGCACCATGGAAATCATTAACAATTGCAGGTAATATTACCAACTCACCTTTTCATACAACTGAACAATACCAAAACGTCATTAATAAAGTAGGAGGTATGGCTGTGATTGATTCCAATCCTGATATGAAATTTATTAAGGACTATGTTGGAAACGGAACGGCTGCTCCTATAGGAGAAGCAAATCTCCCATATTGGGATGAGGTTGCCATTGCTGCTATGGTTATGGAAGATCTTATCAAAGATACTATAGATGTTAGTGTGGCTGTTGATACTGCGTTTGATTCTCCATTTTATGGACAAATGAGAATTTGGGCAGACAATTTGGCACCTAGATCAGGAATTCGTATAGGGAAGGCTACTATAATCACAGATGTTGATAAAGATTTGTTTCTTGAAAGAATAATCGATATATATACTAAAAATTGGTCCCAATATTGTGCCGTTGGTGGGCCCTTAGGTTTTTGATATTTGCTTTTATCTTTAGAAAAGATTGAAGCTAGAATACCTTTTTTTATAGAAAAATAAGTTAGGTTATCTAACTTAAAATATTATCAATAGTTATATCATTTGAATTGTTTTTTTAATAGAGCAAATATATATATGAAGCTAAAGTATTACATGATTTTTTCTGTAGAAGTGGCGATTTTTAGAAGAAAGATCAAAGTAGATTATCGAGATTATTTTCTCTTTTATTTTCAGAAGTATTACCATGCAAAAAATAAAAAAAGATTATAATTCACGCAGTATATTTAGCAACATACTTTTTGCATTCGAGCTAATAACTCGTGCCGAACCTACTAAAAATAAAATTGGTTGCAAAGCTTATCAAATTGCATTCAATGAAAGTTCATGCAATTGTATACAGATAATTTTTTTTTAAAACAAAATTATTTTATTATCTTATTGAGCAATTTCTTTGTTTGATCGAATCATTCTACGCCTAGAATATAAATTAACAGGTTATAGTGTTATTTTTAGTTGAAAAAAGATTAGTATGAGTTCTTTCAATTTGAACCATTAATGCGGTCACATACTATTGATTACATGATTAAAGTATCGTTAACGTTTCATTTCAATGTTTAACAATTTATAGACATCCACTTAAGCAATTGTAGTGTTAAACGTTGGGTTGAATGCTGGCATTCTTTCCCAAAGTGTCTATTCAATGTTCATTGTTATGCCTCTAGTGACTGCGTTTGCAACAACTTCTTTATCTTTATGGGTTTGTTCAAATAATTACAAGAACATAACTCCTTTGATGATTTGAAAAATTTTAACATGAATGCCATTGTAACACATTTGGGAAGAATAGACACTATATCTATTTTAGTGGCATTTTTCAAGAGCTTCTCCACTAACATAAAGACATCTGGAATCAAAACAGTTCATCTACGTGAATTTACCTCTAAAACATCACACTTATTGGAAGTTTTTCAAGCTCAATTTATGAGAATACTTGTTCCTATATCAACAATGGCGACCTCAATAATTTATCTTCAATTTTGGCTACATTCAAAGATCAAGTAATATCCATCAAAGATCAAATATCGGATTCTTCTCTTTCTTTAATTATCCTTATTAAATTAGGACAACTAGAAAACAATGACTTAGTGGACTGCAAGTTTAATGACTCATCTTTACTCGAGAAATTATTTGAAACATGCGAATCAAATATTGGTTTATTATTACTTAATGACCAGCCATATGGATATAGATCAAACTTCAAAGTATTGATACCGATCAAAAATGAAAACAAAACCATTTCTTTTGCTTCGAAGGATAAAGATGAAAGGAGAACCTCAAATCTTCGATTTAAACTAAAGTCAATCAAATTAGTCCTAAACAGTGAAAATATACTTTTATCTTCCGATTTGCTAGCTTTACATTTCATTTCTATATTGTTGGAAAATTTAAACAACATTAATATTTTTATTAACTTCTCATCAAAAGGTTACAAAGAAAAGGGTATAAAAACCTTCTTAAAAACCAACAATGCTTCAATTAATATAACTATGAACTTAACGAAGAAAATGGCACGGTTGAAAGATAAAATTTTACTGTCGCCAAATGAATAACAAAATGAATTATTCATAACTTCGTATAAGGACCGATCTGAAGATTCACTATCTGATGAAGATATTAATGAATTGATCGATTTGAGTACATTGAAAAGTTTTCACATTTTTGTTGTTAAGTCTGCCTTTCTGTGAAATCCTACTATTTTAGTTTTTAAATATGCTCTCAGATATTAATGTCTTACTAGATTTTTTTTCTGAACATAAAAAAAATTGAAGTATTATTATTGTACATCCAAAATGTATTAATTCTTATATAAGTCAAATATGTGATCAACAATAGAATTTTCTTTGTCGGTATTTTAACCGTTATGTGATGCAATATAGTGCATTCTTATCTGATTCTGCAAGTATTTTTCTTGCTGAACAACTAGAGAAATATTTATTACTTTGCGCCGATTCAAGTCTATACTTTTTTAATGGTTCTCTCTGTGAATGACGCGCCCTTACGGTTTAGATAAGGCTGATATGCCCGTCAAGTTATTTCTATCTAGTTATTTGAAACTGGAAGAAGTTATTTCAATATCAATGTAAAAAGTACGCCTTAGATATCAAATATGTTTAAAATCAATATGGAACAGAGAAGTTCCATAAATATAAAAGGTAACCGGTTTATCCAAAATTCCTAGAAGTACAAGAGAATGGACAAAGTGTCCCTGAAGTAACTAAATAGTAGTCCACTTTATTTAATCAGAATCCGTGTTTAATCGTACAGAAGCTATTAAATCAATAAGTTGTTATAACATCAAATTATCTTCCTACACTTTATATATTACAGTTGCATATCTATCTTCTAAATGTCATCTATACCTTATATGTTGACCCCTTTAGATCTTGTGTTTGCGGTCTGATGTAATCTAGTACGTTTGAAATCAGAATACCAGTCTTCGAATGGGTAACTACGGATAGTGATATCCACAATTAACATTGTCTATCCCCGTACTACATCCGAAGCTGGTCATGTGGTCTTTCAATGGTGCATACCCGTGTTTCAAATCACTCCACTCTTCGCATGAAGTTGATCCACCTGGAGAAGATGTACGGCAGTCCCTTGTTTGAGCGTCAAACCACTCGATGCTATGCTGGTACCAAAATTGGCCCACCGAATTAGCAGAGGAATAACACATAAAACTAATATCCTTAGAATCCGTATTACTCTCAGTATATGACTTTTCAATAGAAGCACCTTTACTTGCATTTAAGGCTCCTTTGATTGAGTCAAAACTAATATCACCTTCTACATTCCATGTGAGCGTGAAACCCCAAGGAAGAACCTCCAGGTATATCAGATCTTCACCTTCCTTCGCAAGGCCCGTCCAAACACAGCTAGAAGCTGGGTACCAAGGTGACCACCCTCTTCCATGTCTTGCTATCCGTGTTTGTTTATGATGGATCACATTACTTGAGCTACGTTTCATAGTTGCATCTGAGACATCGCTGACGTCAACCAATTCAGTAATTATACCAGTTTCAGTATCGACTAGCACTACCTCGTTGTTGTCACCGATTATCTCATTAATAGTCATGAAATTATTGTTTACTGGAGCATAGGCAAATTTTACAGCATCATCAGTGTCGTCTACTATGTAGTTGACACTTTTGAACAATGGTAAGATTTCCTCACTTATTGGTAACACAACCGCGCTGTGAGTAGTATCGGGAGTGACAGCTGCTGCAAGCGAGTATGGAATCATCATTAGGAGAATTAGTAGCAACTTAGGTGTTGATAAGAAGGATGCGTTCAGGGTTCGCCTTAAATTCCCCGAGTATGTTAAGCCACATTCATAGGCTGATAATAACCCAATGGGATCGGAACTATTTAAAACAGTGTACCCATTACCGCAATTGAAAATATAACCTCCTTCAGTTTTATTGTAGTAGTACAGTGAGTTCATTGACATATATCTAGAATCAAATGCTGAAACTTCTTAGTTTGATACCTATTAAATATACAGTTATTCAAGAAGTGCTCTACTTTAAATAAATTGTAAGATAGCGGTCATGTAAGTTTTTCGGGACTGGTTGCCTACGTCATATTCGCGTATCCCGATGATAAGGGTGTGGTATCATGCAACTTTAGACTTTAGATATGCTCTAAAAAATAATCGCAAAGCCGCCTTTGTTCGATTGGCTTCACTAATAGATCTCGTACTTTCTTAAAAGCATTCTTCAGGTTTAGCCTAACTGATTCTTTCGATGCTGCCGTACATAATTATGATCCATTAAACTTGCATCTAAAAGTCCACTTGGCCCAAGAATGGATGGTTTGAAGTTCCATCATAGATAGGATTTATGCCAAACAGGCGATCTGGCAAGTCCTATGTTGTATTACCTTCAGATCCTTGATTATAATTGATTATTGCAAATCTATATATTGGGAAATTGAGACTCCTTTCAATTACGTGCTGAAACTCCGCTTCTCAATTAATTGCGTAACCCAAATCAAAAACTGCCTGTGAGAACTTCAGTTTTGAGTATAAGCTCACAAGAACATGCACCAATTCATAAACTCAATAACTCAATACAGCAGTTTTGTAAACGATCTTTCTGATATTGATAACATTGACCAATACAGAAGAATAAATCATAAAGATGACACCCATAAAGATGCTGTCCTAAGTTGTGAGTATAACAATTTTCTAAATACTAATTCTTTTTCTTATTCAACCTTAATTGTTATTAGAAGTTGTAGATTAAGCTTTGAATTGTCTAAATATATATTAATTCTAATTAAAAATTTTGTGTTTCGGCCTTTAGAACTAATTGTGAAAGGTTTATGAACGATTATGTAAGAGAAAAGCTAATTTTAACAACTGAGCCCTTTTGTATATGATTTATTTTTAAATGATATTAGCCCGAAGAAGAACAATTTCAGCTACCCAGATATTTTGATTATATTAAATGAACATTTTTCAATTCACTCTAGAGAAAGCTTTTCTATAAATATACCATTTGTGATCACCAAAGGTATGGGAGAAGCTATTGGATTTATCTTAGTTGCAATTATAGATATCTGGTCAGCATCACTTATTCGCTCGCTAGTAAAATCTAATCAATGCGCTTATTAAAACAGTTTGAATCCCTCTTCTTGTTTTGGTTGTTTTATCCTCTTTTAGGGTTATGTGAGAGCACTAGTCAGAACTCCACCCTTTTATTATCAGCTGATGGGCAGATTGTGCCAGAAGTTTTGATCAATATTGATCTCAAAGCCTATGAGGAATATATGAATGCAGGAAACACGACTGGCTTATCTAAAAGAGATGGCAACTCTAACTGGTATTCAGTTAAACTATGGAACGGAACCTCAACGCAAGACGAAAATGGTTTAGATATCTTTGATAAGAGGTTAAACAGACTTGCATGCGTAGCTTTGGTCGAGGGAGCGGGCCGCTGTATAGAAATGGTGAAGTCTTTCTGGGAAGGTGTATTAGACGTTGTGTTTAAAATCAAACAAGCGGCAACCGGAAAGGATTGTAGAGTACATTGCGGCTGGATGGGTACTGTCTACTATAAATATTGGAATGCCGGAGGAGATTGTGACACCACTGCACAGGTTAAAACTATAGCAGGAGCCATCGACGCCGTCTTGAAGGAGGAGAGCGGTATGTTGCGTAACACATATTGTATTACCATGCGCCATAATGGAACTTGGGTAGGCCATCTCAAAATAGGACTCGATTCCTTATGTGGTTCAGGAGGTTGTAGTCAATACGATGTACCGAGATGCTACGATGCCGGTTGCGGCAGCTTACAAGGTGGAGATCATTCATGCTGATTATAACATCATAACCCAAGAGGTTTGGCCAAGTAGGACTGTATTGAAGTATTGAATAATCAAAATATAAAGAATATAAAGGAATATACAAAAATAAAAAATAAAAAAAAAACAAAACAACTACTATCTTGTTGTTTCCAGGAACCTATTCCCTTCTCTCTTACTTCTAAGAACTTGGCTAACTTGTTGTCTTTTGTATTCATGGACTTCTATTCTGTATCGTTCTAACACATAACTGTCTGAAGTACATCGGTATACTGCTTATATAGTCCTGTTATATCCTTACAATTTATAGAGTTCTTGGAATATATATTTAAAACACATAACTCTAAAATCAAACTAAATGAGTGAACTTAACTAGGTTTTGTAAGCCAAGAAGCTATCTATATAAAGATGAGGAATTGATAATAAGTGATATATCATAAATATGACATATCCGTTTTCGTACAAATCAAAGAAATTTGCCGCTTTAGTAGCGGTTAGTGCATTTCGTTGTGACCGATGAAATCCAGGTTTGATTCCTGGAATTGTATGATCGATAAATAGGATACTTGGTGTGGCCGTCAACAAGTTGAGATCAATTACCCGAATAATTGAAATTACTGACCTAAAGTCCCTAGTACTCGCAGAAAAATATTGCACTTACATCCCTATATTTTCCGTTATCAAATGTTACTGATAGTTACTTTATTCTCGGAAGGTTTACACGAAGAAGATGTTTTATACGAAGAAGGATATCAAGGTCCTCAATTGATACTATATTTTTTAGCTTCAAGGATAAAATAATTTTGATTTAAATGATCAAATTTCTAAGTGTTTTGATAAGAAGGGTTATTATGAACAATAGGATTTATTTTTACGATATCTGACTTTAAGTTTCGTGAGGGTGTCTTCGACAAAAGAGAAGTCAAACAACTTGATCTATTACTATTGAATCTTAGTAAAATTCCAACTTCTAGAAATAAACTTAGAATGGAAAGATTTCTTATAGATAATTGAGATCCTGGAGATGCACTTGCAATTTCTGATGTTGGTAAGTATGGAGTAGCTGATACTGGAAAATTAGATTCTTATGAAATTGAATTAGAATATCTAAACAAATTTATGTGAATAGTTTTTAATATCAGAATGAGATTTCACGAATTCATACTATGTTTAGCATGGCATATTTCCGAGTATACTGCGGGAAACTTAGACCCAAGAGTTATCTTCCCAGACATGGGGTTTTAGTTAATACTGATTAGATTTCTGGGTGGTAAAAAGAATCTAAATGTAATGATTATCCTGTTCATTCAGCAACTGTCTTTCGTTTCATCACCCTTAATTTTTTTATAATATTTCTTATAAACTATTTATCTTCGGTATCGTGAGGTTATTTCATTTTATACAGTCCATCATTTGTTTAGTAATTCCTCTGGCTTGGAGTATAACTTAGTTTTGAGAAATGAATGTAACAGGTCATATTTTGAGATGAACTTCGAACCAGATTTGGCTATATTTAATGCAACCAATATAATAGTATGCAAATCTATTTTCTAAATTGATATTCAATGTTTTAAACCGTTCAGCCATAACGTCAATTTCATCATCCTTGAGACATGATTCGTTTTCAAACAAACCTTGTCATTCGTTCTTGCTGGCTGCTAATTTATCAAACTTGTCGTCTAAGCTCCAAAAGTTGTTTTGAAAGCGCCCTATGCTATTCTCGATACCCCCAAACTGTTCTTGAAGCGACCAAGGCTGCTATCTAGACTGGTGATCTTTCATTCATTCTTTACTCAAACACAGAATACCTTGAAAAACTTTGGAAGGAAAATTTTTGAAGATCATTTTCAGCTGTCAGTTGAAATAGATGGGACAGTAATCCACCAATTGTATTGTCAATTACTCTGACCATATGTATTAAAGTTTCGATATCCTTATCAACATTTTTCAATAGAATTTTGACTTACACAATTTTTTTAATTGGTTAGTTATTCCAATGCTTTATATATTTAAAGGAGAGCATAAAAATTCACTGGTTATAAATATATCAAAATAAAAAATAAAACAACCAAAATGTAAGATATTAGTGGTTTTACAATTGTGCTGAAACTTTCCATTTCTCGCATTAGGCTCATCGGTCGTAAATAGAAAGCGTCCATACAAATATAAGCTCTATATATGGTGTATGGTAAATCAAAAATTATAATAAACGATATAATGCTTTATTCAAAATAAAATAGGTTAACAAGTTTATACTGGATACTAATAACCATGAGAGTAAGTTCAATGTAAGTTCTGATGAACAATTTTAAGAGTTGAGGTAGCATCTAATACGAAACAGTCCAGTTGTTTATAGAGATCTTCTTTGACCGTCTAAGTAAACAATAACTTTTGCGAATCATAAAACTTTTGATGTACAAGATGTGATTCTGATATTCTTATCCATTCCAAATTTAATCTTCACCTAAGTAAATATACAAACAGAAAAAAAAGTTGGAATATAAGCTATCTAAAAATTGTTGTTATATAACCCCTTGAGTGATCACTGAAAAAATATTATTGATTATTGTAATACTTCACTCTAAAATCTGTATGCACAAAAAGTATTACCTCAAACATATACCTGGTATGTTAATAAGACTGATTCTTAAATCGTTGTTACCATTTAGTCGTCGAATTGTCATTCTATTTCTTCTATTCACGTATACTTGTGGAATTTTTAGATGAAAAAATTTTAATCTCTTGTCTGTTAAATTATAATCTACTTGATGAAGGTCAAGTCTTTTTCAAATATTGTTTAATGATATCTAGGCGCTCTGATTATTGCTTCAAAATATCATATTTTAAAAAATCTATTCCCAATCCAAAGAAGTGTTAACGCCTAGTTCCTCATAATGCAATGATTTTGGGTTATGCCAACAATTATAGTTCCCTGCTTAAAAATTTGATTAAAACATTAAACCCTAACACATGGAATTATGAGCAAAGTTTGTAATACAAGTCCTTTTTTTTTGCTAATAAAAGCAAATATATAGATTTGTAAAACATATTAGAACCAACTAGAAAGTAATCTCCTGTTAAAATTCTTCTTTTACCTTATCGTCGGTTTTAGCTATCTTCTTATTCAGTGCTAGCTCAGTTTTATTAAGTTTCGCTTACCTTACTAATCTTCGTTTCCGTATTTTTGTAATGATCTCAGGAGCTATATTACGCATTCAGCGACAATTACGTTAGTCTTAGATGAAGAACGTCATTAATTTTGAAAAAGCAATAATTAACAGGATCCATTCTTCGAACTGTCGATATTATCTTGTCCCCGGAATTTACATTTTGGACAACTAGTTTTTGGAAATATATAAATATGTTTAATTTCCTTCTTCAAACGCTATACTCAAAAAATCTGGTATCACAAAATTTTCAAATCTTAACTTAGTTCAACTCCGATATTTTTTGGATTTTAAGTCAAATTATGAATAGCCTATCAAACATCGAAAGAAACTCTCAGTTTGAAATTCTGTGTCTTTATATTACTACAATCAGCAACAACACAGGAGAAATAAAAACGTGTTAAGGTAGATAGGATAAATTCCCTTTTTCGAAAGAAATTAATGTATTCTTTAGAGCTTCGTTAGACTCTATAAGGATAAATATCTACTGATCTTGAATAAGTCATGGGATGTGACAAGCATGATTCTGAGTCATAAGACTCACTAGTCATCTGATATAAAAAGTTGTGCAATCATAATAAAAGGTTATTATATCTCCATAATTTCCAATAGATATTTCATTATCTGTTTTCCTTTTATACAAAAGAAATGACAAAGGTGACCAAATCCTTAAATTACATTAATCCAGTATGTGGAGAAAATGGGAAAAAGGTTGTCGAAATACCAAGTCAGCCACCTCACCCTGTTTCTTTTAGACATATAGACAGCAAGGATTTTACAGTCACTGATAAATCAGACACCTGTTTCATAATCCAATTACTAGAAAAGTATGGAGTATGTATTGTAAAGAATTTTTTGCCAGCTGCTACATGCGACTCAATTCTGAAAGAGGTCGAGCCCCATTTCTTCAGAGAGAATAATTGGAATGGTTCACCTTTCCCTAGACAAACTACCGTTGTAACAAGGGCGGTATTAAAATCTGAAAAGTCAATTGATTCAGTATTATGTAACCCACTTTTCGTAGACATTAGTAACAATTTCTTGCAAGAATCCAATTATTTTTGGATTGGAGACAGGGTTAGAACAGGAAACAGTTCTATCCAAATAAATTCTAGCATTGTTTATAAAGTTGGACCAGGGGCGAGTGATCAAAGGTATCACAGAGAAGATATGCCACATCATAACATTCACGAAGAAGCAACTGAATATATTTATGGTACTGAATCATTAGTGGGCATTTCAGTAGCATTGACTACGACTACCGAAGGTAATGGTGCCACAAGAGGGATTCCAGGATCACATTTGTGGGGTCGTTATAGATCTCCTGTTGAAGGTGGTGTTTATGTTGAATTAGAAAAAGGAGATTGTGTCTTATTACTTGGCTCCGTTTATCATGCTGCTAGTGCTAATAACACCTCAGATGATAGAATTAGTTTATTCTACTTCATGACTAAAAGTTATCTCAAACAGGAAGAGAATCTACTTTTGGACCATGACTTTAAATTTTTCACCAAATTTTCAGCTACCACATTAGGTCTATTAGGTTTAAGAATAAGTGATCCTTTTTGTGGCCATGTTGATTATAAAAATCCCGTCAATATTTTAAAAAACATGGATGTAGAAGAAGAATACTATTCGGAAACTATTTATATAAAATAGTCTTTTTGCTCTTAAATTTCAATATATGTAAGCCTAAGCAAAGATGAAACTGTATGCTATAAAAACATAGGTCATAATACCAAGTCAAACTGCTCTAAGGGACGAAAAGAACATAAGATAAAAATAAAAAAGATAGCTAAATTCTAATGCTAATAACGTAACCAATTATTTCATTAATGACTGCCCTTTTAATACCTGTTTAGGCAAGATGTATAGAGATTGTAGCGAGGGTCGCATAAAATAATCCACGATACTGTGTAAACATAATAATGGTAATAACTATAATAATGATAGTTGAAGCTAAATATGAGACTGGTTCTTCCAATTTTGAAATGAAAGAAATATTATATCCTCTTACTGTCTTGCTATGATTCACACCAAATTATATTAAATCTATCAAAATTAATAGGCTCAATTGTTGTAGTTGGTGATAAACCTTCCTCAGAAATGCCTTTATAAGAGCTGCTTTTCAAGGTACATATACGAGATGTTCAAGACGGTAGTATCATACATATTGTTGTATGCAAGTCAATCATCTCTTTTGATTTCCAACCTATTAAAGCGATTAGCCATTTCATTACAGTGCCATCCTTTCTGTTCTCTAAACTAGAGAATCCTTTGGTCATTCTGGTTTTTATCTGATCAGCCGGTCCAATAAATTATCTTACCTAGTACATGCTTCTAATGCACAACTACTAGTTATATATTAATATTGTTTATTCCTACTAAATGCTACTCATTCCCATCATGAAGCAATGATGGTAGAAGAACCCATATTTACTCACAACCTTAATTCTTTGGTGTGGTAAAATAAAGTATATAGCTTATTGTGAATATTGGATAGCAGAATATTTGGACCTCGAAGGGTCCTTGACTGCAAGCTCCTTCTTGATGTCTCTCAGTATATTATCATATAAACTACTGATATTAACCGCTTATTTTACTAACCCCTATTCATATCGGGTATTGCCAGTATTGATTACTATAAATAGCAATCAGTACTAATACATCTGGTCTATAGTTTTTCTGTTGTACTATCTAAATCATATTCTTCTGGCTGGAAATTTCTTCAGATATGGCTCCAATGCTTGATGTTAGTTTCGAAGCATGCTCCCATTGCTTCTAACTTTATTCCTTTGTCTAATGGTTCTATTTATATGCATCCGTTTTTGAGCTTCAACTAAGCATTATTTGTAATTTTTGAGAGATTAAAGACCCTTGGGATTATAAGAGAACTAAGAAATGGAAAAAATTCTATTTTTCGGCGTAAACTAGCTATTTCAAAGCTTCCTAGCACTAAGGTGCTCCTTCACTCTTGGAAGTGTGATTAACTATTCGTCAAGCAATTGTAGAGTATTCAGATTATAGAGGAGCTCATTGGGTCGTATCATTGTTGTTAATTTAGGAAGAAGTTGCGAAATTAGTACGAACGAAAGATTTGCACCACAAATTTTAATTGACTCAGATACACACCGGATACAACAGGTTAGTATAACTTTTACATCGTGTACGACGTGTTTTACAGCTATATCAGACACTTATTATCGGCCCTATTTTTAATTAATAGCACAGCACTTTTCAATCCAAGATAAGGCACTGAATTATTGTAACCACATCCAAACACCAACCTAAATGAAATTAGTCCAAGCTTCCAGTTAATCATCATATAGTATAACAACTCCTTCAAAGCGGTCGGAATTGGTTAACCTACATAATTCGTATTTCTTTTACTTCGGAAATCATATCATATGGTTCTAATACTTTATAAGTGCACGGAGTTTATATCCGTTAACCTCTAAATCCGTACATTATCGGTCATTCTGAGTAGCCCCAAAAAATCTCGTAAAACTGAACACGCCCTCCTTGTAGGATAATCGCCCCTCTATGTTATCAAATTATTTTACATACAACAAGGAATATATATATCTGATCGTTAATCTCTATTTTCTCTACTAATTGCTAATAATAAGTAAAAATGTCAGTTTTTGAAGTTAATACATCAATTGAAATTAATTCAACACCTGAAAAAATTAAACAAGTTTTATTAGATTTTGATAGCTATAGCTAATGGTCATCTTTCATTGACAAGATGGAAATCCTTAAAGATAATAAGGGCAACGAAGACGAATATAAACCGACAGTGGGGTCGGTTTTAAAAGTTTATTTAACAACTCCTAAGCAAAGAATTTTTGAACCAACCGTTTTGATAAATGATGATCTAAATTTTGCTTGGTTAGGCAGACTTGGTTTTGATTTTTTATTTAATGGTAAGCATAGTTTTCACATCAAAAAAGTCAACGATCAAAAATGTGAATTCATTCAAAAAGAAGAGTTTAATGGAATTTTATGTCATTTGTTGAAGTATTTTTTACAGGATACTGAGTTAGGTTTTATTTCATTTAATGAAAGTCTTAAAAAAAGGGTCGAATCTTTAAATTAGGCAACCTTTCAAAACCAGAAATAGTATATAGCTTATTACGACTTCTATTGTATGAATTAATATAACTTGATGATCCTATTGTTCTTTAATATACGCCATTCGGTTTCTTATTTTTACACTTATGATTCTTTTTTCTTGCCTTCAACAACTAATACTTGTTTGGGAGGGGAGGAGCAATATCATATTCAAGTTAGTAGAACATTTCCATCGGCTTTTTTTACACATTAAGGTCACTTTGAAGCAAGGCTTTGTTTTTATTGAAAGTTTTCTTGATTTAATAGACATTATAATTGTACAATAGAAACCAGATATAGTACATAAACGTTAAAGCTCATGAATAATTGCTAGTAGGAGATAAAGGATAATGTGCAAATGATTTTTTTGGTTGGAAAACTAGAATAGTATTCTATTTCAAAAGTCTTCTAGGTTTGAGTGATATGAAAGCATTATTTACCTAATTTATACATCCTTTGATTCCTCGTTGGAACGAGGATTGGTACCAAATTTATGCATTTGTCAACCTAAGTCACCTACTTTGATGTTAAAAGAACAATTCTTGAAACATCTCATTCATATTTTTGGTTGTTACCACCATCTGATGCTTGAAAACTGGCTCAGGTGCGAAAAAAGAAAATCGTAGAAATACTAACTGTCCCTTTGCATTCTTGGTCCCAGGGGATAATACATGAATTTGAGAGGATCATGTTCAGCCTCTAGTTATAAACTTTGATAGAAGAAGTGAATTGTTAATACCCTTCTTGATTTTACTATATATTCCCATACTTGCTTGCTCATAATTTTTAGGGAAGAAGATTGCAGCTACCTCCGACTTTGCAACAGATTATGGGAACAAAGAGCTCTCCAATGTTCATAAATGTATTTATGTATATAGAATCAATTCTTGTGAACAATCACAACTATCCTTCTATTAACCTGTTTGATCATGCAAAATTCTGGTGTTGTTATTAGCATATACAGTTCTAGGGTAAGAGATTGCATTTGTAATTACTATGAACTCTTTTCCTATACTCTCTGTTCTTAGCGCTGAATTAGACACTATCATAAATAAGCTCACTAAATAGACTGGTTTCTCTCACTCTAATAATATAGAAACATATGGCTACTATTATTCTGATTCAATCCTATACGGTTCGTTGAATCATATCAAATGGTTATTAATATTACTCTTCTTACCTTAAAATATATAATTCCCATTTATAATTGTGTACTGTCAGCATTTATGAAGCATCAGCCTATTTAAAATCAGAGGCAGATCAGCTTAATGAAGACAGTTTCAATTTCCTTGCATTTTCACTTTATATATTATAGATTCTAATAGAATCATCAAAATATATCATAGAGACTATTAGTTATAATAAAACAAACAGATTACACTTATCTATATCTGAATTAGATAAAAGAAAATTATTAATAGTATTACAAACTGTCCATATTGCTATATTATACATATGCTAGTGCTAAGAAATAGGAATTCTTAAACTGTCTTCATATTGGCCAATTGAAAACCTGAAAACGTTTTGTGATACGCTGTTTTAATAATCTCTTATGTAACATCTAGTAATTCGTATAAATTTTAAATATTTTGGTGTATGCTACTTTTAAACACATCATTAAATGCTTGTTTAGCATTACCTTCAATTAAGTTTCCATGGCAAACAACAATCTTCTTGAAGTCCCAACTTTCATATATAGTCTTCATTCCCAACTTAGCATCAGGATACTTAGTTTGTGCTAAACTGTTGCAAATCCAATTACCAATTTTACTATATGGTTGTAGGTATCTAGTCATAAATGACCATCCGGAATGTGGATTGAACTTTTCAGGATAACCAAGTTCAGGTGAAAATTGTTCCAATACAATTTCACCTGAAATAGTGCCTGGGGTACCCAAATTAAACATAATATCACCTATAAATAAGATCTTAGAATTCGTATCAAATAAAACCAAGTCTTTATTTTTATGCGTAGATAAATAAACCATTTGGAAATTATTTAAAATTGACTCTTCCTTTACTCCGACTTCTTCCTTCAATATTGACGAAGTGATCAATTTATTGCCAGCTTTAGATGTGAATGAATAATCAATTGTGCAATCTCCTATCTTAACTTCTTCCAGTGCAAGAATTTTAGCGTTTGGATACTTTTCTTTGAATGTCTTGGCAGCAAGATTATGTTCTTTATTAACAACAACAATGTGGGTTATATTGAACTCATTCTCGCCTGAACCAGTTAATAATTGCAACGCTTCAATTACACTGTCGCCATAAGGAATTGGTGACCAAACTATTATATCATTATTGTAATTGAATAAGGCCATTCTACCGCCAACATTAAGTTTATTAAGAATAGTAAAGGGACATGAGGAAATAACTATGTTGTCAGTCAACTTGCGAGAAATAGCCTTTAAAGGAGAAGGATAACCCATCTAGTTTCAGCTTGCTGTTAGATAAGATAAATATTCTTTCTAAATGAATTAAACGAGAAAAATTATAAATGTATTTAAGTTGAAAGGAGTCCAACTAGAAGATGAAATTAGATATTTATGGCAAGTAATTCATCTCGTTGAAATTCCTGATCTATTTTATATGTTCGTACGGCTTAATACCGAGATTACACTCAGTGCCCAATTTCAGTAAGTTGCATTTAGAACGTCTGACAATACCTGCTGGTCGCCAATAAGATCAACTATGCAACAAAATTTACTGTTAAAGACGTTAAAGTTATTCTTAATTTGTATTTCTGTAGATCATTCTACTAATCAATTCATTTACTGTGACATTCCAAAGTAGGTTTCGGAGCCTGTTCTTTCCAGAAGCAACTAGCTTTATATTGCTTATCAGATAGCTACCTGTACTAGTAAAATATCTCTTATAGATATCGAAATAATGTTTAGAAGGGTTACTCTAATTTTGATCAATATATATATTACTATACTAGTGTAATTTATATTTCAGGAAAAACTGCATCATCGTTGATATAATTGACCTAAACTACCTTGAACATATAATAAGCATACATGAAGTAGTGATATTTGAGAAGCAGATAGCGTATGCTTTGTATTTTAAAATTGTATTTATATACCCTGTGTATCTTTCAAGTATAATGTAGGATTTTGCATGGTTTCTAGGTAGTAGCATTACATTTAGCATCGCTCAGCCATAAAGTTTGACTCATAGTACTTTGATCGCCCATTCAATTTTCAGCCAGAGTTTAATGTTTGAAACTATATAATGACGTACTAATATTAAAGCATAATTTAGTGTTAATATGCATTTCTAGGGTTGGTAACAAAGTAGGTATAATAACGGATAATGACCAAAGTACTAAGTTTTATATATCCTGGTTTTGCTGCCAGCGTGTTATGTTATAAGCCCGCTACTTGATTCATGCTTGAGATACATCCCATGTCAATTTTTAATCCATATATTTATTCAGAAAGTTCCAGCTTTAATTTGATATTTTAAATGTAAAATATTTTGAAGCATGGTACCTTGTTCTTAGAGTTTAGATCGACATGCGTCTTATGTCCTAGTTTCTTGAATAATTCTTTTATTGAAACCAAAATCAATTAAAGTTGATGTTCCCTTGCCAATTATTATTATTAAGGATTTGACTAATAAATTCTATAGGTCTATAGATTTCAAAATTCGTATTCAAAATGTTATATTTTTATGTCAATACCAGGTTAATTAAATCTTTGAGTAATAAATATCTTGGAAATAAATATCATTTATTATCTCCAAGCGATAATACACAAATATACAATCCATAAGCTATTAATTAATAGGTTGGCTTAACCTTAGATAGTTCTTAAATTTATTTACAAATGTCTGACTCAGTCAGTCCTATTAAACCTTTTACTATGACCAATGGTTGGCTATAACTACTCTTGCTTATCTAAATTTTTATATTGTTTAAGGGTAGGTACAATATCTATTAAAAGGTTCAATATTAAGGCTTCTACAAAACCCTTTCAAAAAGCCATAACTTCAGTAATAAACTTAATTAATAAGTTTTCTTGGACTGAGCAAGCATAATTCGCAATCCTATATTGATTTAACCAATAAACAGTTATAAATGTGCTCTCACATTTATTCTATTTTAGGCCAGGTATAGATCAATCAACCGCTTTGAGGATCCCTGCTAAAGTGAGACCAACTCACAGTTTTTTCAACTATCTGCACATTAATGCCACAATTTGCCAATATTTCGGTTTGCAGCATTTTATTAGTGTGATTTAATGTACTAATTGCAAAATTCACACTGTGTTAGAATTAGAATTAAAAAAAATGAATCATATCTTTCAAGTAATAATAATAAGTATATATAGTGTTCTAATCACATAGTTAGTCTAATAAATATTAACTTTTGTGACTTAAAATTATTTCAGGGAAACCAAAAAGTTTTGAAACTAAGATTGAAAGCTGAGAGAATAACTCTACCCTCTCATTAGATCTAAAGAATAAGGAAAAAAAAGATCTTACATATACTTTATTATAATTTAAATCAAAGTGACAGCTTCTCGAACACGCAAAGCATGTTATTAATAAAATAGAATTATTTGATAAATCTGAGTTGATTACAAAAGGAGCCCTATTAGCAAGTTTTCCAAGTTCCATTTACTCGGTCAGTTTATTTAATCAAGAAGACAAATTAGAAGTCAAAAAAGAACATAATAATCCATGGAAACAAAACTTTACTCTTTATTTAATAGCATTATCGTTTACGTTATTAGCTACAGTTCAAGGAATGGACGAATCTGTTGTTGGTGGTGCTCAATTATTTTATCAAAGGGCGCTCGGTATCGATAGTGATAGCAATTATGATCCTAACATTCAAGGTCTTGTTAACGAAATTCCTTACCTAGCTGCTTCAATAATTGGATGTTGGATTGCTATTCCATCAAACTATTATTTCGGTAGAAGAATTACAATATTTTGGGGTAGTCTTATGGCAGGAGCATCAGGCTTATGGAAAGCGTTTGCTCGCAGTTGGCAAGCTTTATTGGTGGGTAGATTAGTTATGGGTATTACCATTGGGTCTAAGTCCCCAACAGTGCCAGTATTTACAGCAGAATGCACTCCCGCTGTAATTCGGGGTCGATTGGTTATGCTCTGGCAAACTTTAACTGCATTTGGAGTTATGATGGGTTCAGGAATGGGAATCATTGTTTTAAATTCTGGAGATTCAAACTGGAGATACATGTTTGGATCAGTTTTTCCATTACCTTTAATTGCCTGTGCGTTGACCTTCTTTGTTACTGAGTCTCCAAGGTGTTGATATCCGAAAAAATATAGGCAGGCATATGACTCTTTCAATAAATTAAGAAAGAGTGAATTAATTGCTGCAAGAGATTTCTATTATTCATTTTCATTAATAGAAATTGAAGAAGAGCTGCCTAAAAGTATAACGTGTCCCAAGTACTTAACTATTTTCAGTGTCAAGGCACAGATCAGCCGCCTTAGCAAGTTGTATCTTGATGTTTGGTCAGCAATTTTGTGGTGTGAATGTACTTACGTTTTACATATCAACTCATTAGTTTCGGCAGGATTCTCCAATCTTGATGCCTTATCTGGTAGTTGTGGGTTTGGTGCTTTTGCAGTTTGTGGAGCCTTAACTGCAATTCCATTGATCGATAAAAAAGGTAGAAGATTTTTTGTACTCTTCACGTATCCATTATTAACTGTTTTTTTGTTCTGGGCAGCTTTTTCTTTTTATGTTTAGAATGAAAAGGGAAGATTGGGTTTGGTATTAAATGGAATTTATCTACATGTATATTTTTAAGGAATTGGCAGTGGACCAGTTCCTTTTACATATAACGCCGAAAGTGGTTCAATCACTGTTCGTGATGCCCATGCGTGTTTAGGCACATCCGCTACTTGGCTCTTTTGTTTTATTTTAGGCTTTACTTTATTTTATCGAACATGAAACGGTTGATTGACAATGTAGGTGTTTTCTGTTTCTATGCTGTTTGGCGTATTATACTTTTCATTCTAATTTACTTGTTCGTTCCCGAGACCAATCACTACACATTAGAAGAATTAGACTTAATATTTAGCGTGCCTATTACAGAACATGATAAGTACTAAATAAGACAATCTATAGAGCATAACTAACTTATTTTCTAAAAAGAATAAAAAAACTGAATCTTTTATCAATTTTGCAATCAAATTGCAAAATCAATCCAAAGAAGTATAGCCTGTATAGACGTATAGACTGTATAGACGTATAGACTGTCAAGATTTTATCATTGACCAATACGGTAACTAAATTAGCTCTACTCGATCTGTCCAGGAACCGGTAAATCGCGGTATGAATGAGCAAATTAATGTCGACCTATTGTCAAAAAGTAATCGATAATTTGCTCATGTTATTTAATATATAAGTCAAAAGGAATGTTCTTTGTCGGTTATTAGGGTTGTAGATATCAGGTACATAGCTAATAAATAAGATGTTCAAGCTAATTAGAAGATATGTTACCGATGAAGGAATAGACTGTTCAGGTGATGTAGGGACTGAAGCATTCGAGCAGGCAATGATGATACTGCAAAAAGAAGTGCCTTGGAGTGATCAAGCACAATATGGTAAATATACAGTTTACTTTGGAGTGGTGGTGATATTCATTGCTTGTTTGAAGAATGTCTGGTACAAGTACCGGGACTATTCGTACAAAAAAAATCAGGAGACTACAGTATTTAGTTCATTTGTCGATGTCATAGTTTCATACTTTAGATATTTGGCTTATAAACGTATTCCAGCAAGAATAAGTTACTTCACTTCATTGCCGCCTTCTGTAGGGTCGAGTTTGTTTCTTTTTGTGTCTTCGTTATATTTATTTTGCTATTGTTTGGTCCCACATTTCTGGTACAGAGATTGCAGTGGTTTTGGCTCGCCTCCATTAGGAGTTCGAGCTGGTATAATGGCAACCGCTTTAACTCCATTCATTTATGTGTTATCGGGTAAATCCAATATGATATCATTTTTAACTGGTATTGCTTATGAGAAATTAAATGTGCATCATCAGTATGTTGGCGTAGCGGCATTCATCTTATCGATTATTCATACAATTCCGTTTGTCTATCAAGCATTGAGAGAAGGCGGAACTGGGAAACTACATAATTTATTTGAAACTGATAGGGATTATTATAGTGGTATTCCACCATTAATTTTATTGGGATGGCTATGTATTGCATCAAAAGCATACATTAGAAACTTATTCTATGAAGTTTTCATTCATTTACACTGGGTGTGTGGTATTGCCTACTTTGGTACTTTGATATGGCACATCAATAAAACATTAAATTGTGACAATTACATGTGGGGGGCCTTAGCATTTTGGGCAAGTCAAATTCTTTATAGAATTTTAGTCAAAACAGCTTTCAAACCGAACTCATTGTTTTTAAGACCAAGAAGAGCTGAATTAAGAAAATTAAGAGAGGGAGTTTATGAATTAGTAGTTACTAACACGAAATGTTTAAATTGGGCACCCGGTCAGCATTGCTTTTTAAGGTTTGTCGATAAAAGGTTTTTATATAATCATCCATTTTCAATTAATTCAATTCTTAGTGAGGAAAATTCAGAGATGAAATTTATTATAGTTCCTAAAAAGGGACTTACTAGACGTCTTTACAACGAATTAGACGAACGCATAACAAAAAATAAAAAGGTTTATATTGATGGTCCATATGGTGGTACTTCGAGAGATCTTACTTCTTTTGAAAAAGTCGTCTTAATTAGTTCAGGAAGTGGAGTTACTGCAACATTACCTTTCTTATCATTTTTATGCAATAATATTGAAAAATTAAAAAATGAGAACAAGAGAATACTTACCCAGCGTATCAATTTTATTTGGATCATTCGTCATCTTGAAGATTTAGATTGGATTAAAAAAGAATTAGTTAGATGTGCAAATATCGCGGGCGATTATTTTGATATTGATATTTATGTTTCCCAAACTTCAATGCCATTGGACACCAAGGAAATTAGTAAAGATTCATTTAACTCAGATATTGAAAAAACCATAGAAACCTCAGATGATCTATTACGTTCAAAGAATTGTAATATTTATTATTATAAACCTTCAGTTATGAGAATCATTGATGATTTACAACCATCATTATTAAGAAGAAATTTCTTTGTTTCTTCTGGTAATGAATCAATAAAAATAGATATATGCAGAGCTTTATCTAGATTTCAACTGTTAGTTTTTAATAATGATGTTAATAACTCATTTGTTGAGGAGATATATCTTCATACTGAATCCTTTGGTTGGTGAATTGTACATAGATAAATTTATAGAAGTAATACAATTCATATTATTTATTTCTCATTTCAGCAGCTATTCTTTCAATAAGTTAGCCTGTGCAATAACGTATCCAGACTATTGTGTCATATCGGGTTGGATAAACACTCTTCAATCACTCATATACCTAATGTGAGTTTCAGGACTTTCAAGGCGTAATCAGCAAATGACGAATTATAGCTCTTCAAATTTCTAGGACTGGTAAACAACGGCAACAACAGGAAGGCAATTATTTCTAACTCATTTCAAATTTGAGATTGCAGTGCTAGTATTCCATGCTAAATGATAATAGATAGTTCTAGTTTTTGTTTTACCATTGCAATTAAGATTTAAAATTGAAATAGTTTCAGTTTTCATAGTTTTTTAGATCGTTGCTAGATTTAATAATTCAATCGCATAAATAATTTACATGCTCCTACAAGCTCAAACATTCACACTCTATTCAAGATGCTTTGCATTTACTTTAAACAGTCAATGTCCTATTATCTCTATTTTCTTTAACCCCATATCTCTTTGAAGGAATTGCTTCTATTTCGCATCAACAAACCTTATGGTCAAAGAATATTCATCCGGTCCTTCTTAATGAACATCATTTTCCTCCGAGAGACCCTGATGTACATCTTACTAGGCTTCTTTAGTTGTGAGAGCTTTTTTCTAGATCAGTAACAAGATTCCTCAAACTCATGTACTATAACCGCGGTGTCCATTTCTAGATAAAAATTATATATACTCAATTTCTAGAGCATTATCCCTTCCAATTATCATGCATCACTTCTCTTGAATTAGAAGGGATCTTGTGTTCCCAGCCATTTGCAATATAATCTTGGATTACGAATCTAGCCAATTCAGAATAAGCATCCCATTTTGCTAATTCCTTACTCCTAGGGTATTACCCATTACAGAAATATTTGATTTCTCACAAACAAGCCGTATTTGGGGGGGGCTCGGTGAAATGCAATCTCATCTCAACGCTGTGCAATAAACCGCATTAGGAAAGAAAAGAAATAAATCCGAGCTCTATTACAAATAAAATTACGGAGATGTGTTACCTAATGGGGAAAGTATTTTTTATCCTCGGAGATTTACCTGTTATGTAACCCCTTACAGATGTCAATTCATGTTTGACATATATTTTGCTTCCACACTATTCGAACCTCTTTACAAACATCCTGTAATAGTAAGCAGTCAATGTTTGCTTATTAAAGGTTACAGTCTCATGATGGTCCCTAAATATTATGGTTATAAATGAAGAGGTATAAATACAGTTGCATTTTCCAGGAATTGAAATTCTGGGTTAAGACATCAATTTAATTTTATTAATAATGCATTATAGATTTATTAGAGATAGTTTTTTTGGTAGATTAGTGTACCACGTTTCGAAACATAAGTATTTCGCTCATAAGGAAGAGAAATTAGACTATGTGATACCCGAAAAGTATTTAGATGACATTAAAAATGACGATTTCAACAAAGAACAAGTTGAAGTGTCAGAACTGAATGCATCCTCAAACAGTACCATGACAAATGGCCCATCAAAGATAGTAGTAGATTGGGATGATGAGAATGATCCAGAGAATCCTTACAATTGGCCAATATACCAAAAAGTATTCTTTATATTAGAAATTGCATTTTTAACTACTTCTGTATATATGGGTTCAGCCATTTATACACCAGGAATAGAAGAAATTATGGCTGAATTTAATGTCAGTCAAACCGTTGCCACATTGCCATTGACTTTATTCGTTATTGGTTATGGTATTGGTCCGATGATCTTATCGCCTATGTCAGAAAACGCTATATTTGGAAGAACTTCCATTTATATTTTAACTTTATTTATTTTCTTCATATTACAAATTCCTACCGCTTTATCTAAAGACATTGCATCGTTATCAGTATTGAGATTTTTAAGTGGATTTTTCGCTTCGCCTTGTTTAGCAACTGGTGGTGCATCAGTAGGAGATGTTATTTCTTTACCATATATCCCTGTTGGTATTGCAACCTGGGCTATCGCTGCTGTTTGTGGTCCGAGTCTTGGTCCTTTAATTGGTTCCGTATTAACTGTTAAGGGTGGCTGGAGATGGACCTTTTGGTTTATGTGCATCATAAGTGGTACTTCTTTCTTATTCTTAACCTTTTTGTTACCTGAAACTTATGGCAAGACTTTACTTTACAGAAAAGCAAAAAGATTGAGAGCAATAACCGGTAACCAAAATATTACCAGTGAAGGAGAAATCGAAAATAGTAAAATGACAGTTAACGAATTAATTATAGATACATTATGGAGACCAATTGAAATATCAATTGTTGAGCCTGTTGTGTTGTTGATTAATATTTACATTTCATTAGTCTATTCAATTATGTACTTATGGTTTGAAGCATTTCCAATTGTATTTTTTGAAGTGCATCACTTTACCTTAGTTGAAATGGGTGTTGCTTATGTTAGTATTATGATTGGTATAATCATCGCTGCTGCCTTCTATATTCCAGTGATTAGACAACGATTTACTAAGAAATTGTTGGCTAATGAAGAAGTGGTTCCAGAAGTTTTCTTACCCATTTCAATTTTTGCCAGTATTATAATGCCAATTGGAATGTTCATATTCGCATGGACTAGTTCTCCTGATATCCATTGGATTGGTCCATTGATTGGAGCAGCTATATTCGCTCTGGGTGCATTTTTAGTATTTCAAACACTATTGAATTACTTAAGTATGTCATTTTGGAGGTACTTAGCTTCTGTATTTGCTGCTAATGATTTATTCCGTTCTGTTATTGCAGGTGTTTTTCCTTTATTTGGTAAACCATTATTCAGTAACTTAGCAACGAAGAAATATCCAGTTGCTTGGGGTACGTCTATATTAGGTTTCATATCTATTGCCATGATCTTAATACCTGTTTTGTTTTATTTAAATGGTCCTAAATTAAGAGCAAGGTCTAAATATAGCGGTAATTGATTTCAAATATGTAATTTATTAATATATGTATTTATTTTTTTAGAGATTATTATATTTTAATAGAAGTTATTACTATCAGTCTAGCAAGTTTGAATCCAATCGTCCAAATTCAAATTCTTGATTATCGTTGAAAAACCAAAGGTTCCAGCATAATTACAAACATCATTTAATGTAGTCTGATTAACAGCTCTATTATTGTTGACATCGCCTTTAGGATATTCAACGTGAAACACAGTTTTATTATTCTTAATAAAATCGGAGTATACTTCACAATTTTCGTATTCAACACATTGTTCTTGAACTGAGAAATCAACTAAAGTAATAACTTGTTTAATAATTGCATCGCCGTTCTTTAGACTAATTGATAGGTTATATTTATGAGCTTCTTGTGATAAAAATTCAATATAATCGATTGAATCTTGTTTTGTTAAACCCAAACCATTGTCATTATCATACCCATCAATATTATCAGGGTCAACACTATCACATTCTTTCTCATAAGCTAACTTAATTCTCTGACTCATTATTGTCCTAACATTTGTTGAATTTAATTTTAACCATCTTTCACCTTTCCAACCATCCAATGGTTCACCTAAATCTGATTTTTTAAATAATTTACTATCGTTTCTCCAATCTTCGTAACTTCCAGCAGAAAAATAACAGATAACCTTCTTATTTGATTTATGCAACTTATCAATAATAGATCTTGAATTTTCAAACAAGTCAATATCATAAACTTCAATATTTGAACTAATAGTAGTTACTGGATACTGCAAATGATAATCCCAAGCTAACCCAATTGGAGGTTTCCACCACGGTGACTTGTTATTTGAAGAACTAATAGCTGATGACTTAGCAGTTGAAACAGTAGCAATTGAAGAAGTGGTAAACGAAGAAGTGGATAAAGAGCTACCACTTGATTTTGGATGACTGTTATCCCTGGTTAGTCCAACCCCAAGACCAACACCTAAACCAATAGAGCATGCAGCGATAGTAATAAGGGTAATGTAGGTAGCCTTTATCATTATTCGTGTAGCATATTTCAGCTTATAAGTCTAGAAATGTATTTCTATTTATAGTCATTAAATGATTTCGAGCCTACATCCATACCCAAATATGATAGTTTTACGAGAAGTTATATTATTAATTCTAAACTAATGGGGGAATTTCCCTATTTAATAAGCCATAGTCTACCACATAATCAATATCTTCATCAATTGAATCCCAAAAGTGTTTCTGGCCAGAATATTTTGGCTTCCAGCCAATTTTGTAGCCATTATTACCTCTACTTCTTGAATTAGTACCCCAAGAAAACGGAGCAAATTTATCACCATCTTTCAATTTAATAATCTCATCTGAGGTCAGGTTAACCACTTCTGGGTTTGATATGATACCTCTCTTGACGAGCTTCTCGCCAATTACTTTCGAAACATCACTCCATAAATGTTCAATCTCAGTTGCTTCAGTAGTAACTGCATCTTCCCCAGATATACTATATGAGCCAAAATAGTAACCCTTCTTACCCTTCGGAATGTCTTCTTTGTTAATCAATTTCTTCAAGATTAAATAGTATAAATCACCTAAATCTTTGATGTGAATATGATTCCAAATATAATTACCTGAATAAACAGTAAATGCTTGCTTGTTCTTAACCGATAATCTAATCAAGTTAGGAATTTGTTGGGAAATAACATTGTCATAACCATCACTATGGCCGAATATAGTTGAAGGTGAAATAATGACTGTATCTATTTTTGGATTGTTTTCTTGAATTTCCAAAATAAGTCTATCAACTGGACGGTGTGGTTGCTCTAAAGGTAAGGAGTTAATTTCATTGATATCAACATCGTCTCGGTAAACCTTAGAAGTTGGACCCTTTGATTCTGAAATATCATCACCAATAACCGAGGTACCTGATGTATGAATTAAAATAGTTGGCTTGTGTTTTTTACGAAGTGCTTCAGCTAATATTTTGGCACTTGGTACGTGATCAACATTTGCAGTATTAATGATGATATCGTTTTCATTCACTTGCTGATTAATTATATCTAAGTCATCTAAGTTACCAATGATAGGCTTAACTTTATTTCTTGTAGTCTTTAATAGTAAATCAGCTTTAGCTTGATTACGAACTAATACCGCAACATTAAATTTAAAGTCGGTCGAAGTTAAAAGTTGATATAAAACTTCACCACCAATATAACCAGTAGCACCAGTAATAAAAACGTTAAAAGACATCTTTTCTAATTTATTTGACTAGTTTCAATTAAACTTGTTTTTTAATTCGAGTTTACTGTGGTGAAATTGGGTTATTATATAGTTTTGGATCTTATACTAAAATTGCTAAATTAATAATGGTTCGGACTTATCGCGAATTCATATATAGCCAATTTGACTAAACATATTAATAATACCATCTTTTCCAACTCTCTATAAGCTTCTATTTTCAACAATTTAGTAGGATGATTAGAGATAGTGCTTATTCTCTTCCTCAGGTTGTAAGATTCTTTTTGGCTAGGTCCGGCGAAACTATTACTTGAAATTAAGGGCTTCATGAAAAGTAACTTAAAACATGGAGAGGAGAACTTGCTCTTGCTGATAGCCTCCGTTGTGGAATTTCGATGTTCTCATTAGCACAATTTTATGAAGAGCTTATAGTGCAATGACTGACGGTAATGAATTGTCTGTTGCTTTTTTCCAAACTCCAAAACTTATTTGTAAGACATGAGGTGTTAGCAATCTAATTCTCGAATGGCATATAGGATTTGTTTTGTAATGAAAAATGAATTCATAATACTACGAATTGTTGTACGATTTTTACAGCAAGTAAAATTTGTTTGATATATATATGTTGGTGTCAATCTGTTCCTTCCATAAAGATTGTATACTCTCCCCTGTGATGTGTTGGCTACTAATACAAAAATTGAATAATAACCCATACGTAGAGGTGAGGTGGTGTCTCATTTTTTGATGCTTACTTTGTCATCGCTCTGAAATTGACGCTTCAAATTAATATCAAAGGGGTTTTGCAATAGGAATAAGATTATTTACTTTCCAATTGATCAGTGGCACTATCAAGATTGAGCCATATGTTCTGTTCTGTTTTCTATTATCCCCTTTAGTTTATTAAAAGGATAAGCAGATTTATAAAGAATTAAATTCAATGAATATATATAATAAAGAAGGAGCATCTCATAATAAATCAATAACTCAAGAAAGGAAGAAACCTAAGAAAATAGTTGGTATAATTAAACATAACATAAAAATAGATTCTCTATAAGTACATCATCCATAATTCATATAGCTAAAGCTAAAGGTGTTAAATAATAATCTAATGAATGCGGTATTATTTTTTTATTATCAACATATCATTCATTATAAATATTATTAAAATTTTCATACGTGTTCAAGTTGAAAATCATATAATTCGGAATTAGCCATTGACTGATATCGAGACTGGAAGTAATTGACCAGATACACTTTATTTTAGTGAATATTTGAATTTTTAGCGATCAGGTGCAACAATTCCATATCCATAATGCAGCTGAAGAATTACACAATTACTATTATGTCATTCAAAGAAGCTGATGTAAAATACGAATATGCTTATTTTAGTAAGAGTTTCAGATAAGACGCAAATTGGGAAAAGTAAAGGCTATCGAACAACTATAGTCAGTTTGGTTTCCCCTGAATGCTTTTTGGATTAAACAATATAAAAAGATTGAATTATTGAAGTTGACATAACAAGAAAAAAATATTATATTTCATCAATTATTCCTATTAGTTTTGCATGGCAGAATATGAATTAATAGCATTTAATATTAATCAACCACACTTAGCATTAAAAATAGAAATGGAACTTCTTCCAGTATAAGAAGTATCGGCACTACTAATAAGGTTGCCACATTGCGCTATAGTAAGATCCAAAAAAAATAAAGTTGTATTGACTATAAACGTAACTAAAAATAATATTATGAAAAGACTTAAAGAGAAGAAGTGAATTTTGGTAAACTTAACCAGAAGCATCTACAATGAAGCACTAGTAACTTTAAACAGAAGCATTTTCAATCTCAGAGACGACTTCAACCTTTCCAACTGAGGAAATAGAGTTAACATCACTGTGTCTGAAGGCATGCTCAGATGGAATAAAGCCTGCAGATTGCCAGGCATGATCAACTTTTTCATACAATTCATCAACTTGTTCTAATGTTAAACCTTTAGTTTCATAAACAAATGCATAAGTGAATAAACCACATAAAAAGTTAAATCCACCCCAGATAAAGAAAACTTTTGAACCTAAATTAGCATTACCTTTACCTGAATCAACCAAGTATGGAGTAGCATATGCAATAGCCCAATTCCATAACCAGTTTGAGGCAGCCAGGAGTGCAACTGATTTAGCTCTTGTAGTTAATGGATAAATTTCAGAAACAACAGCCCAACAACCTGGACCCCAAGATGCAGCGAAGAATGCAATAAATATACAACTGAAAGCAACTAAGACTTTGTTTGCAGTATCAGAACTTGATGCAACACCAACAATAGCGACAATAAATTGAGAAATAGACATACCAGCAGCACCTCCCAATAACAATTTACGACGACCAAGTGTTTCGATTAAAATAATACCAGGGATGGTAGATCCGACGTTAACAATATTTGTTGCTAAACTAATCAAGAACTCATTCTCAATACCAGATTGTTTAAAAAATGTGGTACCAAAGTAAAAGATGAAGTTAACACCAGTTAACTGTTGGAAAGCTTGAAGAGCAACACCGGTGATTAACCTCTTCAATTGTTTATTACGTTTCGAGAAAACTTGGGACCAGGATGGATTACCAAAGGAAAGTTCAAAGTCATATGCAGCCTTAATATCATCATATTCTTCAATTAAGTCAGGATGGTCAACAGGTAACTTTCTCATTCTTCTCAATGAATCTTTAGCTTTATCTTCGCGTCCTTTATGAATCCAAAATCTTGGGGTATCAGGCAAGAAGATCATACCACCCCCTAAGATTATTGACCATAAAAATTGCAATGCAATTGGAATTCTATAAGAACCGGTATCGTTTCTTTGATGTGTTCCTTGATTAACACAAGCAGCTAAAAGTAACCCAATTGTGATAGCCCATTGATAACAAGAAACAATCGCACCTCTAATCCATTTTGGTGTAGCTTCAGATTGATATAATGGAATAACTCCTGAAATAAGACCAACACCAAAACCAGCAATAGCTCTACCGGCGCATAACAATGGAATACCGGTGGCAGCAGTTTGCAAAATAACACCAACGTTGAAAATAATTAAAGTAGCAATGATCAAACTCCAACGACGACCTAAAGTATCAGATACAAGTGGAGCTGCAACAGCACCGAAAAAAGTACCAACCGATAAGATCGAAACAATCAACGACTTTTCTGAGGAACTAAACGCTGTTCCATTTGACGCAAAGTTTTCGATAACATATGGAGCTCCCAAAATACCACTAATAATACCAGTATCGAACCCAAAAAGAACACCCCCAAAGGCCGCGAAAGCACCAATCAAGATCCCCATCGTGGTGGATCCTGCTTTCTTGTCCCCAAAATTAATATATTTTCTTAAAATAGCACTATCTTCTAAACCCATTTTTAGAGTAACCAGAGAATGAATAATGAAGAAAAAATTATTCCTGAACTTTCCTCCCAAGCAGTGGGATTACCTATCTATTTAAATGGCTTTTTTCCATTATAAGGCTACTAGCTCCTTTCATCCTAAACTGTTATTGGAAAAAAATACGACCTAATGTTGCGGGGTTCCTTATATTTTTTTGCACTTGGACTCAGCAAATTCGCATCCTACTGCTTTATTTTCAAGGATTGTACAAGAAAAATAAAACTTGCAGATCGAATATTTAATATCTAATAATAACTTAAAAATCCGATAGCTCTGTTCCGGTTTCAGCGCATATGAATGTTTAATTGGTTAGTTTAATCCGTTCTCCACAAAATTCTTTTTTCATTGGCTGCCGTACTCCACAAGTTTTATGTGGAGTACTAGTTACAATACCATTGAACTGCAAAGTTGATCCGAATTACACTTTTGTGTAAAAAAATAATTTACGAGTTTCATACTTCATGCAGCGATACAGTAATATTCCGTGCGGTATATTATGAAATGTGTCATTTCGGGTTATCCCACAATGAATTTTTGATATAGTAATATCTTAAATGAATGACCTAGAACCTCTATTGCAAAGAAAAATTAAAATCTATCACAATATTGGAATGCATCAAAGATCCTGAAAGGAGTTGATAACTGTAGGGAATGCAGATTAGTCTAGTAAGAGTAAGACTTACAAACCAAGCCATAGTCACCCGTATTATTGTGACTACCACTCAAGCTGGGGTACCGTTTCGGATATTATCATTGTCTGAAATAGTTACAACAATATAGCTAGAGGCTAACAGAGGATCACTTCTAGATGCATCAGCAATGGAAAGAGGGACAATCATTTTCGTCGAGTGTTTTTTTTCCATGAAGATACAACCAGTAGCAGTCGCACTCACCGTAAGGTAAAACTATTGAAAAAATATTTTTTGACCCAAAATGTGTAGATGGTTAGAGTATCAATAGTCTCTCAAGGTTTTATGTAGAAGATATTTTATTAGTAAGAAAAATAAAATTAATCCGCCCTCATTCAAGAAAAGGGAGGTCAATATGACCCAATGGTGCGAATCTTTGCATCATTTTCTATAAAATTGAGAGGGGAAAAATATTGGTTTATTTTTCCATGTTGGGGAAACTTAGATCGACAGAAGGAAAAAATATTCGAGCACTTTTATAGCGATCTACACATGCTGATTATTAGCTGTTATGCATGACAGCACGATTGTTTGTTGAATTGTTCAAGAGACGTGCAATCGGAATGCTGGTGGAAAATCTGATCAAGCTTATTTTTTGCTTGGCAAGGTGGCTTGGAACAATAAATTTGGTGCAATTCAGAATTAATCCATGGGGTATGAACGTAAAGGGCTTATCTTTTAACAGGATATTAAAAATTTGGTCAAGAGTGACTTATACACTAATTAAGCATTTAAAGAGATAATTCAAAGGGCTTGAAAAGTACTGGTTCTACATGATGCTTGATCTAGCAACTGACAAGTCTTGCCTGACCTAAGACTGTGAATGACCAATTAACAACCAAGATGCTTAAACTAACTGTGTATAAGAGATATCCTCATATTCGATTATACGAAGGTTAATTTCAGATCTATAGAACTAATTTCTTGCCAAGATATCTATGCAATTATTTACAAAAATTATCAAGTACAAACCGGATCAGTTAGCCCAACCCTCCAATTATAAGTTCCCAAAGTTAAAATAACAAATATATAACTACCCATGATTGAAACAAAGGCATATCTATAGGAATATAATGTTTTCAAACCAAATATCTCGACGACAAATGTACTGACTGTAGTTAGAGCCCCACAAAAACCGTCGTCTAAGCCAGTTAAAACATGACATCCCAAAATGTGGGTTACAATTTGTCCTGAACGGTTATTTGATAGTTTTCCTCTTCCTAGCAAGGTCAATATTGAAAGAATCAATGTGCCAGTAAAATTAGCAGTAAACGTTCCTAGCGGAAAGTTTTTTACTTTTGAATTTAAAAGTTTTGAAAAATAAAATCTTAGCAACGCACCAAATGGAGCAAATAAACAAGAAAACGTCCATGACCTCCATCCACCTTGATCTTTGACCCCAATCAAAATACAAACAATTATGAAAGAACTTACGCCGACAATGATTGAAATGAATTCCAAAAATTTATAAGATACTTTGGTCAATTTTGGAAAATAAGGTTCAAATACTTCTATGAAATGTTTTCCAGCATGATATCCCATAACAGACAAGCCGAATTGTGCCAAGATAACTGCTAAGAATTCCATGATCCCATATGCGGCATTAGGATAATTATAGTGTACTCCAATTTCAGTATCAGCAGATTTGTTGAATGCTTCTAAGATCACCGAAGAAAACGAAGAAAAGGTTCCACAGAATCCTGTAGTCAATCCAGTATATAAGGGAATTGAAGCCTTATTTGGATAATGCTGACTATTTAACAAAACGGACCAAATATTAGAACTATGAACTAGTATCCCCATCACAACACACGCACCAAAATTTGCCCATATAACTCCTTGTAAAAATGACCCATTATAACTTGTCAATTCCATAATACCTTTTCTAGCTAGCACTCCCCAAATTGCACCATTCACAATATTCAATAGCACTGGCAAATTTTTACTGGCTCTAGAATACGTAGTTCGCAAAGGCCCAGTAATTCCATTTTCTTTTTTATCGATATTAAATCCTTCAGGCAAAGACTCTGCTATTGATTCTGCATCCAAGTCTTGTATCTCATCCTCAAGGCTTCGTCTATGTCGAATATGGTTAGATTCAGACTCAGTAGCTACATTATTTATTACGTTAGGCTTTGACATGGTTCCAAAAACCTGGTGCAACATGTCATGAAATTTAGTGGTTTATAAACCGTAACAACAACTGTTAAAAGTGTATTCCTTATAAAGTCATGTCAATGCTTGCTAGTTACCAATGTTCTCTAGTCCGAAGTATGCCAAAACCTTTTGATAAATGTCTGGAAAAGTACACGACCATATATTATCAAGGAAGGAATACTATGATATACCTTAAAGTCATTATATGACAATTACATGTAGAGTATAAGGTTATGATAGGACGACGTAGCTAATGCTTTGAAAGTCAATATTATCCGTTTAATTCGAAAAATTTCCTCGTTATTTGAATGAATAAAGGTACTATCCGCACGTCATTCTTAATGGGAATGGTATATAGATAGAATTCTACGTTACCAACATATCTTTAGAATCGAGACAATAAGGAAATGAATAGTACTTATTAGCATCATTAACTGGTGCAAAAGTTTGTTGTTAGAGTCAATTATACGGGTTCCTATTTGTGTCTGATTTTTGACTAAATGCCCTAAATCTTATTCAATACTAACTCAATAGATAAACTTGACAATAGAACCGATTTTATACTAATCCTCTGAGCAAAGAATTTTACCATCATTTACCTTAGCAATATTAAAATAGTTGAGAGTTTGTCAGAGGTAGAATTAGAATAGCGACAGCAATAAGGTACAATAAAATTGGATGATTGTCTAAGACCGAATCGAGTAATAGAATATAGAGTGATATGAGGACTGTCCAGATATATGGTCTCCACAGAGAAACATTGACCAGTATGGTCTTAAAAGAAACATAAAGTGTGGATGATGGTATTATATTATCGCTTCTAAATACTTAAATCCGCAATAATAGCCGCTCGACAAACCACGATCGGGATAGATAAGATGACTCAGTTGTACACTATAAATATACATCACAATTTCGTCTATTGAAAATTCCTATACAGCCAACAAATCATGTATATTCCAAATAAGTACCTTGAACAGGACTGGGAGGCACAAGAGGAACTTATTCAGAAGTATCCTTTGGGCACTGTTGTAACTACTAGCGAAAATGGCGAAATTATTGCAAATCATATCCCATTCTTTTTGCATAAAGATAAAGATTCGGGAAAGAAATATTTACATGCCCATATCGCTAAAGTAAATCATCAAATTCCAACATTAAAAGGTTCTGATAATGTGTTGATTATATTTCAATCCCATGATTGTTACATAACCCCATCGTATTACCCATCAAAGAAGGAAACTCATAAATTTGTACCTACATGGGATTTTGCAAGTGTCCATGTATACGGTAAGTCAAAAATAATTGATGAATTTGATTTCGTTAGAAAACAATTGAATAGTCTTACCAATCAACAGGAAAGGTCAAGAAATGAACCCTGGAAAGTTAATGATGCTCCTGAAAATTATCTTCAACTACTACAAAAAACGATTACTGGGCTAGAAATTGAGATCACTAGAACCGAATCTAAGTTTAAATTTGAACAAAAAATGAAAAGACAGGAAATTGATGGGGTAATCGAAGGTTTAGCAAAGGATAACTTAAGTGAAGCTTCTGAATTAGTTAAATTGACAAATGAAAGGTTTGATAACAAGAGTTCGAAATGAATAAAAGAGAAACATGCTATTAATCTACAATATTTATATGGTATAATAGATATATGTGATACAAAATTGCCTTTTCTGAAATATAAATTACAAATAATTAATATGGAGTAAATCTACTGCCCCCTCTAAATGCCCCTCTCCCTCTCCCTCTCCCTCTTCCTCTAAAGGATCCTCTAAAAGGTCCTCTGCCTCTAAAACCCCCTCTCATGAAACCACCTCTATTCGTGGTACTGATACCAGGAACATTGGTTCTCTTGGCACTAACTTTCAATTCACGATCTCTGAAGTTTGACCCATCTAAAGTAGCAACAGCTTTGTTAACAGCATCTATATCAGCAAATTCCAAATATGCAAAACCCTTTGGCTGTCCAGTAAATTTATTCATCAAAATGGTAACTCTGTTAACAGTCCCAGCGCTGGAAAAATGTTGTTGTAATTCTAAGGGAGTCGCTCCATAGTCGACATTTCCAATATATATTGATCTTGAGTCAATATCTTTCTTTTCTTCATCATTACCTTCCGAATTTTCATTACTCAATTGTGAGTGAAGTTCCCTTAACTTTGCAGCTTCCTTCTCCATTTCTTCCATACGTGTTTTAATGGCATCTGACTCCTCTTTATTATATGAACTTGCCTCTATTTCCTGGTTATTGTCTGTTGTCAGCGTCACCTCTATATCATTTGATTGATAATCTGTTCCTTGTGGAGGCTGTAATTGCTGTTGTTGGATAGGTACCTCGTCGGACATCTTTATATTACAAAGATCAACTTAAATTGATTATATAAAATGTTAATACTAATAAAACTAATGATGAATTAGATCAATAGTAATCTTTATTACAGTTTTTCAACTTCTTGGTCAAATTTTCTATTGCCTACGACGTCATTATTATAATGTCGCAGAGGCTCACGACATTTGAAGATAATTATAAAATACAATCTATTAACTATAAGAAGAACTATAATTAACAAATATGAACGTCTAAGAATTAAAATCCGCTTGGCAAATTCCTATCCCGATTTAAAGTGTTGGTAATATTCTTAGTTTTAATACTCCTAGGAGCTGTTGCAATGCTTCCGTTAGTATTTTGACTATCATTAGAGCGGTTATTAGATGTATTAGTAGTACTGGTTGCCCCATAGTTTAATCTTCTATATCTTCTCTTATTACCATACATGGGCAATAAGTTATCGTTTTCATTCCTCACCATATCCACGTCGGTTTCGTAGCCTCTATCATAGCTAATTTGGTCGTCATCAGTTCTAACTCTCATAAAAGATGAACCATTATTTGGCAGAATTAGGTCATTGTTTTTGAGAAAGTTAGGGGCAGAATTTTTCCTTGAATTTTCAGAGCATAATATAAAGCCGAATAAAAAAGCCGCAAATATTATTAGACCTAGTATTATGCCAATACCGACACTTACAAACCCGAGATGGATATGTAGGAAATTATCATGATTTGAACCATCTAACCAATCTAAACGTAATGGTTTATCAATTAAGAAGACACATGCCAATTCATCATCTTTCTCATGACCAAATTCTAATGATGTGCATCCATGTGACAATACTCTAACTTCATGGTCCTTATTATAAGAGAAAGTGTTATATGATGAAGAGAGTGATTGTAATCTTAACAAAACTTTATCATTGGATGGATTATGAGAACAAATCAATCCAGCATCAGTATGGTTTGTTCTTATAATAGGTTCATCATTAGTGGTATTCTTTGGCTTCGAATAATTATCATTATGCACACAATTCAATAATTTAACTATTTCTTCATTAGGAATCAAATGTAATTCTAAAAATTCATATAAATTAGTGATATGACTAGTAATATTAAAATCGTTCATAGATTCAGCATGTGGAATTAATAAGGAGTACGGTGACGGCGTATCATCAAAAAGTCCCAAAGCTTTGGATAATTTAGGATAGTTATTAATCAAGTCTAAGAATGAGAAATTCGGATAATTGGAATCCTCAGTAGTTTGAATCAAATCTAACAATGAAACTTGAAAATCCTCTGGTAATAGAAGTGTATTAACGATATGAATTACCCCTTGGTTAAACAAAATATCCGAATTCAATGGGATTGGTAAACGCGTATGGTTTAAATACACCAAATGATTATGATTATTATCAAAACCAGAACCTTCAACTTTAATCGAATCACTTCGAAGAGTATTTGATATGAGTTTTAACTTTCCATCAAGCCCGAAATCAGAATAAATAGTATCCTCAACAAATAATCCTTTTATAACATCTTTAAACAATTCGGGGTTGGATTCCAAATAATTTAAGATCAAACCTAAAGATTTCCATAGATCTTTAGTTTTTTTCTTGCTGGGTACGGTTTTACCATTTTTATCAAGTTTTATACTACCACAGGGTAAAAAAACTGAATAACCTTTACCGTTTTCATTCAATGAGAATAAATCAAATTGGTTCAAATAGTGTAGGGTTCTAAGACAACTCTGTTGATTGATCTCAATGTCTTCTAAGTGCCTTGGGACTGCACCATCTGATATCAAGTCGCCTAATGAATGCTTAAATGATGATGGCGGTGCGTTATAACCATCAATTAAATAAATTATATTATCATTGCTTGCTAATACTGGCTCACCAATTATACTAACTTCATCATTTACAGTGGTTTGGATTTTATCATTTTTATAAGATGCTGAAAATTTAATTTTGAAACAAGAACCAATCCTTTTCTTTGAACATAATTTTGATGGCAATAGTTTATGAACATTGTTCGAATCGTTAAGAGCTTCATTAATATTTATAGAGCCATCAACAAACAGGTACAACAACGATTGCGTCGAACTAAATGAGTTTTTGTTAGCTAAACTTATATAGTCTTCCAGAGCATTATCTCTTTGCAATATATCAACTAAAATAGTCTGGTTCTTAGTTGAACCATCAATCAAATACTCCAAAGATCTAAATTCTAATTCTTTGACATAGTTAGAAAAATGTAATGCAAACAATGCCTTTCTAGGATTCATATTAACAGTTTGAATATCGAGTTCTTTGAAGAAACTAGTAGAATTTTGAATATCAAATAAATGAATTACACCATTTGACAATGCAATATTAGAGGAATTTAAGGAACTCGACATCTTATCATTTAATATTAATTGATTAGTACCTTTATTAAGCTTTATATTATATTCGACTTTTTTATTTAGACTTTTATAAGTTCGAGATGAAGTTCCATTGACACCACCTACCAAATTATTCAACATCAAATTCTCTAAAAGATCGACAATATCGTGTTTTATTTCACGAATAGCTTCTTCAGTAACGGAAATATTGGCATCCTTAAGTGAATAATATAGGGCCGAATAGTAACCACGATCTAATTCAGGTAACGATTGAACTATGTAACTATCCGTTGGAATGAAAAAAGTTTTAGCGTTACTCAAAAACTCAGAACAAGTTAAAGGGAGATTAGAATCTTTCTTCCCTTTGTTCTTTTTTTTCTTTAACTCGATACTATTTTCTTCAGCTTCAATGGCGTTAAAATCCGTGAACAACAGTTTAAATAGTTGTTTAACAAATGTTATTGAGTTGCCATTGATTTGGTAAACCGTGTCATCCATTATAACGTCACATATGGAAGGCCGTATTGGCAATAATTGATCTATAGCTTGAATGAATGAATGCTGATGCTTTGCGTAAATGTCAGCTTCCACAATGGCTGCAGTATTATCAATTACATATTCAAACAGCTCCAAATCAGGGGAAACTTTGACCAGATAATACGATCCTCCCATCTGAAACAATGTGTCAAAAAAAACCTCATTCTTCTCAAGATACCCAACTCTGACTCTCTGATTTATAACATATCGTAACAACTCGTTATTATCAAAATTAATCCTTTGTTCACTACCCGAGGCAAATGCCAGATTCACCGGTGCCAACAATGTTACATTTTCTAAAGTATTTAGTACAGGTATCATCTCATTTCTTTGCAAATATCGTAAAAAATAAGCATACTGGGCATCTGATGATAGTATATCAACTATAGTTGATGGTGTGGGGATGGAACTGGAACTAGTGATTGTCGTTGGAGTCTCCGATATGGCCAGAAGTATCAAAAAACATAATAGAAAAATAATATTCCAATTCATTGAAGAATAATATGTCTTGCGATATATCTTTAGAAGCTGAGTATAGGTTGAAAGATAGGCTGAAAGTAGTATAATTATCTGTTTTTATGATTGATTCAGCCGACTTAGAACTTATCATAACAAATGCGACATTTAGATCTCAACGACATTTTTTTAGCCTGAAATACCCCGTATCTAATATAGAACGGGACATTCTTACTATCAGTTCATGGATATATTAAATTTACTTCCTAATATATAAATGTCTATTTATTAACGATGTTATTATTAGATGTCGAAATTAAATGTAGCTTTAACTATTAGCTGGTAAAAAAATGTGTAGCAAACTTATCAAAAACAAGAAAAAAAACAGTAATCAGTACCACGGTTAAAAGATGATAACCGCCCAAGTTCCAATTACTCCTAAGACAATTGAAACAAGTATTGCAAAGCTTACTAGTAGTTTTTCAAGAGAATTGATCTCATTACCGCATAATTTTAAATAAAACAAACATGGTAATATGATACAAATCAAGAAACAAATTGATGCACCTAGCATACCAATGATTCTGTCAAACTCAGGAAACAAAATAGCTAAGGCAACAAAGACAGCATAAACACCAATTCTTATGACAAATCTACATATAGCCTTAATTGAATTTATGAACCAGTTTTCGCTGGCAATATCTATTTGAAAGATGGAGTCTAAAGTTGAAATTATTGGTTTAGCATTTAACGAGGTCTTGGCCAACGGAACCAAGCAGATCAAACCACTGATTAAAGGATAGCACCATGCTGGATAACCTGGGGTTAATAATAAATTATTTGTAATCTCGTTATTGCAGTTTTGGCCAAACATCAAGAAACCTAAAACACCCATTGAAAAGTCACACAACAAAGTAATTGTATAAGTAACTTTCAAGGTCTTAGTGAACTTATAAGGATGCCTCATATCACTCTTTAGATTTGGAAAGATCGCATGTCCGCCGAATGGGGCTAGTAAGATCCCAATAGCTAACAAGAGGTCGGGAACAGATTGTGGCCATAGATTAGCTGGCATGGTTGAGAGCAAAGAGCCAGGCGAATCAGGTTTTAATAACCCACAGATAAAAACTAGCAATGTAATGGAAATGGTGGACATGATACCAAACAATGAGAAAATGGATAATATTGGTAGTGGCAAGAAAGTGAAAGGAGTTAAAATAAAGAATCCAAGTATCTTAAATCTAGTTCTGGTCCAAACTTCATCATCACCCAATAAAGCAAATAAGGAATCACTAAATAATACAACCAATGACACACCGGCGCCTAACAAATCGACCGAAAAAATTAACGAAATTATTAATTTGGCAGTAGATCCATAAGCAGCGTACCCTAAATCTGCATATGTCATTAAGGTACTATCAGTATCCATTGCTTTTGAAAGTAAAGTCGCTGTCCAACATGTGGTTAAACCACAACACAATAAAAATGGGACACCTATGAGCCAACCAGCTTTCAAGATGCCAACTGGTAATGCTAAAAGACCAACACCAATTAAAATATTGATTGAGTTGAAGATAGTCTGAGGGGCGGTTGACCGCCCCTCCAAGACTGTAACTACATTCCCGTCCTTATCCTCGACTTTCTTTAGGTTTACATGCGAAGCAGTAGTTGCTAATGAAATTGATGATCTGAAGCTCGAAAACGAGGTTGAAGGATAAACTTTCCTAGTTGGAATGGAGATCGCATTCGGGCTGTTGGTGTACGTCGAGTTGTTCCTCGATCTCGAATAATTTAACGCATTGATAATGTCATCCTGGTAAAACACCTCGTTGTTTGGAGACACAGCGCTGTCTAAAGTGTTTTGGTTGTTCAAAAACAACTGATTCCTGCTGGCGAGATCGTGAACAACCGTGCTTAGTCTCTCTCCTCTTGTAGACGGAACCATCAATTCAGGATCAAACAACTCATCCTCGATAAACGATTCGTTGTTTGGCGAGCTTTCACTGAAGAAAAATGACCTCTTCCTGTGAATATCATTGTCTATCTTCGACGCTGCAAAAGACTGTGCTCTGGTGAACGAGCTAGCGAAATTATGTAGCGAATTTGGTCCCTTGAAAGATCCGATAGGTGTATCTAAAAATATATGAGATGCCCTCCTGTTGTAGATCAACGAAGTGTACTCATCAGAATCCTCAGAAGTAGCTCCTGACATTGTGTTCTAGCTACCAAATGGGTGGAACTAGCCAATATCTAGGTATATACGCCTTATCCCTGTTTTAGTAGACAATATGTGTTGATGGAATGTAAATAGAACCAAAAACGATAACGATGTTTATGTAATCTATTACATAATTCAGAGATAGCGATTATGTAATCGTAGATACTTGTGTGTTCAGGGCTACTGACGGCTATTACATGAGTTTTGCTCGCCAGCAGCTAGCAGTAAAGAGAAACCAGTCTTACAAGTAAGAGGATTGTGCCGAAACAGGTTTATCAGTCCATCAACCCCGGTAATCTATGGTGTCGGTAAATAGTATAAAGGGTACTATCAAAAGATATGTTTTGGCTTTTGTTCAACCGGAAAATCAGCTTTCTTCCACGCAAAAATGGGTTCTTGGATTGCTTAATCTATCGTCGGTGGTAGTATTTTGGGTGTTTTCAAGCTTTCTAGTAAATGCGTTGGTGGAAAGTAACACTTACAGAAAGCCTTTTTTTATCACGTATATCAATACGAGCTGTTTCAGCTTTTACTTGATTTCATATTTGAAGTACGAAAAGATAATGCTCAAGGATTTTATACGAAGATTGAGAGAAGACTACCATAGTTTGGCCCGTAAGAAAGACTCAGAAGGGTTGATAAGTGACTATGGGTCCAATGATAACATCTTGGCTCTTCAGAGTGAAACTGGTGTGATCGAGTCAGTGGTGGAGAGCCTAGATATCAGATTATACGACACAGTTAAATTATCATTGCAATTCGTAATCCTTTGGTTTTCTGCAAACTTGGTCACCAATTCGTCGCTATCGTACACCTCAGTTGCGTCGCAAACTATCTTATCGTCCACTTCGTCATTTTTCACTTTAATCATTGGGTACTTGTACTCAATTGAGAAGATCAATGGAAACAAAATAATGGGTTTGATATTAAGCTTCATGGGAGTTTTTATAGTTACTAAAATCGACTCTTCGTCGGATAATCCAAATAAGTCGAATTTGTTAATATTATGGGGAAATATTTTGGCACTTTCAGGAGCTTTAATCTACGGTGTTTACACCATTCTATTGAAGTTCAAGATACTGATACCAAATTCCAACAAGGAGAAAAATTTGAACACACATTTGTTCTTTGGATTTGTTGGTATTTTTTGTTTGATATGTTTATGGCCAATTTTGATTTTGTTGCATTTTACAAAATACGAAACCTTTGAGTTACCTCCCAATTCACAAACTATGACGCTATTATTAGTTAATGCCTTTATTACATTTATTAGTGACTTTTGTTGGTGTAAAGCCGTGTTACTAACAAGTCCACTAACTGTCACTGTCGGTTTGTCAATGACAATTCCGTTGGCTATGGTTGGTGATTGGTTAATAAAAGGATTTACAATTAATTGGTGGTATTTGTTCGGTGCATTCATAGTTACACTCGGATTTTTGGTTATTAATAAGGATGAAAAGGAAGATTTTGTTAGAGAGCATTAGCAAGTATATAGAGATTTTGATATACTCATATGTAATATACGATAGACATATTATGGCTTAGAAATTCTTCTTTTTCCTCTTTCCTGTAGTCAAGCTTTGACAACCTCTACGGCTATAGGCTCTTCAATCTTCCTATAACTAATCTAATTCAATTCAAGACATTTTTGTCAACCTCTTCATGATATCAAGAATTTTTGTGTCACAGTAAAACACCAAAAACAAAAATTTCGAAGCATAAAGGTGTTGACCATAGACGAATATTCACTGATCCACAATTTTCCTAAATAACCCATTCAATGTTTATTAAGCATCTACTAAGGATATGTACCTTTGTTTCCTTTATATTATATGTTTCTTGTGATTCAGCAATTTCAGATGAATTAGCTTCACTCCCTTTTGAACACGAAAATTATATTATTCCAATAACAGAAGGTAATTTATCAATTATTTCAGGCCCAAGAGAATATTATACGTTACTAATATTAACATCGACTGATCCAAACCATGGTTGTGACTTGTGTGTGAATTTAGAGACATTTATCGGAAGAGTGTCTGACTCTTGGTATCTGGATTACAGGCTGTCCAATTTTCTCTTCTTTGTCAAAGTAGATATCATCGACAGGTCAAATGCTAAGATTTTTGATTACTTAGGGGCAGAAACTGTTCCTCACATTTGGCTAATACCACCCAATCTGGAAACCAATGATGAAGATGAATATGCTATATTACGTGAACCACACTTTATCTTCAGATTTCCCCAGGCCAAAGTAGATGAACAAGTTTTGGAATTTGCTAAGTTCTTGTCGGAGAATTTACAAAAAAACATATTAATCCGACAAAACAAACAGTTGGAGAACTTTTTAAAAACTTTCATAATAACGTTTGCGCTAATTATTTTTGTAAAGAAGAAGGGTCCGGCTTTCATCACCAAGACCACCAAGAATTCTGTCTACAAATTTCTAGCAATCACTCTAATATTGGCGTTTATTTGTGGTTATCAATTTACTATGATGGAAAGAATTCCATTCATTGCCAGAAATGATAATAATGAAATTTTAATAATCAGCGGCGGTCTTCATTACCAATTTGGAATTGAAGTCCTCTTAGTTGGTCTAAACTACTTTACACTTGCATCTAGCTTTATTAGCTTAATATATTTGGGGAAGTACAAAGTTACTGAGTCTAGTAAGATCAACAAGGAACTGACCAAGTTTATATTAATATGCTTTAATAACCTTCTTCATTACTTCTTGTACAGTAGCTTAACAAGTATCTTTTTGAGAAAAGATCATAGTTATCCTTATGGCCTTACAAAGCTATTTTAATTAGTGTTAGATAGAGAATGAATAGAATAAGTATTAGATGGTTGTAGATATATAATGTAGCGCTCGCGTTAGTTGAAGTGTACGCGTCAGATCACCAAAATGTATCGACTAAGCACATTGTATAATATCACCTTTGGTCCTTACAAAACTATATCAAAGGTAGCAAATATTACTATGTCTATATCTAGTAATAAGAGACCGGTTGAATCTAATTCTTCTGGGACAAACAAGAAAGCTAGATTGATTACAGATTTTTTTCAAGTAAGTAAAAAATCGAAGTCTGAACCAACTACAGTTGATTCGTCCAAGCCAACGGGGGAAAATGAAAAAGAGATGGAAGCACTCACGTCAAAAAAAGCTGAGGATTCTGCAATGAATGAAGGTGGAGTCGAATCTATTAAACCCAAGCAAACACCTAGTTCATACGACGGTGATTATGCAGATTTTTGTGCAGAGTATAATTTCAACAAACGAGGATGGGTCAACTCATTGACACCAGAACAAAGAGAATTGTTGGACTTAGAAATCAAATATCTACACATCACTTGGTTGGTCTTCCTACACAAGTCTCTAACTAAGCCCTATTTTTTGAATTTGAAGAGGTTCCTAAAATCGCAATCATCAAAAACAATATTCCCTCCTCCACATCAAATTTATTCGTGGTCTCATCACACGCCGCTACCAACCATCAAGTGCCTTATATTGGGCCAGGACCCTTACCATAACTATAATCAAGCCCATGGGCTAGCCTTTTCGGTGTTGGAGCCTACAAGACCCCCACCATCTTTGCTCAATATTTACAAAACTTTATGCATCGATTTCCCAAATTTTCAAACCCCTGATTACGCCACCTTGGCAAATCAAGGCAGACCAGGGGGTGGAAATTTAACCAAATGGGCTAAAAGAGGTGTCCTCTTACTAAATGCTGTCCTAACCGTAGAATGTCACAAGGCAAACAGCCATGCAAAAAAAGGTTGGGAGACCTTTACTGAAGAAGCTATTCAAACTGCTATAAACTACCATATCAATAGACAAGGCTTTGTCATCATGGCTTGGGGCTCTCCAGCCCAGCACAGACTAGTCAAGTTCAAAAGTCAATTACAAAGTAATAACTTTCTTGTTCTAAAAACGGTTCATCCTTCCCCATTGTCTGCCAGCAGAGGTTTTTTCAACCTGGGAGTTTTCAAGAAGTGTAATGAATGGTTAGAAAAACATAATAAGGACAAGATTGACTGGGGCTTAATAGACGGTAATGAAGTTGTATGACTGTATTGCTTTATCATCTTTAGATAAGTGTATATTTCAATATTACCCGGACTTGCTTGATTCTACTCGCAAAAAAAATAAGATCAGAATCCAAGAGGATGTTTATCCCACCTTCCAATTTCTCTAAAGATTATTTAATTTCATTACTACTTAAACATTACCTTTTAATCCATCTACTTTAGACTAATATATCCCATTCTTGTAATATAAATAAATAACTAGAAAACTTTTTAATATCTTTAATAGTACAAAAATTGTTTATGTGAGACAATTAAAGTTGCAACAATGAAAGATGAGAATCAACAACAACATCCATTGCCGCCTAGTATAAAAGAAACGGCAGGACAGCGAAGAAAAAGGTTTATACTTGATACCGACCCTAAAGTAGCTAAAGCAAACGACGTAGATGACTCAACCAAGAGATTTAAGTATTTATTGGGATTAACAGATTTATTTCGATATTTTATTGATACCAACGCATCAAAAGATTCCCAATTTCGAAAATTGATAAAGCAGGTAGATAATCAGCTTTCATTCAAGCAGCCCAAAAATGGCAAAAAGGGTGATAGGAGGAGAAAGACAGAAAAAGAAGAAGATGCCGAATTATTACAAGATGAAGAGCATATTGATGATGATGAATCCCAGAGTACTATTCTAACGGAGTCACCATCATACGTTAAGGGTGGAAAGTTAAGGGAGTATCAAATCCAGGGTTTAAATTGGTTGATTTCTCTTTATGAAAATAGATTGAGTGGAATACTAGCGGATGAGATGGGTTTGGGTAAGACCCTTCAAACTATCTCCTTTTTGGGTTATCTTAGGTATATTAGGCACATTGATGGACCATTTATAATCATAGTACCAAAATCAACCCTAGATAATTGGAGAAGGGAATTTGCTAAATGGACTCCGGAGGTTAATGTTTTAGTTTTGCAAGGGCATAAAGATGATCGTAACGGTTTGATTCAAAATAGATTGTTAACTGCTAAGTTTGACGTTTTAATTACATCATTCGAAATGGTCATCCGTGAAAAGTCCCAGTTGAAGAAATTCAAGTGGGAGTATATAGTGGTTGATGAAGCTCATAGAATTAAAAATGAAGATAGTTCGTTATCACAGATCATCAGATTGTTCTACTCTAAAAATAGATTATTAATTACCGGTACGCCATTACAAAATAACTTGCATGAATTATGGGCCTTGTTGAATTTTTTACTACCTGATGTGTTTGGAGATGCTGATGTATTTGATGAGTGGTTTGAAAATCAAGGTAGCAAAAATGACGAAGATAAAGAAAAGAGCCAAGATAAAGTTGTCCAACAATTGCATAAAGTCTTAAGTCCTTTCTTGTTACGTAGAATTAAAGCAGACGTGGAAAAGTCTTTATTGCCAAAAATCGAAACGAACGTTTATATAGGTATGACTGCTATGCAATTACAATGGTATAAAAAATTATTAGAAAAAGATATAGATGCAGTCAATGGAGTAATTGGGAAAAGAGAAGGTAAAACAAGATTGCTAAACATTGTAATGCAATTAAGAAAATGTTGTAATCATCCATATCTATTTGATGGTGCAGAACCTGGACCTCCTTATACAACAGATGAGCATTTAATTTATAACTCTGGTAAAATGATCATCTTAGACAAAATGTTAAAAAAATTCCAAAAGGATGGTTCAAGAGTTTTAATCTTTTCACAGATGTCTAGATTGTTAGATATATTGGAAGATTATTGTTACTTTAGGGAATACAATTATTGCAGAATTGACGGTTCAACGACCCATGAGGATAGAATAGAAGCAATCGATCAATATAGTGCTCCTAATTCTGATAAATTTATATTTTTATTAACCACAAGGGCAGGAGGATTAGGTATTAATTTGACTAGCGCTGATATTGTTATTTTATATGATTCGGATTGGAATCCTCAAGCTGATTTACAAGCCATGGATCGAGCTCATAGAATTGGTCAAAAGAAGCAAGTGAAAGTTTATAGATTTGTTACCGAAAATGCAATTGAAGAAAAGGTTTTAGAAAGAGCTGCTCAAAAATTAAGATTAGATCAATTGGTTATTCAACAAGGTAGACAAATGAATAGTAATAATAACATTGGTAACACAAAAGAGGATTTGTTAGGAATGATTCAGCATGGTGCCCAAAAAGTTTTTGAATCCCAAAATGGAGGTAAATCTATGCTCGATGATGATATCGAAGCAATTTTGCAAAGGGGTGCAGAAAAGACTGCAAATTTGAATTCTAAATTTAATAAACTAGGTTTAGATGATTTACATAATTTTACATCCGACTCATCCACTTATGAGTGGAATGGTCAAAATTTTGCTAAGAAAGATAATTCGAGTAATTTAGGATTCACTTGGATAAATCCTTCTAAAAGAGAAAGGAAAGAACAAACTTATTCAATCGACAATTATTATAAAGATGTTTTAAAGCCTACCACTAATAGTTCTCAAAAAAATAACGCTAAAAACGTTCAGGCAAAACCAAAAGCTCCAAAAGTTTACCATATTCAAGATCATCAATTTTTTCCAGAGGGCTTAAAAGAGTTATTAGAAAGAGAACAGTTGGCTTTCAAAAAAGAGATAGGATACAAATACTCTTTGGATGAGTTTGGTGATAGCGATGAGGAGTTTTTAGCAGATGAATTTAAAGAAGATTTATCAAGAGAAGAGAAAAGAGATATCGAACAAAAGAAAGTTGATAATGTTGTACCATTAACAGAAGAAGAAATTGAATTGAAGAATCGATTATTAGATAAAAGTTTTCACAATTGGACTAGAAGAGATTTCACCAACTTTATCCATGCAATTGCAAAATATGGCAGAAACGATTATGCTAAAATAGCTAAAGCGTTAGGCAATAAAGAAAGAGATGAAGTTGAACGTTATCTGAAAAAGTTTTGGGAATCTTATAAACTAATTGACGGGTATGACAAATACGTTTCTCAAATTGAAAGTAGTGAAAAAAAAGTGGCAAAACTAGTTAATCAACAAAAATTATTAGGTATTAAAATGGAAAATTTAGATGATCCATTAGAAGACTTAAAAATCCAGTATCCTCCAAATAATTCTAAAAGAGTGTATTCTAAACTAGAAGATAGATTTATTCTATATTGTGTCCACAAGCATGGTTTATTTAATGAAAATTTGTTTGAAAAAATTAAAGAAGAAATAATGGCAAGCGACTTATTCAAATTTGACTGGTATATATTATCAAGAACCCCTCAAGAAATAGGAAGGAGGGTTAATACATTATTATTAGCCATAACTAGAGAAATGGATGGTCCACCTAACATTAAGAAAAAGACAAAACCCAATAGCTCAAATGTAAGTAGTAGACCAGGTTCTGTTGAACCATATTCTAATAGGAATGGTACACCAATAAATGGTGTTAAAAGAAGTAATAATGAATTAAAGCTTAATGATACTGACAGCAAGAAAAAGAAAATATAAGACATTTACATTTTAATGAATAAGAATATAGAATATTTTTGGTTCAATGTTTTTATTATACAATTATATAATATTATCAATATAAATACAAAATCTATTTTTGAAAATCATTGGCATAGCATAATATACATTATTTGATAAATGATCGTTCTGACTACATGTGCATTTTTCTATAAATATTCTGGGCAAATACGATCTTGGACTGTAGAAATGTAGTAAGGAACTTTATTTGCGGTCCAACTAACTGAGAGAAATTCACTCATTTCATGCTTCTCGACTCTTAAACGATCAAAAATGGTTTCATCACCAGTAGCCTTATACCTTGGTCTAATAAAATTTCTTAAACTAATAATTTTTGTTCCTGGTTTTAGTCCATATAATAATCTGCCAACTGCAGAATTTAAAATAACATCAAATAAATAATTATTAACAATAAGCACGTCACATTCCAAAACATCCTTACGGACAAGATCATTGTCAACAAAACTTTGCAGTAATGCAAAATTCAAATTTAATTTTTTTAAACCGAAAATAGCTAAATTTTTTTGCAATAAATTTAGTTGTAGTTGAGTCAATTTCGATGCATGCTCCATCAATTCACAACCTCCACTAGTGACTGCACCAAATTCAAGTGCTGCTTGAAAAGTAGTATTACCAACACCAGAGCCCAAATCATAGAACTTTTGATGTGGGAGTAAATTAACTTTAGATAAAACTTCACTAGTAAATGAGGGCAATAGTTCTCCATAAACCTCGGCAGTGAATGCCTTATATGACCGAAGTTTCCTCGAGTCCGTAGAAACGATTCTAGAATAAACTCTCAAGAAAATTTGTTGAATACAAAACCTTGAAATATCTGTCTTCTCATTAAGGTGTCGGAAAAAATCCGAAATATAGTTTTCCGGTCTGGTGAAATGTGGGGCAGAAGTTTCTGATATTACTCTAACATTCATTGGTTCATCTAGTTTATAATTAAATTTTGGCACTTGAGATGATGGGGGCAGAACATTTTCTTTATCATCTTCGCTGGAAGACAAAGGGGGTGTCAATGTCGATGGAAAGAATGAAGAATTAGCTACTTCAACAATATCAAAAAGTGGGCTGGGTGGTTCAATTGTATCATTCAAAGACAATGGATCTTCTTTGTCAGTCCTCAGGTTTTCTTGAAAGAAAATGTCTAAGCGCAAATCTTCTAATGTTGGCTCTTTACACTCGTCACCAATCAAATAAACTCTTACTGCTTCGTTGATATCAGTTAGTTCAAATTCAACTTTATTTGGGGATAAGTAAACCATTAGCTTATTCCATTTATCAATAACAAACATGAAATCAGAAAAACTATTTTCTTCGATGGCGTCCTCTAGTTTTTCACAATATTCTTCCATTATTATTTTTTTAATTTTTGATGAGTGTGAAAAATATAATGCATAATGAATCTGAAATAATTTTTGAATTTCATAAATAGGATTCAATTCATTACTTTTAGGAGCTGCTAATATGAACAGTTCATAATGCTGTGGATAGAGTAAAAAACGAACATTAATCCGGTTGAGCGTATTTATTATAGATCTGCCTGTATTTGAATCAATACTTGTGAAGGGCGGAAATGAGGTTGGTAAATCACGATAACTCTTTTCATGTGCACAAATGATCTCTGCTGCAATAGTGTCATTTAAAGCTATTTCATCATTTTCTTTTGTCATAACTATACTCTCCTGATCATTAACAAAATGTAATTCTGGGATAACTGGGTTTTGATTATAGAACTCACTGACATACAATCGACGTCCATGAAGAGGAATTAAACTATCATATTTAATATCAATAGGATCAAATGGAGAAAAATTATCTTTATTATCTGACTCCTTGTGTTCTACTTTATCAATGATCTTATCATCGTTAAATCCGGATAAAGTATTAATTGCAGGTACTTGTTTCTCCTGCTTCATTTCAGTTTTTTTTCTCTTACCTTTGGCACCTATGTTAGTATCTTCTTTTCTTTTCATCCTGATGTCCGTTTTTACGGTTCTTTTATCGACTTGTTTTTCAATTTGTCCTTTATCTTTAGCCTTTGCGATATAGCTTTTTGTCTTCTTAAAATCAGGTTCTGGACTGTAATGTATAGCTGGAATTCTTCTTCTCTTTTCACCTTCTTCAATTGGCCGTCTATCACCTACTACAGTTTGGAAATATTCGGCAGCTTCTTTAAGCTGTTCAGTTAAACTGCGGTTTGAGTGTTTAACTTTAGATTGAATACCTAATGCTAGCCTTTCTTTCTTTCTTCTTTCCATCTCTAATCGTTTTTTTTCCCTTATTCTTTTCTTTTCTTCATTTCGCAATTCAGCTTTTTGTTTTCTTTCTAAAATCTCTTCTTCCGACAACTTCCTTTTTGGTTTTGGTTCAATCTTAATCCTGGCAGCCTCTTTCTCGGTTTCTTCTATATCAATTTCACAAGCTCTACGTCTTGAATTTGAGGACCTTGACCCTGAGTTTTCCATGAGAGTCCACTTTGCTTCATAAATTAACTTTTCTTGTGCATTTCTAAACTTTGTTCTTCTAGTACCAGCAAATTCAATCTCCTTGCATTTGCTTTCAATAAATTTCCGATCTCTTAATGGAAGACCTTCTGCAATGGAATCTATCGATTCACCATTCTTTATGCTAGTTTTTAAATGATTCTTTTCCCCAGCAGTTAATTCCAAATTTTCCAAATCAAATAAACACTTTATTTTATAAACTAGCTTTTTAATAGTAATATTAGGTAACATTTCTTGAAGTCCAGATTTTGTAAGATCATTCTTTATACAATAGTGGAGACTATTATAATCAATTACATCTTTTAGCTCTTTTAGTAACCTCTCTCTTTCTTTCTCATTCTCACTTTTAGTCGATATACTATTATTATATTCCTTTAACTTCAATATCCTTTGTTTGATAGAGCGTTCTGACCTAAATGGAAATTGAACTTTGAACTCAGTAATAGGATATCCCTTGTTAATGAGCTCCGTAAGTTTCAAATCATCTATCTTACTCCAAGGAATATTCGCAAATAAAGAATGTATCATCTCTGTAACTTCTTTTAGCGATGTACTACGTATAGTTGACGCCAAATATTCTTCTGACAATTCTTCAAAATGTGTACTTAATAAAGTTGCAATTTCTGACGGTATCATTTCCTTACAAAGCTTATTAATTTTTGATACTTTAGGTAACATATACTCTATTTTTCGTTTAATTTCTTCTTGTTTTTTTAGCGGTAATGCTTCTCTTAGCTGAGACATATTGATACTCAGATTCTCAGCCAAAGAATACCCTAGCAAATAAACTTCACCTTTTGTCCAATCAATCGCGTGTCTTTTGAAAACCTCTTTAATCTTCTCATGTATACATTTGATTGATTTTGTAGGAAACGCTTGCTGCAAGACTACCCTGGTAAGATTCGACGTACTTAGCTGTCTCAATTTTTCAACCTCCTTCAACGTCCATTCGCTATCAGTATCTGTATCAATTGATGATGGTGGACTTTGATATAATGACATAGACCCTTTGTCCGTTCTCCCATTTTCTTTCAAGCTATCGGATATTATACTGTCTGTAGAGACAGAAGTAGCATCCGGGGTTTGATATTCTAACCATGATGTATTCGTATCACTAGCCCTAGAACTTAGGAAAGACACCATATTCAAAATATCAGTCACAAGTCCTAATTACTGATGGAGTGAATATGTGATAATGAGGGATTCTTCCTCAGAAATAACCAAGATAAACAGTAAAGATATACATATAAATATTGTATATTGTTATTTGTTTTGATTGTGAAAGAGCTTGTAGCGCTTTCTAGGTGAGATAAATACGACTCGAAACGTCGTATTTGAAAATGTCGCAACCTATAAGCAAGTGCTCTCTCTTGATTGATTTTAGCAGCAATAAATAATATTCTTGACTATAGAACTATAACTTACTTACTCTAAGACCGTTTAATCTGAATTTGAGATCCTTTAAAACTTTACTATCTGGCTTCCAATGTCCAAAGAGTTCATAAAGCTCATTAATTTCATCATAACCATTTTTTCCTAAATCGTTTCCACTGTCGACGGATATTAACTTGTTATTGTTTGGCCAGTTCTTCTCTATGTTAAATAGTAACCCCCGTAAGCACCACGGTAATATGAATGGGTTGGTTCCAATCTTGCCAACATTATATTCCTTAATATAAACTTGGTTGGTCACGGGAAGTTTTGCAATCTCCTCCATTTCATTTGAAAGAGACGTCTCGGTCAGGTTATGGGTGCCATTATTACTCGACAGCAGGCCTCTAACAGCGTTGCTGAATGGTAAATCCTTAACAAATAGAGTTGTGGATCTTGTTGCCGGAATAACAATATCGTCAGTATCCAAAACGAATTTTATACCTAAGTCATAAACTTTACCATCATTATAAATTTTTGAGTGTCCTCCACCAGTCAATGGGCCAGCCAATGAAGTGCTTAGCTCTTTCAAAACGTTATTATCAAAATATCCTAGATTTTGTAACTGGCAACATAATGAGACTAATTTTTGAATAAATAAAGGAGTTTGTGATGTATGATCAATATAACAAGCTCTGTAAATATTTGGATGGAAAACATGTGAAGCCAATGCTGAGTACAATGGGACTAACTGGTCATTAATTGAGCCAATGAAACAAATTTTAACATTTGCATTAATAATGATCTGAACTGATTTTTTATAAACCAAAGATTGTTGGCTAGGAAACTTAGTCAATTCAAATAATTCTATTAAAGAGTCATGTTCAATCGCAGAATAAGCTTTCATAAAAAGTGATTTATCAACCCCATAAAACGGGCCATTATTGATGCCAGCCATACCTAGAATACCAATTCTTTTTCTAATTGGATCTTTTAGGATTCCCATTTCGATTAACTTAGCTAATAAGATAATCGATACAACGCAACCCTGGGAATGAGCGGCAACAAATATAAAATCCGCATTATTTAACTCTTCTTGCCATTTAGTTAAAATTTCCGTGAAGAACTTAACTCTGTCAAATATTTTACCTTCTTTCTCAAGAGCAATCTTCTGAATACTTACATTTGACTCTGTTTCATTGATAAGATTATTCTCAACACAATAACGGATAATTGCCTTTTCTGCTTCATTGGCAAACTTTAATGAAGTACCTTTAGGTGACCCAATAATTGGTCTAATCATTTTGGTTGGGAAAAACCCATGGACACCAATAATTAGAATTTTTTTAATTTTATTCAAAGGGCCAGATTTATGAGAAATAATATTCGATGAATTGATGGCTCGTGATTGCTTATTATTTTTTGACGGCTTTTGATTAATTAATAGATGTCCCATTGGATCATTCGTAATTGAAATTGAGTTTGGGTCATTTGAATCTTCTTCTAATTGAGTTTGTTGTTGGTACTCGTAAGTTTCTTCCTCAGGTGATGATTTGGCATAGAATTTATTGTAATTTGGTAAACAACCTCTTTTATGATTTGGTAGCTTTGCTAAGCATCTGCCATATAATCTATAAGTTCTTTCATAGAGCAAGTTGAATTCTTTTTCGACTTGTTTTAAGTCTTGAGGTGCGCCATCGGCGTTGCTATCGGCTTGAACAACGCTTGTCAAAGATTGAGAACCAAACCCTAATCTAGTTGATAGTTGGTTGAGGAAATGTCTCCAGTTCTTTAAGTCTATCTTATAAGACGAGCTATTACTTTGATTAGCAGTTGACGAATTACTAAATATTGAACTTGTTAACGAAGACGCAACCGAAGATGCTAAAGATTGATGGGGCAAACACAGATCCCAATGCGGCACAATGACATTTTCTCTCAAGTTTTCATTTTTATGAGTGTTAATTTGACTAAATTGCTTTGCATTATCATGAGGCTTATACAAAACAGCGTCATCTTGACTACTTTTGTCAGTTGCTGGTGGTGGTGTACTGTTATCGTCAGAATCGTTCGCTTTATCTAGCTTTGTATTTTTGTTGGTCGAATTGTTGATGATGTCTTGCTTTGTAGGAATAGAAGGGGTTGAATTGAGAATGGTATTAGTAATACTTATTTTTTTATCTCTATTTTTATTACTATGATTATCGCCATCATTGTTATAATTGGTTGCGTTCCAAAAACTCCAAGCTGATGAAGAACTCTTTTTTCTAATCTGTGGTACATGATCGTCTATATCATCTCCATTATCGTCTAGTAAATAATCATTATTTTCGTCTTCATTTCCTTGCTCTTCCCCTACAGCTTCTTCGTTTTCTTCTGATGTTTGTCCGTTATCGAGATCATCGTTATTCTCCTTGTTGACCTTGGAAGGCCAATTTAGCCAATGCCCCGCAGACATTGATACTAATGAAGTGGTGGATGCCTTGTGTTTTAGCGTTTTCGTTGATACTAAACTTTGCCTCTTTTTAGTAATGCCTAGTGTACTTGAACCACTTTCAGTCTTCCCTGGCGACCCCGGCCCTGACTTATGATTACCCATATTTAGTTGATTAGCTTCAATCCCCTCCTCATAAGTCGTTGAATTTGATATGTTAGAACTATTTGAATTCCATAATGGCAACCATCCTCCAGCATTGGTATTTGGTGTGCGTGACATCTATCTACTTTTATTCAAATTGTCACTTCTCTTATCTGTTCTATCGTTTTGAAGATATATAAATCAGTCAACCTAAATTCTCGTGTTGATGTTTAATAATAGATTGGCAATAGTATACGTCTACCGAAAGAAGAATATCCTAAATAATGGTCAATATAAGCTTAATAGTAAGAATATAAAAGCTACTTGTCATCAACTTTCAAAGAAACTTTGCTAACAAATCTATTGTGCGGGTTGTTAATATGGGACCTTACATTTTCATATGATAGCCAATAGCACAACATCATATAAAAAATATTCTAATTTCTATTCTAAATACTTTCTAAGTAATCTACCTAAAGAATCTACGGAATTCGTCCAAGGTGTTCAAATTAGCTCCTGAGCCTCCGCAAACGATGAAAATTACGATATCATCAGCGGTTAGTTCACCAAAGCTCTGCAAAAGCTTCAAGTTATCAAATGCAACAGATAGAGTTGCACCACACGCTGGCTCAACTAAAGTGCCGAACACATCGTAGTAGTCTATCATACCTTTTACTGCTTCTAAATCGTCAATTAACCCTAGGTAGGTTTTATGAGTCCTATAATTATCTAATGCTTGTTGCGAAAGATAAGGGGAAGCTAGTGAGGTAGCCAATGTATTGACTGATTCCAATTCAACAACTTTGCCAGCCTCAACGGCTGTACTAAATGTTGGAGCTTGCTTCGTTTCAACAGCTAAGATTGGAACGTCTTTGAAATTATCAGATCTATTTCTTGCCAATCCTTCAACAATACCGTTGTATAAGCCGCCTCCTCCGACGCTACATACGACACCCTTCACTTTGGACAATTCTTCCTCTGATAACTGCTTTTCCTTGATGATTTCATCAATCAGCTTGCCGTGGCCACCCCATAACAATGGATCATCAAAAGGATGGCAATACACAGGATATACTGACTTGTCTAGATTTTCAATAATCTCGTTTCGTAAATAATCATCTGCTTCTCCCCAATGATTGCCGGAGACGATAACCTTTGCACCAAAGCTTTCTAGTTTCTCGATAACGACTGGTTTAGAAGTTGTTGGTAACACAACGGTGCATGGAAGATTGTAATGCTTACTTGAGTAAGCGGCAGCTAAACCTGCATTACCGCCAGATGACGAATATACCATTATTTTTTCTTTCCCTAATTTAATGGCCGTCTCAATGGACTTAGAAACCAAGTTTCCCATGCCTCTTAATTTGAAACTACCACTCGGTTGTAGGTATTCATTTTTGAAAAAAATTCGACAAGGAGGTTTATTTGGTAGCTTATCAGTAACTTCTGTCAATGAGGTTTTGATTGAAGGTTGGTTCATTCGTATGGTTGTTCGTCTATGTCATTTGTTTGCTTTCTTTCATTCATTATGAAGAACTGAAAACGGTCTCCGAAACAAGGTAAGTAGTCAGCCTCAAAATTGCGTATGGATTAGAGATCGAACACACCCTACAAATTCCGAAAGGTTTACTAATTCACAACTATTAAAAATACCCCTTCGTATGAGTATTCTATCATCATTGTACTCTTACTTTCCCAATCAATAATGCTCTTTAGCAAAAATAATTTAAATCTTGTGAAGTAAATAGCGTAGGCGTTCTGCTCTTACGGTCTTATGTGATTTATGAACGTACAGGTATGTGATCTCTAAATAAGATACATTTTCAGCGCTAGCCGGATCCCTGCAATCTCTATAGTATTCACGTTAAAAAAAATAACTGCAAGTTATGGAACATTTGATATTTTAGGGTATCAATACGAACACTATCACCCGTATAGATATAATAGAGATAGAATGGCTACTATGGGTTCAGTACAAATAAACCACTGTTTTGGACCTATTTTAACTACTTTCTCTTCCGATCAAGTAAATCTGGAAGTTTATAATCCTTATAGTGGTATTTTTCATTCAAATTTGTCAGTGGATAAACTGTAGAGAAGATTTATTTCAAAGACCGAAGGCTGATCGGAACTTACAGTAAAAGTATAATAAATATTAGCAAAAGGGGACCGGTGAGTCCTCGGATGGCATTAGGATGTGTCTAGCAAAATTTACAATCTTATAGCCTAATCTATATTGAACGTTATCTCTTTTAACAATGACAAGTAGAAAGTCAAAACAACAAGGATTAAGGAAGTCAAATGAATTTTCTCAGGTAATATCCTCCATCGAAGATGAGATTCTAGAAATTTATGGCGAAATAACTGAAGAAAGTCAAGATTTCTATCTTACTCGGTTGCCAGAATTCTTTCAAATGTTGAAGATACCTGACTGCTTTGTAAGAGATATAAATCAATGTGTTGAATATTATTATGAATATATGAATAATAAGGAAATAGAAATACAGAGTTCTAACTTAAAACAATTTACCACTTTGCAACTCATAAAATCATTTACAATTACAAACTCAATCAATGATCTAAATAATATAATTGATATAATTGATATTGACAAATTGATTAAGAATGTCAATAAGTTGATCAAATTTCGGAATTCTTATAAACACATCTATGAAAGTTGGAAACTATTTATAGACTGTGCAACAGATTCCAAAGACCAATCTGAACATTTTATAATTAACTATAAACTAAGTTTGCCTGATTTGAAAAAGATTAAAACATCACTTAATTTGGACCATGAAAGAAATAGCGGGTACTCTTTAAGCGATTTGTTCTTAATTGACATGCTTGGATGTTGCTCGACTAGTCCTGATGGTGATCAAATTAGCTTTGATTTTAACAAACCCAAGAACGGCTCTTGCATAACAATTAAAGAGTTTGCTGAAATCTTAGGGAACCTAGGTGAATTAGATTAGTACTTAAATAGAAAATGGATTATTATGAATCTCCGTTGACTCTAACCATATCTCACTCTTCCACCTGCCCCTTGGCTTCCCACTTTTCTTTAATTTTTCTTTATTGTTCAATTCTTCATCATTCTCCAACTTTTCGATCGATTCGAATCCGTCGATTATATGTCCAATTATTGTATATTTCGACTCATCTCCCAATATGCTCTTATGCTCATCTGATAACGTAATAAAAAATTGTGAACCGATCCCATCTTCATTATTAGGGTTATTGACCATAAAAACTGTACCTCGTTTGATTTCACCTTCTGATTTATATCTTTCAAATTCCTTCGAAACCTGGTTAGTCAATACATGTGCTGTGTCTGCTGGGCTTGACTCTTTACCTGAGTTCGAAGGGTCCCCGGTCTGTAATATGAAACTAGGTATATATCTTAAAATAGTATTGCTATCGTATGTTCCCTTTGCACAATGTCTTAAAAAGTTTTCTATATGCTTGCATTGTGAATCATTAATTAGCTGTAATTCAATTTTAACCAATCCAGTTTTGGTATGAAGCTGAAAAGTTAGTATATGATTTCAGCTCTAGATTGCCAACCCGATACTTACAGTTACAGACATCTCTCTTAATCAATCAATTATGAACGTCAAAATGTTGTAACACCTCTTTACTTAAACGCGATGTTAGAAAATTTTGATTGTCATTATTTGTTATAAACAAAATTTTTGGTTAAGGAATTTTTCTTATATTTCTTGAATGATCTAATAGAATATGGATAATAACGATGACGATTCTCATCTATTATTTCCCCTAAGTTCATATGTTGATGCTCAAACAGAATTTATTGATTCCATTTTGCCAGAATTATCGCTGTGTCAAAGGACTATAAATTTGAATAGTGTAAAACAATTTGAAGAGTTATTATTTCATTTAGAGATTACTTTTAAAACGAATAAAGAATATCTTTTAGAATCAGAGAAGTTGATCTATTCACATATTAAGGTTCCTTCAGTTGATGTTTTGAGAATTATCTTAACTTTGGCTTCCAGATGCCCATCAAGAAATTATAGTAGGAATTCTACATCAGTGGGAAGTTTAATTACTTTAAATGAAACCAACCAAGGTTTGAATGAAGATTACTATAGATTTGTATCCAAGTCGTCCTTAAAAGATAGATGTGTGTGGATCTTACAGCAATATTTAAGTCTATTATTTACTTCACATAAGATAAATAATTTTGTATTGAAGTTACTCTATACTAGGCTAGTCAAATTATTGAAAGATTTTATCGTTGAACCGTCGAAGCATCATGGCATAGCGACTTTTGAAGACCTCTCCTTGGTGAGATCTGCTGGAGATCAAAAGCTTTCACAACGTAGGAACGATTTACCAAAGTTTGAAAAATCCCCAAAGAAGGGGCATACAATCTCGCTCTCATCAGTACCATCAACTCAGGAAGATATCAAACAATCAAATGATGATATAGACGTCATAAGTGATTCAGAAGATGAAATTCCTCTTCTATGCTCTAAGTGGACTTCAAAGAACATGGAAGATGAAGTTAACAAGTATCAACAATATAACTTATCACCCGTAAAAAAATCGACTACTACATTTTCAGCTAATGAATATAATCAAACTTCAGGGTTAGAAGATTCAAAATCATTATTTAACGGTGTGCCTCATTTAACTCTGACATTGAAAGAGCCAATTGATAAGGAAGAATCTTTCATTTACAAACAAAGGCGGGCTCTTGATGATGACCCACATTACCGAATAAATCCTAAGAAAAGGAAATTTCTAGAAAAATGGCAAGAAATGCATCCACTAGATAGAATTAAAGTGTTCGATGATGGAATACTTTGTAAAAAATTGAACCCTAATATAAATTGCAATTTCAATTTATGGAAATTAATTGATTGGACATTTTATTGTGCAAATAAATCCAGCAAATATCAGTGTTACTTACCTAATTCATCAGAAACAAGTTATCATATCATTTATACTACATATAAAGATTTGTTAAACATAGTAATTGATCTAATTTCATATAATTTTATTCATGAATTGTCCAATAGTCCACAATTAAAATTAAAAAGCGAAAATTTTGATCCAATTAAAGAATATTTTAAGTTTAGTCGAAGCGAAAAAGATTCACTTATACAAGATTTAGAGAATTCAAATGAATTTTTATTGTTGGTTTTACTAAAGCAATTAAATGCGTTGCAGATAGACATGTATGATAGAGCAGTTGAATATATCTTCGTTGGATTAATAAGGAAGATATCAGATTCTCCACAACCATGCTATGAAAGAGATAAATTGCAAATCAAACATGATTCCCTTATCAAACATAAATATTCAAAGACCTACAAGATAGACTTTAATGATAATATGGACTCTTTGCAAGTTAGATTTAAACTTCTATCTGTAATTTATTACGCGTCATTGCTTTATTCTGATGGCTCATTAGTCAATGGTAGATTTGATAAATCACATACGTTTTTATGCCCAGAAAAGTTGTTACGTGAAATTTGTTCAAGGCTATTATTAATTGACTTTAAATATTTTAAGGAGTTTTATTTGTTATCATTAGGTGATAATTCTTTAATTCTCAAAGAGTATAAATCAAAAATGATGGCTGAGCTCAGCAAAACTTTACTATTAGATATATCTAAGTTAATTGATGTTGACAAATTCATTTATAATAAGCAATTAGAAATCAATAAATCACCAAAATTTATATATGATCTATTAGAATCTATAAATGATGAGGAGATCTATTTGCAACTTATTGAAGATGAAACTTACTCATCTTTCGATGACTTTGAACAAATATGGCTAAAATTAAATTTTTTAATCGAATGGCTATTAAATGTATCATTAACTGAATTTGAATCTTTATTAAATGATAATGCAGGATTAAGCAGCATGTTAAAGCATATACATCAGGAACTTAAGAAAGCTGACATTTTACGAATTGATATGTTCAATTCATTTGTTGCTGAGCATTCCAAACCAAATGATAAATTTAATTTTATACTTGATGAACCACAAGTTGACCTTATCTGCAATAGTGACCAAAAATGGTTAAATTTCGAAGATCTATTTATCACTAAGTTTTTTTCGTATATTGAGTCTTCTCAATAACTATTTTTCTATGTTTGACACATATAATATATAAACTAAAATGTAAGGGTAAGAGAGACTTTAATAGATTATTAGCTAAAAATATAGAAAAGACATAATATAAGTACAACTGAAAGGTAATTTAAATAATATGCTTAACTTTAAAATAATGTCTTAAATATTGAATCTGCCATGCACCTAATCCAACTAATGAAAGTATAATCAATATTGAAAACCACTTAACTCTGGAGTTGGTTGATTCGTTAGTATCTCTCATCCTCTCTTCTCTTCTCTTCAAATATTGCAACTCATTGACAATTTCAGCAGTCATCTCCTCGATTCTACGCAATTCAACCTCAACAGGCTTCAACTTCTCGGCAGCCTGAATAGCGTTCCAATCTCTTGCTGCTGCACCACTTTCAATATCCAATTCGATCTCCCTTGATAACTGTGGGTTTCTTGACCATTTATGTTCCAAGTGATTAGTAAAACAAATGTCGAATGCTGCATTGTGTTGACTGGTAAACGCAATCCTCGACTGTCCAGCAAGATCGTTCTTACTTCTGTACTCATTTCCAAGCAGATCAACTATCTGTAAATTCAACAGCTGTCCATCCCCAACACGTCCGTTAGTTTTAATGTTAATAACTACTAATTGGTCTTCTTGGGCAAAATCACGAATACAGATTGGCTGAGCATTGGTACTTGCTGGAACTTCCAAATGTAACCCACATGCCAATCTAACAAACAAGCCTATAAAAAATGCAATTGCTAACGAAATATTTGTTCTCATCGTTTATCTTATTATTTTAAACCAAAGCAAGATCCCTTAGGTTCAATCTCTTCTCTAATCTTCTTATATAAACAAATTCCTTGTGTTATCAACAATCGATCCAATAGCGTGTCCATTTTGAAGAATTTTTATTAGCGTTGCCAAAAATACAAATGTCGTAGAAATTATGAAACGCGACATTTATTGGGCATTTTACGCTAATCCTCCAACACATTGTATTTATTTCCTATTTAAGAAGTCTACATGTTATGGTTGAATTTTAATATTATTTCTTATTTAGGAAATCTAGTATTTCAGATTTTCTTTTCTTCGTTCAACAAATTTATTTACTCTAGAAGAGACATCTATAAACTAGTAATCTTAAACTAAACAACTAGCAGTCGAATATGGCTAAAGCTAAGACAACTCATACTATGGTTAAGCTTGTTTCAGCTGCCAAGACAGGATACGAAAAATGGTTTAATATTCCAAGAAGCACTCAGAAGTTGAACTTGATATTATATGATCCAATAGCTAAGAGACATTGTTTATTTACTGAGGATAAAAAGAGAAGAGTTCCTGAAGTCATACCTAAAGATTACAGTAGAAGGCATCGTTCTTAAGGATAGTAATCGTAAAGGGAAATGGAAGTGGATTTTTTTTGGGGTTACAGGTGCTAATGGTGCCATTTTTGAGAATTATAGTCGTTATGGATGGCATCAGTAACTAGTTGGACAGAAGAAATCGGACCTTTAAATCAATAATTACTTGTATATACAGTTGATTTTCAGCAAAGGTCATTTACATCTTGTCTGAAGTATAAATAGTACATTTACGTTTTCATGGATTTGTTAGTCTTGTAGGAAGGTAGAATATGAGTGGAGAGGCACCCGAATTGCATGGTTGTATTAAGCAATATTGGCTTGCTTAGAAAAACTTTAGTGAATGTCAAGGATAAAAAAGAGGAGAATGAAGCCATTACTACTTGGTTTTAGGTAAACAATCAATACTATAGTGCTAGCAAAAAAAAATATAATGAAGGATGCGAGGTTCGAACTCGCGCGGACAACCGTCCAGCAGATCTTAAGTCTGCCGCCTTAGACCACTCGGCCAACCCTCCTATTATTCTTGTTTGTTTAAGGATACCTACCCTTATATATATCACATTCTTTCTTATAATTCCCTCATTCCTCAAACTCGCTAACTATATAAATCTCTAAAATGTTGCAGATAGTATTTTGAGAAAGTATAATTTTGTAATATCTTTTTATAACTACCCTCATAATACATATAATTGAGGTTTCTAGGCTTAATAAAGGCCACTGAGTTCTTCTACGTAGAAACTAGAACCTATTTCCAACTTTATACGGTTCCAGTTTTCTAACATGATGTGTTAGCAGCAAATATATATATTTATGATATATCGCGTTCCTTATATATTCTATTCATTAACCTGACAGGCATCTAATTAGTTACAACCAATTCATAGCACATAAATAGAAGGCATATTTTGGAGAAATATGACTGACAGCTAACTCCTCAGCTGAAGGCAGATGGATTTTTAGTTTGCAAAGCTTATTTAAGATCACTTATTTAGTAAAAATTAAATTAGAATATATATCCGGTGTACACTAACATTGCTGCGTAAAGATACAACAGTGATCATATAAATAGTACATCCAATTGTCTAATTTCTATGTGTCAGTATACCAAAGTATGCCAACTTGGATAAAATATATACGTCCTAGACTAGTTCTAGGAACATGAAAGAGAAGATTAAAGAGAAGATGAAATAGAAGAGGTTGATCCGTGTACCTAGAAGAGAGAAAGGAACTATGGGTCCTGGAAGTAATTAGATAGCGGTAATTAGTTTTATTAGCCAAAATCCGTAAGTCGTTAGTTATACAAGTATAATTATAGTAATATGCCGTGGCAACGTTAAATCTCTATGTAATCATTACATTTAGACCCAGAACCCTTTCATGCTGTTATGCTGTTGTGGAAGCTTCTAATATGTTAACATGATTGAAATATTTCTATATTCTGGTAAATAGTATGTCTAACATTTAGTAGTTTTTAGGGAACATTTTAGTGCCAAGTAAGGTTTTTCAAGCAAAAACTAGTCTCTGGGATGTAAGGGCCTGCTAAGGCTTTCAGTGAAATATCCATACAGGTGAAGTATATTGGCATACTGCAATGTTTGGTGAGTAGGCCATCTGCCAGAAAAATACTTTTTGTTATCAGTACTATCTCTATATGACGCTATCTATTATAATCTCTTTTTGGCAAAGAAAGTTATTTTTAAGTAATGACTTGCTATAATTATTTGATAATTGCTCTTTTGGTTTTTGCAATCTTTATGACTCGCACTACCGCAAATCTGTTTTTTGCAAATGTCATACCCATACACTCTTAGTAAGGAACAATGAAAACAGTCAATTTCAGGTTCAAATATTAAACATAGAAGGGAATTGTTTATTAAACATAAAAAATGAGGATAAATATCAAAAATGGTATGAAAAAGACAATGAAATTTATGAAGAAGACAGCTTGATTAGTTCCGGTATGTAGTACAAGCTTATGTTGATTCAATTGCACTTTTTAGCTCAGGTATTTTATCCTATTTTATGGAGGAATTCAATATTGGCTTCTATTGGCTGTTGGTAATATAGTATGTAACAAAGGGAGCACTCGCATCATTTCCCTAGGGATTCAGTACGTTCTTCTTCCGACCATAGCATTTAAATATAACTCCATCTTCATATATTGCGCAGTGAGAAAGCAAGAACATTTTTCCGTTGATAATCAAGTTGACGAAATAGTTGCAACATTAGCAGAATCATATTTTAATAGCACTTTATGGAAAATGAACTGTAATGGTCTCATTATACATTTAGAGTAAATGAAGATAAGAAGTGAGGAGTCACACTTCTCAAATCATCTTGAATTTGAGAGTTATCTTCACACTAAATTAAGATATTCATGAATTATGAAAACCCAAGGCATGGTGGTAAAAAAATTTGGATTCGTTTCACAAGATTATTGTTGATAGAAGCAAGATTAATTTTATATGATATCTCCTCTATTTGTAATTCAATTTTTATTCCTCCAAAAGTTAACGTATTTTAAATAGGTGATACTTGCTCTAGCTTCGAAGAGCTCCACCAAAAACTATTTATACCTGTGTAAAGTTCAAGTTTGGGAAGCATACTGCTCAATAGTCCCCTAAAATATGATTAGGGTGACATTAAATGGAGATACTTTTACAATCGATTATTTGTTGGGAAATAGGAACATAAAATCTATATGTATCAAATAATATTTATAAACCTTTCCTGAGAGGCTTTATGCCTTTCAATGTAGTGTGTTAGTTAATTAATGTTCTAGACTAGAAATATTAAAAACCTTTTTATGGAGAAACCTTACACCTTACTACAATCAATTTCATGTTCCATTATTTTGGCTAATGGCTCAAATGGTGGCTTAAATAACGCCTAAACCATAGTTGCTGTCAACGTTGTTGGGATATAAGGAATTACTTCTCTCCATCCATGTCGATTGTGCTTATTTTTGCTGGTTCTCCTGTTTCAATAATGTTTAGCTTAGAAAAGAGACCGGATAGGAATTGGTTATCAATAGTGATCAAAAGTGTTGCATAAGTGTATTGATTGAACTTGGTTTGAACAATGAATAGCCAAAGACTTTGGATCGGTAGACACTATTATAGTCACCAATACGCTTAAGCTAGCAAAATCTACAAATAAGATTGAACTTAAGACATGATTGCATTATAAATGATCGATCTGTTCTGTTAGAAATACTGAGCCATTGCAATTGACATCAGTACAGTAAGATTGGCTAGAGATTGAATAGACAATTTTCAACAAGATTATTTAGAGTACCATTCGATTTCACTTATATAAATGTCTCTATCCAAAACGGAGCTTTAACTCTTGAGTCTGCTCTGCAATTGAATATTCGGATTCATTTCCATTGCCAGCAATCAAAAATAGATGGACCTCTGAAAAATTACTTTGTTGCGAAATGTAGCACCTTTCTTATTATCACCTCTGGCCATAATTGTTCAGAAACTTGGGAATGTTCCAGTTATTTGTGCTATATTCGACATATGCCTAGCCTATAGAAGAATATATATTAGCCAGTACTTCAATTAAATTCTTAGCTCATAAGAAGAACATCAAGCTCACAAGCTTTGCAACTTGTGAGCTTCTATTGGTATCGATTGTATTCCTCTAGCAGCACGGCTGTACCAATTTTTTTAAATGTATTATATTACAGCTATCCATAAAACCACGCTCTAGTGCTTTAAGTCATTAAAGAGGAGTTGTGCTAGACTTAGCAGAACCGTTTCAAATTAGTTAAATTTGCTGTCCTTACGAACTTCCATCGAACAATAATGAAAATATAATTGAATCTGTTCCACCAATTTCATCTAATTGGACTTCCATACAATTTCTCTATGAAACTTTTGCTTTTCTAGATATCCTTTTATAATTGCTACCGGAATTATAGACTCCATGTATTAGTAAGCGTTCATAAATCTCCAATCTCGTTATTTGGTACTCTTGATTTTTTTCGAGATATAAATAGTCATACTGTCCCTCAGGGTTTACGTGGTGTCCAATTACCTATATCAGTTAAATAAATTGGTTTTCTCTATCAATTCAATAAGATTGGGTAATTCAGCAATGGAATATAAAAAATTGGGTAATTCAGGTCTTTCAATTTCTCCCTTAATTGTTGGATGTATGTCATATGGTGAAAAGTCATGGGCGGATTGGGTTATTGAGGATGAAGGTAAGATATTTAGAATTTTAAAGAAAGCATACGATTCAGGATTAAGAACATTTGACACAGCAGATGTTTACTCTAATGGAAAATCTGAAATCTTATTAGGTAAATTTATCAAGAAATTTGACATTCCAAGAGAAAAAATTGTAATTTTGACCAAGTTGTTTTTTCCAGTTGACGCAACTACCCCTGGATTCAAATTATCAGACTATGAATCAAAGTTCCCAAAATATGAGTATGCTAATTCACAAGGATTATCTAGGAAACATATTTTTGATGCTGTGAAAGGGTCAGTTGAGAGATTGGGCACTCATATTGATGTTTTGCAAATTCATAGATTGGACAAATCTACGCCAAAAGTTGAAGTTATGAAAGCTTTAAATGATGTCGTGGAACAAGGATTTACAAGATATATAGGTGCTTCATCAATGAAGGCGGTTGAATTTGCTCAATTACAGTTTATTGCTGAAAAGAACAATTGGTTTAAGTTTATTAGTATGCAAAATTATTATAATCTACTTAACCGTGAAGAAGAAAGGGAGATGATACCATTTTGCAATGACAATGAATTTGGTAAGGTGGGATTAATTCCTTGGTCACCAATTGCAAGAGGTATTTTAGCAAGATCTGTGAATACACAATCTTCCAACAGAAATGCAGACACCGATAAGACAATAGCTAAAATAGGTTTGAATAAGCTCTCTAAAGAAGACATAGTAATTATTAATAGAGTTGAGGAATTGTCTAAAAAATATGGTGTCAGTATGGCAGTTGTTTCGTCAAGTTGGGTTTTAAGCAAAGGTGCAACACCAATAATTGGTCTTAATTCTGAAGAGAGAATTGACGATATTCTTAAAGCACTTACATTTAAATTAAACGAAGAAGAAATTAAATTCTTAGAGGAACCTTATGTTCCTAAAGTGCCTATAGTTTAGAAGTCAAATTCTTCGTTCATTAAATAGAGAAAATTTAAATACAAGAACAAAACTAAGGAGATTCATTCTCTCTAACTGATGGCAATAAACTTCTTGTGGTTGTTCTCGAAGACAACACTGGATCTGGAGTAATATGTTCCTCTTCCTCCTCGTCATCATCATCTTCACTTTCGTCGTCAACTTGGATTGCTGTTTTTCTTCTTTGAAAGTCTTTAATATGAGCTTTATTTAACACATCATTGAAATTCGAAAAGGTTGACTTACGACGACTTAGACGTGGTGCAGTTGAAATATCAGTATTAAATCTAGTTATTCCTAGATCTGCTTCTTCGTCATACCCCAGAATATGGCCCCTCTCGCTTGGAGGTTGGATAGATTGATTGATTGAAGTTGTTCTTGAAGAAACTATATTCACTTCTGGCATCGTTGGCTGTTGTAAAAGTTCAAAGTCTTGAGCATCAGGAGCTTTATTATATTTTAGTTCAACCAATTTTTTAATTGCTTTTTCGACTCTCGACGAAACTGGGTATGGTAATGGTGAATCTCTCGAAGCCCTGAACAATATAACATTTGTACAATGTTCATTTTCCATTCTGAAAAATACCCAAATGAATCTTCTTATAACTTCCGCTAAGGCTATACAGAAACTAGTTACAGCCAGTTGTTGAATTTGATTGCTAAAAAATACATAGAAAATCCATGGAAATCTTAAGGTTATATCAATTATAACTGCAAAATAATAATAAACTGGGTTTTTAAAGAATAAATTATCTCTCAAATACTTGTTCTTTGAGTTACTCTGGAACAATGACCAATCCATTATAACATCCCATGCTGATGAGTACACAGAATTAATAAATGCAAATATGATAAATGTAGCTCTGTTTTTTTGAGATCTGTGAATTCGATAAACACTCAAAAAACAATAATAAAGGGCGGATATAGTATATTTTAACATATTAGCTAAATGTGGGAACCAATCTCCAGTGTCCATATAACGTCTAACACATTGCAAGAACCTCCAGATACTTGGTAAAGAACTGAAAAATCCCATTAACCTTGATTTGGATGATCCACAAATATTATGGGTAGCAGAACTACCACTGTCATTTAATAATCCATTCCAATTATGAGCGTATAAGCAAAAGAAAAATGGTATATTACCCATAGTATAAGTTAAAGAGCATAGGATGTCACCTAAAAAGAAATCTCTAAACTCAACTGGATAAAAACCTGATAATAACAATCTCCAAAGAGCAATCTGTAGCCATTTCCTACTGGAAGCATAAAAACTATTACCGGGCCATAAGAACACTGTTAACATTATTCCGAAATAAATCCATGGCCAATCTCTTCCCGGAAACTTATCTGGCCAAAAATCTTGAAAACTAAACCACGCCAATATGGACAAGAAACCAAAACCAAACGATGGTAATAGCCAGAATTGTTTATAACTTAAAACTGAAGTCATATTAAATTCAAAAATAAATTTATAGTTTATTTTAAAATAGTCAAATACAAGCAAATTTACTCCAAATAATAATAAAATCAAGTTTAATAAGAAGAATCCAGCCCAGAGTTGTAGCAAAAATCTACCTTCCGGTAATTTGCCTATTAAGGTCTTATGTAATGCAGTGTAAAGTCCCAATGCAAATAGTGGTATACCAAATCCTATGAAAAAACCTGATGCAAAGAATGGAGCATAATATGAAGGCTGTTTAATTTCATTATTATTCATTGCATATGCAATACTCTTTAGCTTTTCTAAGGAGCGCTTTATATCTGTTGTATCAGGATCGAAAAAAGCAATATATAATTCTTCCACATGATTAGCTATTTTGTCAAGTACATCAGTAGTTTGAAAATATGACTCCGTATCAAGTTTCTTCATATATTTTGAAGATATTGAAGTATCCATTGTTTTATCGAACTTTTTAGTTATTTTTCTGAATGCTGTTCTATTCATATCCTTATATGATCTAAGTAATGATAAAGCCCTATAATACTCAAGAATTGCCTTTTTTAACTGCTTCCTCGCATATAGGTATGGAACATCAAATTGCTGTTTCTTAATAATATAGTCTCTTCGTTTAGATTGCTCCAATTGAGCAGTTGTTGGGACTTCTTCCACATGATAGTGGTTCTGATTTTGTTGAAAATACTCTGAATCCGTTAATGATACATCATTTTCATCACTATTAAAATCAGTAATACCATTCCTAATCCTATTTTCATTAAAGTTATGATCCTGCTCTTCATATTTCATGGACATCAAAATACCGTCATCTTCAGACTCTTTTTTCCATTTTTGCAAAAACACCGTTGATGGAAACGATGGTAACTCAAATCTATTTAGTGTTGTAAATACACTCTTCGTATGAAAAGCCAAATCATTAACTTTATTATAAACAGTGTCTGCATCGGTTATGGAATGATGAATAGCTTTCTTATGGTTGACCTGCTCCCTTAAAATTGCAGATTTGTGATCTCTTAACTGATATAACTGATCTTGTAGTAATAAAAATCTTTCATATGCCTCCTGTTCTTTTTCTTTGTAGAAATTATCCACTTTAAATAACTCAGAGTCTAACCAAACGATAAATTTATCTTTTTCTGTTTCAAAACTGTTTTTCTTTTCTTTATTTGACTTCAACGAATAATTGAAAATAGAAGTTTTCTTCGGTGTCTGTGATCTACTACTTTGCTGGTTACTTTTAGGAGGTGCTACTTCTAAAGATTGTATACCACCGGTATCTAGATTATTAGACTTACTTACAATATCATTGCTATAGTTTGCTTCCTGACTAGGTTCAGTTGGAGGAACTAATAAAGGCGTTCTATCATCTGCATTATCTTGCTTCAATGATTCCAAAGTCAGCTCATCTTTCAATTGCTTTATCTTTTTAATTGCCTTCTTACCCAATTTATAATTAAAATACTGATCTCTCCATTCAGGAACTAAACCTTCACTTAACGATTCCCCAAATTTCATGTTTACACTTATCCTGTCTTTCTACCAAACATTAAAACAAATTTCCTGGTGACGATTGAATCTAAGTGGTTCTGACGTTATTTTCGTCAGAATAAATACTATTAGAAACGAATCTAGATAAATGTATTTAATACTATGTAAGTTGCCATAATGAAGTAGGGTCAGATATGGTGATGATTTCGAGCCCATCCCACGTGTGGGCAACTAATAAGCGTAAAGTGGTTGCTAAAAGATTATATTGTAATAAATGTAATAATTGACCAACATCTATATCTAAATAAATAATATTTAATAGACTATTGAAAGTTATAGAGCGCTCAATAGCCCGTAGGGTTCTATAAAATGGATTTACGTAGTTGGTGCAGAATCCCTTAGTAATGCGATTGTAGATTATATTTTACAAAGACCTGGCAAGAGACAAGGTCTCGGTCTCCATATACTTCGAAGTCCTATGGATAATTATCAGGCCCTCCAGAAACTATTCAAAATTAATTTTAGAATAATGATAACAAGAGTAAAATAGAAGTTAAACGGCTCGGCTTATAACAAATGCGAATCCAAGATGAGAGGTGATAATTATGAAGAGAGCACTTAGCAATAGACTAAATGGTTGCTAAAAGTATATTCTTTAAATCTATTAATTTAAAGAATATACTTGAAGAGGCCATACATTACGTAACAATGAATAATTGTCCTTACTGTTCACAAATCTTTGAACGCTTGATATTAGATCTTGGAGGGACCAGGTTTTGACGGGGTTGTAAGATCAGCTGAACTGTAGGATCAAAAATCATTGAGCTTTTAGACCCTCAATAAAAAAGCTTATTAGGTGTACTCATACCATCACCCTAAACAAAATTAACAGTAATCTAAAAATTAATAGATTATTTATATTGCAGAGAAAAACCTAGTGCGTTACTCCCCAAAAAATGTTTTTATTCATCATAGAAGCTTTTATTGATTATTCATCAAGGCGATTTTCTTTTGTTTTAATAGCTTATAACAGTCCAGAAGCTAAGTGCTAATGTGTAACCCAATGCAGGAGATTGTCAGTAAAATTCAAGCTAAGTAGTTTTTAGATGAAAGCTCGTCATTTATGTAGTCGAGATATCGGGAACTCTATCGAACTGGGAATACCTGTTGCCTAGTTTTGATAAAGACCAAATTCCAACTCATCTCAATATCATTTCACTGATTTATGCAGGAAGAGCTCTTCATAAATAATGTCCAAGAATGAAAGAAATAACAACTATTAGGCAAGTACGTTGCTTTATCAAACAAATTATTTTACGATTAAGGTAGATTCAAAATTTACTAATTAACAATGCATTAATATTACTTTCTATCATTTAATCCTAAGTCATAGATATATACTTAGATTATATAAATTAAAGGGCAGGATGGTAAAGTCTATGTAGAAACTAGTTTCTATTAATAAGCCCCATAAACCTGTTCCAAAGTATTAACTCATAAAATTTAACTGACCAGCAGATCTTTCTTAACCTTCATAGCGGACATATAAAGCATCAACAAAGTGAGGATGTTTAATACCAGGCGGTTTAGCATTCTTAAAGCCTTCAACTGCTTCTTGAACTGTCCACCCTAATTTTTCAATTAGATAACAGCAAATCAAAAATCCAGTCCTATTAAATCCATAATGGCAATGAACCGCGATTAAAGGATGTTCGATTTCAGTACTTGCTAAAATATCATCGATTAACTGAATAAATCTTCTAATTGAAACCTGATCAGGAACGACCTTTGAAACTGTTGCACACTTATAATACTTGATAGTTTTAAATGATTTTGGACTATATGGTGGTATATCTGCAGAAATATCAACTATTGCGATTAATTTTCCCTTAGGAATATCTTTATTGTTTTTATTTGACCCATAAAACATACTTTCTAGAATTGATGGTGAATGATTTGGATCTCCTTCTCTCAAAGTTTTCATACCCAACAAAGGCGAAACGTCATTTCCATTATTACGAGTTATGTTATCTGAAATTGGCTTTAATTGCAGCCATTTTAACTCGTTTTTCAATCCCCATTTATCACCAGAAATTATTGCCTTAACTTTTAAAACCCAGGCAGGCGATAGGTGTAAACGTTCCGGAAACTTCAGTTCAATATGGTTCAAAATCATCCCGCTTATAAACTCAGGTTTTGATAATAGCAATGAATGTCCGACGTTACTAACTTCAATAGTGGATGAAACTTTTCTTCCAAAAAATTCAGTTAAAAAGTGGTCAGTAACTTTGATAATCTTAGCAGAAACAACCTGATCATCAGAACCACTAATAAGCAAAGTCTTCTCATAGGTTGTCGTATCAGCTGGATTGTCATTAAATTGTGAAATTGTAGTTATTAAATCTGAATATGTAGCCTTTTGAAACCCATTAACATATTTTAGAACGATCTTAGAATTGATATCCATGTTCCACCTCAACTGTCTCAACTTATTGTAAATGTTAGTGTCAGCATTTTCTGACTTACTTAATTGTCGTGAAACACTTTTACTTTCTAAACCTTCTAACCGATCCCAAACTCTAAAAGAATTAAATAAACTGGGCAAATAAGTGAATATCTTTAACATTGAAACGGTAGTGGCTCTATACTCAGGTTCTTTCTTAGTAACGTCATCAAGGAAGCCAGGGGGTGATAATAATATCAGACCTTCCACTTTATGTTTGGGCAACTTCTTGCCAACCTTAATCGATAAGTGGGTACCCATTGAATGTCCAATCAAAACAATTTTTTTATCTTTGGGAATTTGTTGTAGGATGAATTCATAAATTATGTTAACAATGTTCTCAGTTTTAAAATCATCCCAACTCATTTTGGCAACACTTGATGATATTCTCATTTTATCTTCATCTGATAAACTTGAAACAGTTTTCAGGGTATTATTAAACTTTAATTTCGAATTACCAAATCCCGGTAAGTCTAACGCTAAGATTTCCAGACACTGCGATAATAGCCCCATAAGCGGCTCAAACTGTGACATCTGACCCCCAAGCCCATGAATGAAAACCAATATCGGCGATTCCTCCAACTCCTTCAGGAGGCCTAAGTTCTGCGGAACAGTCTGATTTGCTTCATTCCTCATAAAATTTACCAACGGGTGCGGTATATGTATCGTATTCAAAGTTAATCTGTTCACTGATAGCGTTGGCTGTGGTGATAGGTCTATGTCCGTAACTTTAACATACTTAGCCACCAACGAGCTATCATTAGGCTCCGACTCTAATACAAACTTTTCAAACATGTTGGGCTGCCTGAAAAATTGGATCCTAAAAAATTCCAATAGCTTCTTGCTAAATGTGTTGGTCCTATCATATTGTAATTTTGACAACCTAAGCAAATTGTCTGTTCCAGCGCTTAGTAAATTTGACTCCTGGGACGATGCCGACAACGGTACCGCCAACAATTCCTGTGATTCTTCTTCTGACAGCATCCTTTTAACTAAATAATTGTCTCTTCCTTCTATATCAATGCTATTCTAAGGATATTTATCAGCTTCTAAGATCTATCTAAGGGAAAAGATGAAGGCTGAATCTACCTTATGTACACACCTTCAATTTATATCTTTGTGTAAGCTCTAACTACAATACGTATTTGACTACAGTCATCATTTAAACATCTATCATTTCTAGGTGTCCTATAGAGTAAATATTATAGAGCTAATAATGTCCTCATCTAGAAGGTATTCTTTCCATGGAGATGAGGATTCGTTTGAAGATCTCGATAACTCGTTAGATAAGGCTTTGAATAGCGTATCCAACAACCTATTCAATTATACATCTAGTAACAACTCCCGTCATAATTCACAAGGGTCAGTGGGGGCCATTCCTCTAACAAATATGATTCCAAATCACGGTAATGATTTAATTACAGAGAATGAACACGACGATAGCTCACCGTTAATTGCAAACACAGAACACTCGAATCACAATAGAACATATTCATCTTCGTCATCGTTGAATGCTACTGCGAGATCATTCTCGATGACGTCCAGAAGGATTCTTAGGAAGTCGTTTAATTTTTTTAAGCATGCTAAAAGGGAATTTAGCCAGGAAAGAATAAGATTGGGTGGTGGAACCGAGCAAAGAATAACGGCGGTGAGCGGTTCAAATAACGCTGATTTTTCCAACGAAAGGTACATATCGCCCAGGAACAATAACTCCAGTACAGGTAACTCCTACCCAAACAATGCTATATCGAATGCTAAGTATAATCCCATTACGTTCATACCTGTTATATTATATGAACAGTTTAAGTTTTTCTTCAATTTATATTTTTTGTTAGTTGCATTATCTCAAATTATTCCTCAGTTAAGAATCGGATACCTATCATCTTATATTGTTCCGCTAGCATTTGTCTTAACGGTCACTATGATGAAAGAAGCAGGCGACGACATACAAAGGCGCCGCAGAGATAAAGAGCAAAATAATGAATTATATGAGGTCCTTAATCGTTCAGCATCGTTGACACAGGACGTTAAATTGGTTGCATCAAAGGACTTGAAGGTTGGAGATTTGGTAAGAATTCATAAAGATACAAGGATACCTGCAGATATGATATTGTTACAATCACCAGAGAAAGATGGAACTGGGGAAGTATTTATTAAAACTGATCAATTAGATGGTGAAACTGATTGGAAATTGAGAATAGCATGCCACGCAAGTCAAAGGCTAACAAGCGTGTCCCAATTGATCAACAATATTTCATTAATTGTTAGTCTTCCAACCAAGTCTATTCATCATTTCACGGGTAAACTAATTTATCATCCTCAACAACAAGCTGGTTCTGTCTATCCGTCAAGTAGTAATGAAACTTTTGCATTAACTATTGACCAAACTTTATGGGCTAATACTGTTTTGGCATCAAGTTCAGCTATTGGAATTGTAGTATATACGGGTATTGAAACTAGGCAGCTGTTGAATACGTCGAAAAGTGGAGTTAAAACGGGGTTGTTAGAACTTGAAATTAACAGCCTTTCTAAAATTTTATGCGCTGTTGTATTTATTTTATCCGTCATTCTAGTTCTAGCTCATGGATTTCCTTTAAAATCAACCTGGTATATTGATATTATGAGATTTTTAATTTTATTTTCAACCATAATTCCAGTATCATTAAGAGTGAATTTAGATTTAGCTAAATCAGTCTATGCCTCGCAAATTCAAAAGGATTTGGAAATTCCTGAAACAATAGTCAGAACTTCAACGATTCCTGAAGATTTAGGTAGAATTGAGTACCTATTGAGTGACAAAACGGGTACATTAACCCAAAATGATATGGAAATGAAAAAATTGCATTTAGGTACAGTTAGTTATGCAGGTGACACATTAGATATTGTTACCGAATATGTTTGTAATATGCTATCATTAGTTGATACATTGAAGAAAAGGGATCTAAGCGCAAGAGTTTGTGATATAGTTTTAACTTTAGCATTATGTCACAATGTTACTCCCACTTATGATAATGATGATAGTGATGAAGTTTCATACCAAGCTGCATCACCGGATGAGATTGCTATAGTTAAGTTTACTGAACTAGTTGGATTAAAATTGTTCAAAAGAGATAGACATTCTATTTCATTATTGCATTTGTCAACAAATCAGCAACTAGATTTTGAAGTTTTATATAACTTTCCATTCAACTCAGATACAAAAAGAATGGGTATAATTGTTAGAGATGTTCAAAAAGATGAAATATTGTTCTTGCAAAAAGGTGCGGATACGGTTATGTCAAAGATTGTTAACTCAAATGATTGGCTAGACGAAGAAACTGGAAATATGGCCCGTGAAGGCTTAAGAACATTAGTGATTGGTAGAAAGAAATTAAGCAATACTTTATATCAGGAATTTGTCAATAGCTATCAAGAAGCTTCGTTGTCAATGCATAAGAGAGACAATTCAATGCAAAAAGTTGTTAGTCACTATTTAGAAAAAGATTTAGAGTTATTAGGGTTAACTGGTGTTGAAGACAAATTGCAAAAAGATGTCAAGACGTCAATTGAATTATTAAGAAATGCAGGTGTTAAAATTTGGATGTTAACTGGTGACAAGGTTGAGACTGCAAAGTGTGTTTCAATTAGTGCCAGATTAATTTCAAGGGGCCAATATGTGCACCAAGTTACCAAAATAAATAATCCGGATTTTGCCATGAATCAGTTAGAATACCTTAAAACTAATCAGAACTCATGTTTATTAATTGATGGTGAATCCTTAGGTATTTATATGAAATATTACCACAAAGAATTTTTCTCAATTGTGATAAATTTACCTGCAGTCATTGCATGTCGTTGCACTCCTCAACAGAAAGCCGATGTTGCAATAATGATTAGAGAAATTACTGGTAAAAGAGTTTGTTGTATTGGAGATGGAGGTAATGATGTTAGTATGATTCAATGTGCTGATGTTGGTGTTGGAATTGTTGGTAAGGAAGGTAAACAGGCGTCATTAGCAGCAGATTTCAGTATTAATCAATTTTGTTATTTACTGAAGTTATTACTCTGGCATGGTAGAAACTCATATAAAAGATCAGCTAAATTAGGACAATTTATAATTCACAGAGGTTTATTAATTTCAGTGGCTCAAGCGGTTTATTCAATTTCCTCAAAGTTTGAACCACTAGCATTATATCAAGGCTGGCTAATGGTTGGCTATTCAACAGTATATACAATGGCTCCAGTTTTTTCACTAACGTTGGATTGTGATATCGATGAACATTTAACTAGACTATATCCTGAATTGTATAAAGAATTAACGTTGGGTAAGTCGTTATCTTACAGAACATTTTTCATGTGGGTGTTGATTTCCTTATATCAAGGTAGTGTAATTCAATTGTTATCCCAAAAATTTCAAACATTGGCCATTGATAACTTTTCAACCATGGTATCCTTGTCATTTTCAAACCTAGTGTACAATGAATTGATAATGGTGGGACTATCAATAAACAAGTGGAACAAGATTATGCTAAGCACTATAATCATTACATTTTTATCTTATCTCGTATCTATACCATTTTTGGATGAATATTTTAATTTGGATTACATCACCTCTTTTAATTATATTTGGCAGGCTTTGATTATATTGGTGGTTAGCTTGTTCCCAGTCTGGTTATCACAATTTATTAATAGAAAGTTGAGACCTCCAAGCTATGCCAAAGTCCAACAAGACTAATACCTAGAATTTATTTATTCTGTGATGTAGAGATAAGATAAATATGTTGTATATAATATTCTAATGGATAATAAAATATACACTACCTACTAAAAATATTTAAGCGTTGATTGAGGTTCTTCATTATATTTAATGAGTCTTCTTTATAAAAATATAGGGTATGAGCAACAATTGGATATTTGGTAGTAATTCACGGGGAGTGCTTTTTGTAATCCCTAACTCACCTGGGGGAAGTTGTCGATGCCAAATGTGCAAGATATGCAATCACACATCAGTGTACGTACTGATGTTATATAATATACACATCTGTGGTCGTTATTTCAGCGATTGAGTAGCGGTGATGGGTTATCCGAATTTTCTGATAAAATATCTAGGTGAATAATACCAAGTTGTTCCATACTAAATTCGGAAAACAATCTTCCCGCTCCTTTGGACCGATATAGATCACCCGTATCCATTTAAAATAATCTTTTATCATTTTCACCAACCTAGATGTAGAAATCACATCGCAAATAGCTGCCAGCATCTAGAGAACAATATTGCGGTCATTTCTCTCTGGAGTCGCTTTTCACCGGCTACATCACCCATAAACACACCCCTAATTTTTTAAGCAAATAGCTGTTAGCCCACAATGTGATTACCTTATGGTATATTAAGAGCATCGGTATGCAAAATGAGAAAAGTGTATCCTTTGAACCGAATAATATTTAGGTTCATCGTAATTATATGGCTGTAGATAGAGGATAGAATATTAATTATCATTACCTGAGACTATTATATAATCAAGAACAACTGTTAGCGCCGAATAGGGAATGTATCATACTGTTCACTAACCTAAAGTTTGAAGACTGCGTTCGGTCGCATGATACGATAAGTTGAGGGTCGAGACTACGTGATGACAGGGAGGTGCGACTCACTGGAATGTAACCAACAGCATCTAAAATTCCTTTAAATTTAGTCAACCGAAAAGAACGCAATGGTGAAGGAAAAACAAGGGGTCAATAAGTGTGTCACAGTAGTGTACTATATATGGCGTCTAGTCTCTATCGTATAGCCTTCGTATAGTTGTATAAACAGAAAAAAAAAGTCAGATCATGTTCAGAATCGAACCACTTGATGATTTATTGTGGCTACTACTTCGGTGATTGTGGTTATATTCCCTGGATATGCAGTTCGAGCCCCCCCGGGTTACAATATAACTCCCGATATAAATATAGATTAGAATCCTTTACTTCTGATATTGACTTCTACCTAAATTAATACTATCATATGTCTATTGACTATTGCATTTACTTTTAATATGTATTCAATTCAAAGGAAACCAATTAATAAATCATCATCTGCATTCATTTTTGGATATTTAGCTTTGTCGACGACCCTTCCTTTCATATTGTCATACAAAGAAACAATAGGGAATAATTATTCCTCAACTAAAGGAACTGTAAACGCAAGATCATTATTCAATAAAATATAAATTACCTTGCTAGGAGTCCATGATAAATCACCTCAGCTTAAGTGTCATCTGGTCAGTGCAGCATTGAACATCAGGGGTTTGATCAGTTAGTCTCGATCATATACGGATTTTCCCAAGAAAGTAAGAGCATTTTTGATAATAATGTGATGGAAATTTTGGTTGCTAGGTTATTTTAATAGTCGATTATTACATTTTGCTATTCTCATTTTTATTTTGCACACTTGCTCGGTTTTAGTTAAACAGGTTTTGCATATACAATTTTTTAGTTCATATGGTTTACTTTAATTATTGGTTAGTTAATATATAGTTCATTAATGTCAATTGAATTTTGATATCAGATTTCATTGAAAATGTTACTAAACAATTGTAGTAAACAACATCAAAATGAGCAATAAGTTCATGCCCAAACGTAATCGGATGGTTTTCCGAATTGGGAAGACTTGAATGCAAATATTAGAAGTGGTGTCTAAACAAAAGCAAGAGCTTGTAATGCCATTACGACATTTGCCGGTATAGTTGCTGACTAATAACATAATACTATTGGTCACACGACAAAGGGTAATTTATCACTAACTATAGTAGTCCCCTTTGGTGTCTGCAAAATGTTGAATACCGCCACAATAACAAAAAATGCAAGGCATTTATTATTCCAGTTAGGTTTGAGTTAGACTTGATTATCACTCAATTGGTGATAAGGTGTTATATTCTACCACTCAAGTAAGTAATTAGGCCATGACATTTAAATTATCTCCGTCTTTCATATTTTCTTGATGTATAGATCCTTGAGGTATCAAGTTTGTTTCCTTATCTAGAAGTTGAGAAAAGGTAACAGACCTAATCAAATGAAATAATTGTCAGCATTGAGCCAAAAAATTTTTATATGCAAATTTAACAGAAATTCAATTTGTGATCCTCATGAGATCATGATTCCTGAGATATATACAAACACTTATCAAATGTTCTTGGAATGAAAGGATTGAACAATCTTTGGTTATAAAAATATACCCTGCTCGATCAATTTCAGTATATAATTGGATTGGTTTAATAGAGTCTACTTGTAATGGTAGACACGTTGAACTAATATAGACGACAGTACCGGCCCCTATCTACAAGAAAACAAAGTATTCTCTTTCGATAAGAATAGATGAAATAATCTTTATTCTGAAAATACTATATACATAAATCCTACATTGAAGAAACAATTTAATTTTTAACCCAATGTGCACCTTCAACCAATTGTTTTGGCGATTTCAAACCACTAGCTAAATCAAAAATAGTTTGCTTATGAGATAATGATAAATCACCATTTTTCATTAATTCATTCTTTGAGAATTCGGCTAGACTTAAAGATTTTTCATCCTTAAAATCTTTTGGGTTAAATCTCAATTCATCCCATTTACCCTTGACCACTTCATTAATTCTTTTATTGAATGAATCTTGGTTGACATCTAATGAAAAATTCTTTTGTAATAAAAATCTATTTCTTGGAGTGTCATCTAAATTTTCAATTACCTGTTTTGGCAAATTAAATGGATAATTGGATTCAATTAAAACTTCTTTGGTCACCGATGCAACTCTTGATGTTAAACAAGCATTAACAGTGGTAGATTTACCATACAAAAATGTATTTCCGTTAATATATGGTTCTAATGCTTCAAATTTCAAGGCTTTAGACTTGATTGGCTGAATTTCTGGAACTTTATTTGATGATCTCTTTGGATATCTTGTAGTCCTTGGAGTAGATTCCCTTCTTGGCGGCCTTGACGCCTTGACATTGGACGTGGATTTATTTTCTTTTGATTGTCTATTATCTCTCACTTGTCTATTGTCTCTTTGTTGTCTATTTCCTTTGAATCCTTCGGTGCTACTGTTAGCCCTATTACCACTAAACCTTCTATCACTTTGTTTGAAAGAATTAGAGGCTAATGGATGATCGGCGACTTGAACTTTATTATCCTTCTTGGTTGATGCGTTGCTAAAACGATTGGATGGCTTGTTCAATTTATTCTCACTTATAATGGATTTTGATTTGGCGCTAATTCTATCAATTCTTTTTAATAAATCAGACAAGAATAACGAATCATTTGCTTCCGTCGAATATAACCGAATATTACTTCTACATATACTGGACTTGATAGTATTAAACATGTCCACACTTGATTTAATTTTTCTAGTCTTTGGAGTAATATTATTCAGTAGACTCCATGAAACTAATATGGATATTATATTTTTTCTTTGACCTTTTTCAAAATTTTTAATAGGGCCAATTTTTGACTGCCTAATTAGGAAATAAGAAGTTTGAACTCACTTTATATTATCAGTGGGAGCTGTCGACTAATTCCTTTTCTGCTCTACCTTGAAAGCTTTATGAGGACTCTAGGTTGTCAAATTCAAGTCTGGAACTCTATATCCCCTTCCCTTGTTTAGGATAATATCCTTACTTTTATAAGTCGATTGTGTCTACTTCCTATTTGCAGCACTTTCTATCTTTTCACTTTTTCCCAATCCTTCGGGGTACGCGGTACGTTTGACGATATATATATATATATATTTACATTTCTACGCAGTACTCGTCTATATAGCGCTTACTCATATAAAGCACTCACCTACGAATGCAGTTCCCTAATGGTAGAGGCAACCTATAGGTTGCCGCTACTTGTTACCTGTATGGGATGTCTCCATAGAGCTGAAGTATTGGCCTATGTAGATCCAGTTCAAGCAATCTATTTAAGTAATGCTATACTGCACTTTATACAATTGCTGTAGATCGTACTGCTGGTGTTCAGTACCTTAACAGCACCGCAACATATCAGTTTTCTCTACCCCTCCCCTCTATCAATGCAACTGTCCGTCTTCACACTTGTAACAAAAAAAACTTCCCAGCAACTATCTAGTAAACTGCCAACATTAGAATCGCTTCAGATAGCCGCTGAAGTTTATCATATCCTCCTAGCTACCACACAATCAATATACACTGCAAACAGATATACCGTACCGTTACAACGTATTCAACATATCCACGTGATATACACTTACATAAGCATTTTTATAAGTGTTACCCTACTTAGGAAGAATTTAAGCCAATAAGAATGCGTAAACTTCCATAAAATTCAATTTCCGGTTCCCTATGAAAAATTGAGAATTGGTTGGTTGTTCACTCTCAACGAGGAATACTTAGATTTTTCATTCTTTATTAGCTTAAATTAAGTACAATCCCCAATTCTTTTTTTACTTTAAACACTTAAAGATTTATATATTATTTCTTTAATTATCATTAGAAGTATATAATGTTGTCAGCTCGTCCTGTTTTACGTACTGCTGTTCGTTCAGCTACCGCTGTTGCCAGAACTTTAAGAGTTGTATGTATGCTTTTGAATAAAGATTGATGAAAGAAAAACATTGAATTAGAGGAAACAGTGTTATAATTGATTGATTTGGGATTGGATTAAGAGCGATAATGCAGAGATGGAAATAGTTAATTGAGGCAAGAGGGGAGCGTCGTCGGAACAGACATTGAATTTGAGACAGTGGAGAGTTAGCGGATCAGTTTATGAGCCACCTGATTCGGATTGGAATTAGCACAGAGGAAGCATGGGGAATAATGAATCCATCAATCAATCATTTAAGACGGTTCAATGGGATCTTGAGGACTTAGATTACTAACTGTAAATATTATAGGCTAGACCAACTCAATTTGGTGCTCGTCGTTTTGCTTCAGCTAAAGCTGCACCAACTGAAGTTTCTTCAATCTTAGAAGAAAGGATCAGAGGTGTCTCTGAAGAAGCCAACTTAAACGAAACTGGTAGAGTTTTATCTGTTGGGTATGTATACTAGCATTTATTGTTGACTTCGGTTGGAAAATGTGGTCGGTCTCGAAATCGAATTCGACCAATGAAATTGCACATTTAAGATTGCAAGTAGTTCGAACAATCAGTATACTAACAAGATAATATAGTGATGGTATTGCTCGTATTTTCGGTTTAAACAACATTCAAGCTGAAGAATTAGTTGAATTCTCCTCCGGTGCTAAAGGTATGGCTTTGAACTTGGAAGCTGACCAAGTCGGTGTCGTCTTATTTGGTTCTGATAGATTAGTTAAAGAAGGTGAAACCGTTAGAAGAACTGGTAAAATTGTTGATGTTCCAACTGGTCCAGAATTATTAGGTAGAGTTGTTGACGGTTTAGGTAACCCAATTGATGGTAAAGGTCCATTGAATGCCTCAGCTTCTTCAAGAGCTCAAGTTAAAGCTCCAGGTATTTTACCAAGAAGATCCGTCTACGAACCAATGCAAACTGGTTTAAAATCTGTTGATGCTTTAGTCCCAATTGGTAGAGGGCAAAGAGAATTAATTATTGGTGATCGTCAAACTGGTAAGACTGCCGTTGCTTTAGATGCCATTTTAAATCAAAAGAGATGGAACAATGGTGCCGACGAATCTAAGAAATTATACTGTGTTTACGTCGCTGTTGGTCAAAAGAGATCTACTGTTGCTCAATTAGTCCAAACTTTAGAACAACATGATGCCTTAAAATACTCCATTATTGTTGCTGCTACTGCTTCTGAGGCCGCTCCATTACAATACATTGCTCCATTCACTGCTTGTGCAATCGGTGAATGGTTCAGAGACAACGGTAGACACGCTTTAATTGTTTACGATGATTTATCTAAACAAGCTGTTGCTTACCGTCAATTATCATTATTATTAAGACGTCCACCAGGAAGAGAAGCTTACCCAGGTGATGTCTTCTACTTACACTCTAGATTATTAGAAAGAGCTGCTAAGATGTCTGATGCTTTAGGTGGTGGTTCATTAACTGCTTTACCAGTTATTGAAACTCAAGGTGGTGATGTTTCCGCTTATATTCCAACTAACGTTATTTCCATTACCGATGGTCAAATTTTCTTAGAAGCTGAATTATTCTACAAAGGTATTAGACCAGCTATTAATGTCGGTTTATCTGTTTCCCGTGTCGGTTCTGCTGCTCAAGTTAAAGCCATGAAACAAGTTGCTGGTTCCTTAAAATTGTTCTTAGCTCAATACAGAGAAGTCGCTGCTTTCGCACAATTCGGTTCTGATTTAGATGCTTCAACTAAACAAACCTTAAACAGAGGTGAAAGATTAACTCAATTATTAAAACAAAAACAATACTCTCCATTAGCCGCTGAAGAACAAGTTCCATTGATTTTCGCTGGTGTTAACGGTTTCTTAGACAACATTGCTTTACCAAGAATCGGTGAATTCGAAGAAGCCTTCTTAGCCCAATTAAAATCTAATGAACCCGAAATCTTAGATGCCATCAGAGAAAAAGGTGAATTATCTAAAGAATTATTAGAAAAATTAAGATCTGTTACTGAATCTTTCGTTTCTTCTTTCTAAGTTTGAAAATAAAGTCTAACACTGTATGATATTTTCAGTTTATTTATGATCTTTGTTTTCTTATAATTTAATTCTTAGAAGACATGAAATGTTTATTTTATTAGATGACTCAGTTAGGCATTGTTTTTTTGACTTATTATATACTTTTTAAGAACTTATAAAAAAAGAAAAGTATCCTATTTGAATAAAATTATGTATTCCATTTTAGAGGGGACAATGAATTGTAGTCTGTAGATGAATTTGTACATAAACTTGTTGGTTATTTATTGTTCAAATTCATCCCATCCTCTGTCATGCATTATTGTAATGTCTCTGCGACTACCTGTAATGAGGACCGTTGAGAAACATATCTGTCGCACAGAAAAATGATTGAACAACTCGTGCTAACTTTTCCGCCTAATACCACTTCGCCACTTAGAACAACTAAAACAGATATTTTAGTTTTATTATTATCCCATTGTACTTCTTTCTTCAAGCGCTCAGAAAAAAGCTCGTTTATATATTTCTACGTTGAAAGGTTTTTATTAGTCGAGAATAGAGAAAATGCCACATTCCAAATCCCCACAAAAGGTGATAGGGTTGTCAGAGTACCTAGCGGCTAATACATCTGGTAGTCTTGATGCTAAGAATAATGATAATGAATATTCCGAAAATGCAAATCCAGATATACAGTTTGAAAATGATCTAGATTATCTCTTAAATGAAGATAATTGTAAGATTGAGGCTAATTATGAATCAAATGAGGTCGTTATTGAAACGCAGGATATTATAAATGAAAATAAGTGGCAGAGCAAGACTAGAATGAAGAAGCTAAAGGTTTCGATTGACGACATAACGAGAGATATGGATGATATTAACTTTTCTAGTGATAATGAAGATGACAATTCCACGGATGAGTTACCACTTCAGACTAAGAGAACAAAGAACACAATATCAATAGATGGATTAGACGAAAATAGTTCAGCTTCAACCCAGTCGTTGACATTACTGCCAATTGTAAAAGCTGAAACACATACAGTTAAATTAGATAATAAGAAGTCAACAGAATTCAAAAAGAGAAACCTTCTAGGTGAGAGCGCAGGTGATAATTTGGTCAAAAAGAATAAATCGAAGAAGAAAAAGTCAGTGTCAAGACTGAACGACAAAAACAGACTCAAAACTTCTGATTCCAGCTTGAGAGAAGATACAACTCCAAATCTGTCATCGGAGAAAGCAAGCGGTGAATTGCAGGAGGCTAAAAAAGAAAAAGGAGGGTCAAGGAATAGAAAGAAAAGGGCCAAATATACAGGACCAACCGAAAATAAAAAAACAAACCAACATTCAACGGAGAAGGATGAGGATGATGTCTTTGGATATTCAGAGGCAGCTGATGCTTTAATTGAAGAATCCGAAATAGATTCTGTAGATGTAGCCGAGAAGGAAAATGAACAGGAATTGAATCTAGAACGGAAAACAAGAAAATCTAGAAAAAAGAAGAAAAGTAAACAACAAAAAGCAATCCATAGTGAAAGTGCTTCGAATGAAAATGACATTGAGATATCACACTCAGATGTAAAAGTTTTGCCCGGAAAAGAAGATGAAATGAATTCTGCTGGAGAATTGAAAAAGGAAAGTGTTGTTGGCCAAGAGACTTCAGCTTATATTGCAGAACCCAACTTAAGCAAATCAGAAAAGACTAAATTATATAGTAATGTGGCAAAAGAAGATCCATTGTTACCATCAAACCCATTTGCTGTTAAACTTAGACCAACTAAGAATCCTAAGTTGAATAGTAAATACTCCGAAAATTTACCAGAGATTCAGCCGATTAAAACAATTATTGGTCTTTCTCATGAGCAAATACTAAAACTTGACTTATCTGATGTTAAAATTAAAATTATTGTTTCATCTTCATCAGTTTCAAAGCATGCTTCAAACGTTTTAAAATTTGCAATTAAACATTCTCACGATTTGTTTAGCGATTGGGAAAAGAAGAAAATCTTCTTTTCATTATGTATTAACGTTGCATTGTATGAATCAATCGGTTTTAAAATGACCTTCAAACCCAATCCAAACATTCTTGAATTGTTCGGAGATTTTGATGAAATTAATTTAGAGAAAACTGGTACTAGGTTAACTCCATCAAACAAAGATATTCATCAGAATACGTTAGATTATTCAGTTTTGTCATATATTGGCCATATTTTGATTTGGTCTGTTCATCAACAACGCCAAGCTAATAGACCCTTATTTATAAAAAAGTATGATTTAAAGTTGCCCTTAGCATTAATTAAAGAAAATATTGGTGGTTATCATTTATGGGATAGATTGCTACGGGAATCAAAAAGTATGAATGCTAAAAGATGGAAACATATTACTAAGTTTAGAAATGCATTCCCATATGAAGAAGATCAATTTATGCTAATCTTAAGATTTATGAATGTTGATGATACCATTCCATAACTTCATTTATGCACATGTAAATAGCACATTTCAAAAATTGTTGCAATTAAAGATATAATTCAAATTTCAAGGTGTATCATTCGATTTCTCTTCTTCAATTAAATTAGTACATAATATATCAACACCATAATTGGTTTATTCCCAAGATTTAGACTAATTGACTATGATTTGGAATATTCAGTATTAAGGATCAAAACCAGCTCATTTTTCTTTTATAGCTGTTGCACTTTATCTAAATAACAAAATCAGTCTGGCTGCGACAACCTAGTCAATATAATATTTTTGCATTAGTAGCTATTCGTAATAATTTTACATTTTTATCTTCCTATAGTACAGCTAATCTAAAGCTTTTGTATAGTTGATGGGGCTATAGCCAGCGTGTTCATTGCAGTTAATATTATGAACATAGTTTCGATCAATTCCATAAATGGTAAACTCGATAAGATATTCCGCATTGGATTAGTCACATGAGTAATTCAAGATTAGCCTATTTAAACCTCTAGTTTTCCATATTGACAGCCTTTGTTCTTTCAAAAAAGTTAGATAACTTAATGACATTTGAATTAATTATATTGACCAAAGACTGGCTAGTTGAGCGTAGTCAGAACATTATTAAATTTGAAGGATTGTATCAATTAATAAACAAGGCATACGACAAAGTCAGATACAAGTATGGGATTATAAAAACTCCGAGGATACACAATCCCAGTAACTTATTAAATGACTTACATATCGGAGAAAGGGATGATTTTTGCCTATTTTTACTATTGGGGCCAGAAAAGATTTTTGATGATTTAAAGACTCGAGAAAATTATAAGAGAGATTTTACGAAACCGTCCGAAAATTTAAATGAAAGCTTTAGCTGCGATTTGCCAGATCAATTTGCTGGTTTATTTCAAATTGAGAATGACATTGATCTCAAAATTACAGTTGCTGACAATGACTTTAAGGTAGACGAAAAGGTCTTGAACAGAGTGCTAGGTTCTGCGGGGCTCAGAGCTTGTCATGATGAAATGAAGGATTCTACAGTTGAAGAACTTGGATTAACTGCATTCACTTCATTTGTGAGAAAGACTGCTCCAAAGATGCTTGATTTGATTATAAATAGGGTTTTGCTTGATCCTAAATCATTTCCATTATTTTCTAATAATGAAAATTTAGATTCAAATGCAGAAAAGATCATAATCAATGCTGATGTTATCAAAGAACATAAATTAGTAGAATACTATACAACAAACTGTGATTTTAAAAAGTCAGATAAAGAAAATCTTCGAGTCGAAGTTTTAGACAACGGTAGATTAAAAAATAATCCTTGGGAAGATGGTATGTTAGCTTCAAAAGACTTCCATATTTCGTTCATTTATAGAGAGATATTACGCAAATAAAGATTCTAAAATTTATACATTTGGAAAATATGAACAATCATAAATCATATTTAATGCGTCACAGTTTTTTTGCTTATTCAACGTTTCTCGTCATAATCTGCTTAAGCGTTTTACTAATAGTTATTTAGAATAACCATTGGAAGATAACCATTTAGAGATTGTTTCTGAATCACGCGCAACCCAAGTACTCTTAGCAGTAATGATATCTAAAGATTGAGCTAAACCTTGATCATAACCTTTAGTGTTCTTGGAGCTGAAAAATTTCTCAACTTCTTGTTTTTGATCTAGTCTAGTAAAACCAGAAGTAGCAAGAGTAACAACTGAACCCAACATTGATAAACCTGGAGGTAATAACTCATAGACTGCATCCCAGTTTTTAGTTAACCAATTCCACAATTTTTCAATACCTAACTTGTGAGCTCTTAAACCTTGCATTGGAATATAAATATCTTGTTGCTTAACAATGTCAGTATGTAATAATAAATCAGTCACCTTATCTAAAATTTCCGGTTTAGTGAATCTACCAAACGATCTTAAAGCCGCAATCTTTTCTTCGACTGATTGAGGGTTCTTGTAAATGTTAAATAATTGTTCAAAAGTCTCTTCATCACCATTTTTTGCAACGGTAGTGAAAATTGAAGATCTCAAGTTTGGATGAATAGCCTTCTTGTCACCTTTAACAAAGGCGGCGAAGGACTCTTTTGCATATTGAACAGCTTCTTCATAACCGGCATTGGCAGCTGAAGCAAATAATGAAGATTTCAATTGTTGACTGGCGAAGGAATCATTTTCAGAAAATTCCCAACCAATTGAATTTAATTTTTCACTGATTAAATCAAGTGTGAAAATATTTAAAGCATCTTTGAATTCTTCGGATTCAAAAATGAAAGCAGTTTTAATATTAGCAATTCTGGTTAAAATTTCATCCCATACAACATAGTTAGACTCATTTGACCATGACTTAACTAAATTTAATAAATCAGTAGTTTCAATAAAACCTGATGAGGCTAAAGAGCCTGCATCAGCAACCAATCCTACCCGATCTTCGACGGATAATTGACCAGCAACACCAGCTTTACCTAACTTTGTCCAACGAGATGGCTCATAGGCAGTACGATAAATACCTGATTGATTACCATTGATCTTAAAAAAGTCATCGGAAGTAGAGATTTTAATAGACTTGGATCTAGTATCTAAGACTAAGGATTCATCAATTCCTTCAGAAGTTTTTAACCCTAAGAAAACAGGATATAATGTCTGATCTTCTTCTGGCTTGACGTCACCAGTAGCTAAGAAACGATTTTGGGTAACAGTAATTTCACCATTGCCTTCTTCAACCTTAATAACCGGGAAACCAATATTCTTGGTCCAAATATCCATAACCTTCACCACATCTTTTCCACTTACCTCACTTAAAGCTTCCCATAAATCGGAAGTTCTGGTATTTCCCCATCTGTGTTTCTTCAAGTAATTTGAAACACCACGAATAAAGGCATCTTCGCCTAACCATCTGGAAATCATTTTTAATAATGAGGAACCCTTTGAATATGAAATAGCATCGAAAATTTGATTAATCTCATCAGCCCTTTTAACTGGAACTTCAATTGGATGAGATGATCTTAAGGAATCTAAAGTTAAAGCATGTTGTAAAGAATCCGAAACATAGGATTCCCAAACTTTCCAGTCAGGATACATTGCATCACAAGCATACCAAGACATCCAGGTTGCAAAACCTTCATTTAACCATAAACCGTCCCAGAAATCCATAGTAACTAAATTACCAAACCATTGATGGGCCAATTCATGCATAACAACTTCGGTAACTCTTTGTTTAGTATTAACATTTGTATTTTCTGGATCTAATAATAAATCAACAGTTCTGTAAGTAATTAAACCAAAGTTTTCCATGGCACCTGCAGAGAAATCATGGATGGCTACCATATCACACTTTGGCAATGGATAAGGAATATCGAATTTTTTATCAAAAAATGACAAGGTCTTAGCAGCAATTTCAGCAGAGTATTTACCCAAATGCTCGGAACCTGGAGTAGCATAAACTCTAATTGGAACTCTGTAATTATTATTCTCAACATATTTCAAGTCACCAACAATGAAAGCAACCAAGTAAGTAGACATTAATGGAGTGGTGTGAAAAGTGACATTCTTTTTATTTTTCTCTAATAAAGTGGTTTCTTTTACATCCATGTTAGATAATGCAACCAATTCTTTGTCAGAGATAAGCGAGACTGTGAACTTAGCCTTTGCTGATGGCTCATCGTAACATGGAAATGCCCTACGACAGTCAGTTGGCTCCATTTGTGTGGTAGCCAAGTACTTCGTCTTACCATCTTCTTGGTATGAAGACCTATAGAAACCGGCCATCTTATTATTCAATTCACCTGTAAATTTAATATATAACTTAGCTGTGGCTCCTTCAGCTAAATTGTCATCGAACTTGAAAGTGACCCTTTGCTTATCCTCATCAAATTGGATATCTTTAATCTCAACATCATTCAATTTAGCCTTATGTATTTCAATTTCCAAACTGTTTAATGTGATAAAATCTGTTTCTTCATTAACATGAAAGTCAATTTCAACCTCACCATCAAACTTGAATGTATCAAACAATGGCTCCAATGTTAAATCATAATGAAATGGCTCAACATTAGTTGGCAAAACCTCCCTATCTTGTGGAACAACTTGAGAAGAACTGGTAGTAGAATTTGAATGCCTGCACATGTTTACAAAATGTTGACAGTATTTACGTTTGTAAACAATTGGATAAAACAGAAGCAAAGTAGATGGTGGCAAACACTTGTTTATATAGTTTATTGGGGTTTGTTGGGCGTGTAAATACGAAATATGGCGGTGAATTCTATGCCAACTATCAAGAAACCTACTGGAACCTCTAAACAGGTTCATCGAGTAGTGCCTATTAATAGAGAGTATAATTGGTTTCATTAACTGCATTGGTAATCACGCAGCAGGCATATATTGATGTCCAACGATTTATGTGTGTCTGGGTCTTAGAAGTAAGTTTAATTGGTTGAAGAAAAGTTCTGATTGTCGGTTATCGGTGGAAACCGCTTGTTTTCTGTAGTGCCTCGAACCTGAATGGTCTTGAACTATACCTTTGCCGTATAATATAGGCTAGTTGTAGATGTGAAAGTTACAATTGAAGTTGTCAGCGATAACTACAAGCACAAAGTAGTACTAAAAAAATGGTGCTACTGTTAAGAGTAGTCCGTATAAAATAGTAGAAGTTTTGTATTCTTTTTTAAGATACATATTTAACAGCAATTGAAGCCATACATAACGTAAATTTATACATAAGTCACTAGCCGCTTTGCTATTAAGCGGTTCTTTGAATTAAATGAACACCGCTGTCACTCTCAACGATATCGCTAATCTCACCGACATGTAAGCCAAAAGCAGCCTCTTCGAAGGATGGTTGCATTTGACCCTTTCCAAAGAAGCCTAAGTCACCACCTTGCGAGTGAGATGTACAATCACTTTCCGTAGAAGCTAGTTCACTCAATTTAACGTCTCCGTTCAAGATCCTAGCTTGAAATTTCTTCAATGTTTGAATAGCTTCATCCCTAGTTCTGGTTATACCGTCTGGGGATTTCCAAGACTTAGGCTTTCTGGATTGGTTGTGCTTAATTAAAAAATGCGATGCACGAATTTTACCATTTGATGGTATTACAGGCTTATTACCCTGAGCTTTAAACTGTACTAAATACTCCTTTAATTTGTCATTATCAGTTCCAAATGGTGGTTCCCACGACGATTCTTTAGTAGCTTGATTTAAGTAATATTCTCTATTATGAGTGCGTGACACACCAATAGTCCATCCTGGCGGTAACCCCGTTACTGCCATTGTATAGTTAACTTCTACAAGATAAAAGATAAAAGAAATGAACTTCTCCTACTATTCATTGATGACTGCGTCTCTTATGCTCTATGAGAACCAAAAATTGAGAGAGAAGACCATCCACGTGATTACACATATATCCTTAATGGTTGAAGATACAAACTATTAGTACCATTTTGATATGTCTACACATTCTATCATCTATACAAGGCTATAAATAGTCATGTTTCTCTACCTTGAATACCCCTGGAAATTAAAGCGTTCTTAACTTCGTTGTAAACCTCGTCGACGGGTTTGTCACAGTGGACTTTCACAACTTTATCTTGTTTCTCGAAATAATCAACAACTGGCATAGAAGTTTCGATAAAAGTCCTGAATCTCTTTTTAATACTTTCAATGTTGTCGTCGGATCTTCCACTAGTTTTACCTCTCTCTAATAATCTTTGTAACATAATTTGTTCTGGACACTCAAAGAACAAAGTAAATGACGATTTGGCAATTTGTTCTTCAAAAGTTATAGCCTGATCCATTTTTCTTGGAAAGCCATCAATAAGAAATCTAGTTGAGCCATTTGCGTATTCCTGTTTGATGGCCTGCTCTAGTAAAGCAATAGTAACTTCTTGGGGTACAATTAAACCGTCTTTAATATATTGTGCAATTAATTCACCGTATTTTGATCCCTCTCTTTTTTGCTCGGCCCTTAACAAGTCTCCTGCTGATAAATGAATGAAACCTTGCTCGTTAACTAGTTTAGCACATTGTGTACCTTTACCAGCACCTGGACCACCCAATACAAAAATGACTGAGATTTTACCCTCTGGAATAGCAGGCGATTTCTTAGCAAGCGGTTCCACTGCTGGTTTCGGTTCATCTTTATTGTAAAGAGATGATGCAATAGTAGAACCTATGGCCAAAGCACCTAAAGCTAACAAAATTTTTCCTCTGGCATTGTTAACTGGTGGCGGCGGAGGAGTTGATTTGGATGAATTAAAGCGGTGAAATGATGGTCTAAGTAATCGTGGTCTAACAACGGATTTGGATAATTGCTTTGATCCAACTTGTATAGATTTAAATTGCTTCAACAACATTTTGTTATAATTGACGGTCAACACTTTGTTATAACTAGTACTACGATTATGTTAACGTTGATCAAATTGATGTGTATTGAAATTTATTTTGTACACAAAAAATATTCGGACCGGCAGTAGGTACAGATATTTCACAAGTTCATCAAATCCATATACGTTCAAAATCTATATAGCATAGAATGTTGGTAAATGAAATATAAAACGGGTTTCTCAGTCGAAAGAAGTAGCAGTATTTTCGAAAAGTTTCTTTGTAAATGAAGTAGACTTAAATGTAAGAGAGACTGCCTTACATGGAGTAGAAAATTAATATATTCATCAAACCTAAACATTTTCTTGATATTAGAGTGTGATTAAATTTTGATGTTACGCTAATTCAAATAATCTTTTAAGTTTTCATCATCGAATCTTAAATACTTTCCATTTAATTCTTTTTCCCAACCATTCAAAGCAAGATTGACATACACAGTAGCAGGAACTTCAGGTGGTAATAATTCATTATTTTTATGTAAATCAGTAAATCTCTTTAAGCTTTCTGGTTTCATGTTTTTACCAAACTTATTTCTGATATCTGCTTGCATGCTAGTATTGACAACACCTGGCGCAACAGAGATAGCACTGATATCAGGTTCTTCAGCAGCAATTGATAAAATTAAATGATTCAAAGCAGCCTTCGAAGACCCATAAGCACCCCAACTGTCATATGCTTTTACCGAAGCACCAGACAGAACTGCAATGATGTTCCCTTTGGTCTTGCGTAACTCCAGTAATGATTGCTGAACCAAATCAACTACTGCAAAGAAATTGATGTCAAACAACTGTTTCCATTTAGAAACATCTGCATCTGAGATATGGCTAACTGGGTCTAAAACTCCAGCATTAGCAATAATCGCATTGATTTGTCCATATTTTTTGATTGCTAAGTTTACTGCTTGAGCCGATGTTTTTGGATCAGAAACGTCTCCAACAACAATTCCAACTCTATCTTCGCCAAACTTATCGACTAATGATTGTAAACGGGATTCAGATCTTGCAATTGTGATTAATTTGTTATATTTGCTTTTGGATAAATAGATCTCTGCAATTGATGCGCCAATTCCTATAGTTTGGTTAGTTTAATTGAATTATATCTAACAAACGATTGACATACCTTTAGAAGCTCCGGTTAATATAGTTACGTGCGTCATATTTGTCGATTGAACTATGGCAAGTGCTTTATCCTTAATCTTTTGCTCTTAGCAATTGTATTTGTACTGAAAATTGTATGTATCAAGAAACAGCGCGTTCTATCAAATTTCTAGAAACAATATATGGTTACTATTAGATACGACAAAGCTAAGATTATTAAGCATAGACTGTATCAGTTAAATTGTCGCATATAAAACTATAAATGATTACTGTAAAAGAAATAGAAATTTTATAATTTTGGCGTAGGTGTTCCTACTAAATGGGCGCCTCCATCAACTGGTAAAACAATGCCGTTGATGTAAGAAGATTCTTTGGCACATAAGAACAAAGTGGCATTTTGAATGTCTTCTTTAACACCTAATCTACCTCTTGGATTCATATCAATCATTATCTCACCAACAGCTTCTAATAGGCCATTCGACATTTTGGTTGGAAAGAATCCTGGAGCCAAGGAATTGACATTTATGTTCTTCGGGCCCAATTGTATAGCTAAATTTTTTCCTAAGTGAGAGACACCAGCTTTTGATGCTAAATAACCATAAGTTCCAGCTGCGTCCGTAGGTACTAAGGATGCAATTGAAGACATAATAAGAACCCTTGAAGGGTCCTCTTTAGTACCAGCTTTTTCCAACATAGGAGCAAAGAGTTGAATAGTGTGGAAGACGGCAACAACATTTAATTCCAAAACCTTTTTAATAGCAGAGACTGGATGCGATTCTATTGGAGCACCCCAAGTTGCGCCTGCATTGGCAATTAAAATATTAACCTTATCAACTTGCTTTGAAACTTCCTCATAAAATCCTTTACATTCTGCCTCATTTGAAATGTCCGCAGGAATTGAAATAATTTTAGCTGTTTTATTGTTTTCTTTAGCAATTTTTTCTAAATATTGTTTTGATTCTTCGCATGCTTTAGCCTTTCTTGAAGTAATCACAACTGTAGCTGCACCATTTAAAACTAATGCTTCAGCACAGTGAAGACCTAAACCTCTAGTGCCCCCTGTAATAACAGCAACTTTTCCATTAACATTCAAATCAACCATGGTGGGTATTCCTACTATCTAAAATTCTAATATACTCAAGATAAATATCTAGACTGAAAAGAGGAATAAACTATATATATATTATCATTTCCTTCCCCACAAAAACTATACAGACTAAAAACATCCGCGGATCTACACAACCACTAGCACGCGATCATATTCAACAACTGTCACTATATTACATATAAATACACTATACAATTACCCTAGGTAACAACGTCTTTGGCCTGTAACTGAAACACCAACTGCAATCCAAGGACTTTTGGGTTTGCCATTGAAAAGCAAAGTTGATTTCCACTACTAATCATATTGATATGTTTACCTGGAATAACCTGAATTAGTCTATTGGAACCATTAACAAAATCACTAATCGACCAAATTTCGATTGCTTCATCGCAAACTAAAAATAAATAATTATTTACAAACGCAATTGACTTAGCCTTGAAGTCAAACTTTAACATCGAATATCTTGATAGTTTACCATGTTTATTAGTGAAAATGGCACAATCATTGTAAACCAATAAAAATTCAGTGTTATTGGCTAATTTAAACATCCCCATAGGTTTAATAGTTGTTGAATGAACTGATTTCTTAATTAAATCAATGCCTGGATGATATGCGTTGTTTATTGGCCTTCTAATATAACCATCGATTTTCTTTTCATTAAATGGAATATCCGGAATTGATCTTGGAATTAGTTTATCCAACTCTAAGACTTCAAAGCCCTTATTAGTGTGAACTGCGAAGGAAGTATTGAATATTGATATACCATAACATTCAGCCTGAACGTAAAATCTTTTAACGACCTTGAATGCACTAAAAACACCATCGTTGTCCGTCTCGGGAATTAAAACTTTGAAATTTGTTGCTCCTGAAGAATTACTCTTCTTTTTAGCATAGAATAGCATAGTGATTTCTCTATGGCGACCAATTGCAAAAAATGATACTGGTTCATTGGATAACGAAACACATGTTAGGTTCTCTCTTCTTTCATAATAAACACTAATGATCAGATCTAATGGGTAATAACGCAAATACTTATTCCCCAATAAAATTAGTAAGTTGATTGACGTTTCAGTGCTGATTTTAGTAATATCAGATCCGTTAACTACCTTTTTCCATCTATTTTTCATATCAGAACAATATACTCCAGATGCCAAACCAATTAGATAAAACTTTGTACCTCTAAATTCAAAAATTGAAATGCTTTTGATTTTACTAAACACAATATGATTCGTTGAATTATTGAAGTTGTATATATTGCCGCTAAATCCTAAGGCGTTTAATTTATTCAACGCATCCATGGAGATATCATATATTGGATCAAATGGAGCACAGACTTGTAATTTTGAGACCTTATGGCCAAAGTCATAAGCAAAACAAGTATTAGCAATCAAGCATATTTTATAAGGTTCAGTTTTTCTTAATCTTTGGCAAAGATTAGATCTAGCTAAAGTAAGAAATTTAATCCATTCTTTTCTCTCCCTCTCACTTTTAGTTGAAAATGTAAACGCGTTATGCTTACCACGACCACCATATCTTATTTTAAATGGAAAAGAAGAAGGTTCAATTTCATCTTCTTCCATATCTGGAGACATAGGAATTGCTTGTGAAGATAAAGTCTTCGAAATTGGCTTGAATTCTGATCCCACTTCTTTCTCCTCAACTATTAAAAGTTCAATTGGAATTGGATTTTCAATAACTCTATAATTGTCCAGACCTGTTTTTTGGTTCTTAAACCGTTCAGTAATAAACAAATAATTATCTAATAAAATAATATGATTATTATATGAATTTATCTTCAAGTCACCTTTTCTGACTAAATCTCCCCTGTGAAAGAACATTCTATTTTCAGATCCCAAATTAACGTATGCTTGATTTACATTGTTCTTCCATATTAATTGCTTGTGGATTCTCTTCAATGCATAAATATTATCGGCATGAACTTTCATTTCATTAACTTTTGTACCCAATTGTTTTATACCATCAAGAGCTTTAGTCAATGCAATATACTCTGGTTCTTGCGAATCAAACAGCTTCCTAATGTCCGATAGTTGCAAAGGTAATGATTGATAACGAGAATTGAACGTACTTAGAAATAAAAGGGTACCATTTACCTTTAGTTCTTTAACCCTTTTCATGTTCCTAACATTAACATCAACCCATTTTTTAATAGGTTCGTATTTTAAAAGGTCTTCAATCATTGGAACCGTGCTTATATATTTCAATAAAGCATGTTTAACTACCTTTGACCAGTCAAAATATATATTAGCGATGTCGACAAGAGTTGTAACAAATTTACCATCCGATATTAAAATACGCAACAACGGCTCAAAAAGACTTTCTTGATGAATTTTTATTAATTCTTCACCAGGCTTTAAAACGTCATCCTCAAAATTATTAATCAGAACAATTTCATAAGATCCCATTAAAACGTGTGCAGCTTTAATGAACTCGGGACCTACTATTTCAAAAAAACATTTAGCTCTTTGAATGAAAGTTTGCTCGTATCTTAACAAATCAAAAATTAATGATTGTCTCTTGGATATAGTTTTATCAAATTTTCTTAAGTCTTCAGCAGTTAATTTCCAATGTGATGCCCAATCTTCACCTAAAACAATTTCATTTATATTCGTATTTTTTAATTGTATTTCATGGTCAATTATGCTATTAATATGACAACGAGATGAATAGCATCTTAACTTAAGATCATTTGGTTTAGATATATGATCACTATCAGGACAATAGCAGTTTGTCAAACCTGTCAATACCCCATTGACATTTACATTTTCATCCATTAAAACACCTGGTTCCTCTTTGTAGCCTTTCTTTTTCTCTTCTTCGGGATTTGATAGCTCTTTCTCTTGTTCATTATGTATAATAGAGCCATAACCATACCTAATGGCTCTTATACGTAAGAAAGTACCAATGATATGATCAACATTTTGACCGATAATGTCTAAGGGGACGTCCCTTCTGTGAAAAACTAGCAATTTGATTAATGCTTTCTTAAACTCTCTTTTTGGAATAAACAGATCATGTAACCAAATCCTCAATTTTAAACACCATTGAAAAATACTACTTAAGGACCATACCTTATCACAAATCGTAAAATGCTGAGTGACTAATGAGGAAGAAGAAAAAGGTAATTGTGGTAGGTCAAGTGGAACAGGAGGAAGCGCATCATCTTTTCGTTTTCTACTAATTGAAGATAAATTTGAAGAAACTGAATACTGAGAAAACCTTTTTAAGGAAAATCCTGAGTTTAAGGTTCCTCTTTTAGAAGTTGAAGCGCTTTCGAATGTCGTTGCAGTTGCAGATGGTAACTCCGGCAAAATTGAATAATCAAAATAATTAGTTGTAGGCGTTTCGGCATATCCATCATCATAATAATTATAATCACTAATTTCCGTTTTATCTGAATGGCCAGTATCAACTGAATTCCATCTTGAGGGCCCATCAGAATAATCATTTTCAACTTCTTCATAGCTTGTATACTCATTAAACATTGGTTCATTACTGTAGCCCTCATTAGGAAAACTAGCTCTACCAGAGATTACAGAAGACACTGCACTTGATGCTTTCTTTGGGGATGGGGAACGACTACCTCTTTCATTACTAGCGATATGCAGATAGTTTTGTGTGGAATATCTTCTTCGTATGGCCGAAGTATTTGATCTAGTCGATAATCTATACCTTGGTGGACTTCCATTGCCATCTGAAGCATTATGACTTATTGGATTATCGCTTCTATTTGGAGATGATGAGCTTGAACGAGAATTAACTTGCTCATATGATTCCTTTGTTTTACTAGTTCGTATCGGCATCAGCTTTCTGAACAGTAATGAGGGTGAGACCAAGGCATCAGATATATCTAAAGAGGGTATCTTAGTTGGCGTGTTCAATGATTGCGTTATTATTTGACTCGTTCTATAATTCGATGGTGGAGAATGTGGATAGTATGGTGCTAATTTTGAAGGTGAAACTTCAGGCGAGAAGAACTCGTAATCTCCTTGATCACTGCAATCGCTGACAAACTCAATATCCAACGGTATATCATTCATTGGATAGGGCGGCTTTGATTGAAGGTATGAGTGTGATCGAGATCGAGACAATTGTTGGAATTGTCTAGTGGGCTGCCTTTTATTGGCAACATCCACTTTATCGTAGTCTAGTAATTCTTTAGGACCCATCGGCTTAGGACTTTCAAATAACGTAAAAGAATCGTCGGAATATGTGTCATTGGAGCTTCTATCATAAAAATCGTCACTACGTACACTTTCCCTATTAGGTGTAAGATTCTGTTGTTCGCGTGGATACTCTCTAATGTTTATTGTTAAATTATCAATTATTTGGCTAGGCGGTGTATTAAATTTATTGGATGGCCGTGGGGGTATCGGGGGCATAGTCTGAATTGAAGCTTCCAAAGGTGCCGATGAGGATTTCGAAAATAAAGGATACCCTGGCCCCAAAAGTGGTGGTGGCCTTCTTCTTATTGACTTTTTCAGACTTGTTGAATTGGACTGACTATTATGCTGGTCATTCGACATTGTTTATGTTTGCCGGTCTAGAGATTCTAGTGTTGCAATTTTCCGATTAGACTTTATACGATAATAACAAGAAAAGAGTTTCAATCAATTATAAATCTTTCAATTTCATAAGATAAATATGGATATTAATGGCGCTGTATACGTATATAAATTATGATATATTATACAGATGTTATGGGTAATCATAGCAAAATGCTTGTTATTCATCATTTTTTATTAAGTACATAGTCGAGATCCAGTTTCAGATTTGTCCCGTGACCATGACATTTCTCAATTGAACCGAAATTTGGAGAGCTTTAAGACGCGTCTAGAGCCATGACGATGATGTCTCTTACAACAAGCAATTTGCAATACATCATCGATCAATCGTAATGTTGTATAAGTCCGAAATAAATAAGCTAGTTGCTGAAGGGTCGAAGCTCTATGCTGCAAAGAGATACGATGAAGCTTCTGAAAGGTATGCGGAGGCTTGCGAGTCATATAGCAAGAAACATGGAGAAGATGATGCGGAGTTGTTACTATTATATGGGAAAGCATTATTTCAAAGCGCTGTTTCCAGATCGGGAGTGCTTGGAAGTGGTGGTAACAATGAGGATACAGATGTGAAAGAAAAGGAAAAGAGAGATAGTGAGGGAGACGATGGCAACTTCCAATTTTTCGATGATGCACCCTTGGCGGAGGAGGATGAAGACGTGGAAACACAGCAAACAGCAGAAGGAGGTAATAGCGAGGAAGAAGTGGATGGGGATGGGGACAAGCAGGATAAAGAACAAGAGGAAGAACAAGAGGAAGAACAAAGCGATTTTGAGATAGCTTGGGAAATCTTAGACTTAGCACGTTCATTATTTGAACGTAAGCTAGAGGAATCTAAAGACCAGGCCGAGGGCTTGACTTCACCATATTTAAAGTCGGATACAGAAGAAACAAGCAACCAGTATGTAATATTAACGAGAAAACTTTCGGAGGCATATGATTTGTTAGGTGAGGTTTCCCTAGAAGCAGAGAACTTTCCACAGTCAGCCATTGATTTAGAAAAGTGCTTGACCTTAAGACTAAAATTATTCAATCCAAATAAGTCCTCCCTAATTTCAGAATCCCATTACAAATTATCTCTTGCTTTAGAATTTTGTGTAGAGGACCCAGAGCTGAAATCGAAAGCTGCACATCAAATGAAGTTAGCCATTGACTCAGTTAAGCTCAGAAATGAAAACGAAACCGACGAACTGAAGAAGAAAGACAATGAGTTATTGATTGAAGATCTCTCAAATAGATATGAAGACTTAAAACAAGACCCAGCCAAAGAAATGAAAGAAGAGAAATTAGAAATTTTAAAAGGAATACTTGGCGAGCCTTCAAATGATAGTGAATCTAATCCTATTGCCAACGCTGTTAATGAAATAAGCTCAATGATTAAGAAGAAGTCAGACAAGTCTGCAATCAATGATTTAACTTCAATGGTTAAAAAGAGAAAATCAGGCAACAGTAGCAGCTGTGTTTCTAAAAAATCCAAAAACTAGAGAACTATATACTAACTTCTTCTATACTTTTAATCATCTTTGTATATTACTATGAATATTTATGAGGAAAATTTGCAACTTGAAAGTATATACTATATGCAGTATTTGGACTTTCCAGAAAAATTTATAGCATCAGTCAAATAATAATAGAATTTCATTACACTAGTAGACATATTAAATATTCAATATATAAGCTGTCAAAATGGGAGCTATCCAAGTTAGTAATAATAAATCTACGGTGGCGAAAAATAATAGAAGAAGGAGAAAGAAGAGAAGAACTGAGGATTTTTCATCGGACTCAGAATCATCCTCCTCATCGGATGAATCGATGCATGAAAATAATGAAGATTCTAAAAATGAACTAATTCTGCAAAGCAATTTTAGTTTAGATGATATCGACGTAGGCTCTGACGATGATTCTAAGAATGAAGTATCTCTTGGCCCATTATCTAATGAAACATATAATAGGTTATCAAATATTAAACTTACAACTACACAGTTATCAAATTTCACCGGTTTAGGTAAAAATAGAAATGACATAAATAGTAGTCAAATCAAAGAAACTCTAGCCAAGGATAAAGATCAATTAAATAACGAATATTTGAAATTAATGGCTTCAAGTTTCGAGAATGATATAGATGAGTTGAGAAAAAGACCAGATTTTACTGATAAATCATTAGTGTTATTAGCTAAAGCTTTACAATCTGGTGCTAATATGTTCGATGATGAAACCTTAAATGCAATACTAAATAAATAAAATATTTTAGACAGCTCATGTATATTAGAACACTAGCAAATAAATGATTTTTGTACATATACTAAGATCTTGTGTGCATGTAGTTACGAAGAAATGGCAATCCAAAAAAAAATATAAGCTATATCATATTTAGTAAGTAGCCCAAATAGAATCACATACAATTATTCTTATGAGTTCACTGATGTGAAAAAATAAATCTATTTTAACCGGTTCAAATCATCAATTCGAAGCATTTGTATAGGTTATTGACAGTTATACAAATGATGAAATTAGTAAAACAATCTTAAAGAATCTGTTAGTCAGGTGTACTTCATAGTTCTAAAATTAAATAAAATGTTATTACTTTTCAAGACAAAGAATTGAAGAAATCGCTATACTCTCTCTTCCACAAATATTATAACCATTACAATCACAAAGTTCTTAAATTACTAACAAACCATATCAAAAGGATCTGTATAATTCTGTAGACATATTTCCTGTTATACTATGCATTATTGAAGATACCATCGTGCTCATCTTGGTCATCAATAAAATAATTGAATGTTAATAAAATTGATATCTTTAGCATTTTTAACATATCTATATTTTAGATCAGAAAAAGAACACCTAACGATCATTTACCACTTAACAATATTGATTATTGCTTAAAACCAAATGATAAATGATTTTGATAACATCTTGACAAATTTATTGTTTAGTGATAGATCTTTAATTACTAGAAAATAAAGATGTATATTAGGTTTTTACTGTTTAATTTAATCAACTTAAGCGATTACTAATGTAAGGATCCTGGGTCTAAATATAGTAATTCTTCTAGAGACTTAACATTACTACGACTTGATACCTTAACACTCCTGTATCACTAACTAAACAGATTCTGACTAACTAATTACTGCGACTTAGTTCCTTCCAGGACCCTTGCCATTTCTCTTTCTATTTCGCTCCTTTCCTGTTTTGACTCTACATCTCCTTTCTCTTCTTGTTGTGTGTTACGGTTCTGTTTCTTTTTTTGTTTTTTTATCTTCTATTTTTTGTATTTTATATAATTTTTTTGTTTATTCTTGTTGTTTATTTTTGTATATTTTTTTGTCTTCCTTTTCTTTTCTTCTTTTTATTTTTTAATTAAACACTAATATTTGTACCCATTGAATTATTTAACAAGAAGGCTTACACTACCTAAATAACAGAAAGCACCTTTCGTAGCGTCTTAGTGCCCAGTGTCACATTTCAGCCAGTAGACCGGCGCGCTATCGTGGGCATAATAGTATCGCCAGGATGCAACCCATTGTGAATCATCCCAGTAAAACTTGCAGTATTGTGCCTCCCAATCTCCTTCAATGTATGCATTGCTATTTGACCAGCGTTAAAATCAATCTCTCCCGTACCGGCGGCATACGTGGCCCATACATCCCTACAATAATCAGCCAAGGTGTACCCATCGCATAATGGATATTCATCTACTATTCGTCTGTTGTGTGATGTCCCGTTGACGTGTCTACAAATTATCACATGCCCAGACCCGCTAACCTAATCGATCATTGTTATGTTATGTATGGTAACTTCATTACTGTCGTGTGCCAAAATACTGGCCCTTTCCACTGGCTCATCCCTTTTAACATTGTGGCTAACTTCAAGTGCTGTAACGTTGATAAGGGTTAGACCAACCCCTTCTAGAATAGCGCTCGCATTATTAACCACACATGCACTGACCGAACTGCTAGCTATATCACGCCTTTGTGGCTGGTTTTCTAAGCCGCCAATCCAGCCATTAGCCCAAACCCTAAACCGCCAGTCATTATTGTGTATGCGAAGTATTTTGCCAAGTTCTAAGTGTTGCTTCTACAATCGCCGTTGGGCTCTTTACGGTCAGACATACACTTACCACATGCAGCCATAGCTTCAGCAGCTACTTGCGTTGTTGAATATCCAAAAGCTGCCCACACAGCGATCTTCCTAAAAGTACGTGAATTATCCAAGGCTGTGATCACTAAACCAGCGACCTGATCATAATTGGGAAGTTCTCTTTTAATTAGCGTAGAAAGCAGTTTTATATTCAGCTTTGCAATGGGTCTAGCATGTGTTATTACAGCGAGTGCACAGAGCATTAATATTGGGATATTATTGGCTGTTCTCATTATTTCCCTCTCTCTTACCTGTTCATTTCTTTTCCTCCTTTCTCTCTAGACACTTTCATGACTCGGCTGTCTTTTATATTCTAGGAATCTGCAAATGGCTTGGTGTGATGTTCCTAGTCGTTCTTGCAACATAATAAACATACTGACGCAATACTACTTGTATAATCATAGTTATATCCTTATAACTGCAAATTGCCGCTTGGTTATGGTAATTGACCTTCAACATAAATTCTTTATTCTTGTTCTGGTTCGAACCTTTTGGAGCATTACTAAGACTCTTCTAGATACCTAATAGTATTCATCTCTGACTAACTTTACGTGAATATCCGCGTTATTGGAGGTTGGCATAAAATACGTGAATACTTTAAGACATTTTGAGAAAATAATTTGATGTAGTATTGACTTGCTGAGAAAAGCCTTAACGAATATGTCTATCTAATTATAGAAAAATAAATGCCATGAGTCGTTTACGAGTGCCAAAACTATATGGTTTATTGCATTATTAGGTAATATCTCATATTGATTACAAATTATGCAAGTGACAACATGCCTACAATCCACCTTGGAAGTACTGGTAATCCTTTTAAGTTATAACGAAATTTAAACGTTCACACATTGTGCTGATTCTGTATTGCGGTACCAGCGTATCACATTTCATCATGTCAAATCAATTATTTCTTCAAGAATATTGAGAATACACCATTGTAAGTTCCCAAATATATTAAAAATATCCTATTATATTTTTAGGTTTTTTAGACAATTCTCTTTTCTAAGAAGTCATCATTGCAATTCATAGGTAAGAGAAGTTTTTACAAGAATAATCGATATGTAAATTCTAGTGTAACATGCAATTTGCATGTTGGGTATTTTATGCGCATTGAAGGCTTCCAATAATTGTGGTAATTTTTCATGAAATTGTAAGAGTAATACTATGGGATGATGGTATAATGGTTGATAGTAGAGGCGTGAAGCATCAAGTAAATATATAAAGATAATGAAAGATGTAGTATATGCTATCTGCTGAGTATTAAGAGAGATGAAGATAGGTTGAATAAGAAAATATTTGAAGCATTCATAATGGATTTTAACCATATCCTTAGGCATTGCAAATTTAGATTATTCTTTTTACTATTGCGTATAGTAAACTTTTCCTAGTGTGATTGGGATGGAACTGCTCTACGGGGGGATATCGGTAGGTATTAATTGGTGCCTAGGACAGTACGTAGTTTTATATATCATTTAAAAAAAAATGCATTGCATGAGAATTCATACTCCTATTTTAAGTATATACGTCATATAATCATTCCTCAGAAGTATCAACATAATAGGAAAAATATTGTCTCCAAGGCGGTATCTTATAGAACGTCTACGGACCAATTTTACGCTATAAGCGGTTTTTACTTAGAATTAGGTAAAGGAGATAAATATGCATTTGAAGCTGCAGCTACTGTGAAGTAACAGAACCTATTGGACACTATAATAGAGACCCATTGTTCCAAGGCAAGGTTTTGGTTTACAAGATTACTCCTCAAAGTCATCGATTGTTCTTAAAGAAGATAGCCTAAAGGTTGAATTTTTGAAAGTAAAATTGAAATAGCTCTAAAAGTTCCTAAGGATAATTTTGGTTCTGATCAAGGAAGTCCTATATTTACAAAGCTTTACTACTACAGCCAGCTTGGTCCCGCAGCTTTAATGAAAAGAAAAAGTATATATGATGATGCAAGAAAGCGATTATACTACAGGTAATTCACGGGGATTTACCTATAATATGAAATTGCGACCATACCTCGTGAGAGGATAGCATTTCAATTACGAGATTGAAAGAATATGTTGATAGTTTTATGTATTAAGGAACAATACCTCAGTCATTATAAGACCGTAGATAGGGAGGAATGCGGAAAGTTTATAATGAACCAAGTATCTTGGCTATCTGAAACTAGAAATAACATAATATGTGAAATTCTTCTGACCGAAGTATTTTTTAAAGAACGTCTCTTTCACAGCATAAAATAAGCACCAACTGATGTTAGCACTAGGTTTACCGAAATAATTGATATATATTGTTTTAGGATACCATAACTGCAATTAAACCAATTTTCTTCATGAAAAATGTGAGTAAAAGAAACGGACTAGAAAAGGCTATTATCTATAAACTCATAGACAAGCATCTATCTTTGAGGTTAAGGACCAATATAAAAATCCAAACGTGTAAATTATACTTGGTGTTAACGACTATTTGCTATATAAATATATATATATATTTGATCTAATGTTGGGATTATTTTATGTAGAGTGGAATATACAATCATGTTGGTTAATCTTTACTTTGGCAAGTAAAACAAAAGTTGAACAACAGCTATAATAGTTAAACTCCGACATTTTAATTTTTTTGGTTTAGTCGCATTTTTTTATGTATGAATCACCAACACAAAATATTTGAAAGCTTTAAAATATTTCTTTCACCTTTAAAAACAGAGGAAAAGCAAATATATTGATACATCACATGCATAACTGTAATATCAGGGAGAAAACGAAGGCTTAATATAATTGAAGTATTTATCTGTAGTAATAGCTACAAAAGCTAATACAAATAATTTTAACAAAGACTCTACAGTTAAAAGTAGAACGGAATCTCCATATAAGAATTCGCCGAGCAGAAAATGTTCTCATATACATAACGTGGTTGTCATTTTCTATCATGCCTTATTCATTTGCAACGTCTTTGTTAGTGGTAATATATGGATGTAAGTTTCACAAATCTCTGATAAATAAGGTTTTTTGACCAAAATATTAATAAAGGTTCTTATGGAACATAAATGTAATACTCACTATCGTTTTAGACCATACAAATGAATAATTTAGCAGTTTGAGTCATCCTGCAGTTCGTGGACCATACTAGCTAGTTTCTTGTTTGCATAGTCGTTCCAAACTGGCGATGAAAATTTGTTTTCATAATACATATTAAGGTCTTCATTGTAGATGTTCATAGCAATGAATAAAACTCTGTCCCATTCTACCCTATTCTCAACTTCTTGATTTTTGTAATCATTTAACCTTGTTTTAAAATCATTGATCGCTGAACGAAGAAGCTCTATTACAAGGTTTTTAGTATACACATAATCTTTTAATCCCCGTTCTGCGGCTTCACTGTTAACCTTGAGTGTAATCTCTTGCCACATTTCTTCCTGCTTCAATTCGTCAACTTCCCTCAATGGACGAAGTAAAATATACTCTTCTACAACTACTTTTTTGATAGATTCATCTATAGACTTTTTATAGTCCAGAGTGCAGCAAAAAGACAAAAAAAGCAAATAGAAAAAGCTTAAAAAGCAAATGATTGTAAAAAAGACATTTTTTATGACGAATATTACTACCAAAATTATAACCAAAAAGAAAGGAGCTAACTTAAGGGCTGGATTATTTGAAATCAACCAATGTGTCATATTATAAGATCAGCCAAATTTGACTTGAAATAATGGTATAGTGTTCTGGAGATTTAGGGATCTAAAGTTACGTGCCCTAATAGTAGCTAGCCTTCGCAGGACAAAGACAGATGCAGATGCAAGAGTGCGAACCAAGTATATAACTTGTATCTAGTTAACAGATATAGTACTAATTTTTTTTAGAGAATTCAACAAAACTGACTCCCTTCTTTATTAGATTCTATATGCTTTCTTTTTGTTTCGATATAATTTGTATTAATAATTCAACGTCGTTACACTTAAGGTGGATATGATAACCAAAGTCTGATATCAAAGGTAGATTGATTTAACGTATCAAATGACCACAGTAATCTGGCAAGAATCACGTACAATTATTTTTATGTGATCACATATGTAAAGTAACAAATATATTTTAACCTGATCGAAGCAGCGGTTCGAAGCATTTATATATGCTATTCATCGTTATACAAGTGATGGGTATTGAAAACAATCCTGAAATATCAGTTCATCAAGCGTAATTCCTCAACCTAAGAACTAAATGAAATTGCAGCTACTTTTCAAGACAAAAAATTGTTGAAAAATCACTATATTCCTTTCCTTTCCATATTTGCTATAACAATACAAGCTTAACGCTCTCTTAAATTACCATCGAAAAATATCACATATCACATGATTTGACTAATTTGTAGTCTTATTTCTTGACATAATGTATTTTTTAGGTTTTCCTTTATACCCCTTTTACTCGTTTGCAATAAGACAATAGCATATCAATAAATTTAACAGTGTTAGTATTTTGAAAACATCTAAATTGTAAATAAGTAAGTGCTAGACTGAACAATGAAATTAACAATTTAGCAAGATTATGATTGGAACTTAAAATCAGATAGTAGAAGATTTTGCTACCTTCATGACCCCCATTGTGTTTTATAGCAGAAGTTCAACAACTAAGGCATGCAGCAATATGATCCCAAGGAACATTATATAATTTTGGATATATTAATCACCTTAATCTCTAACATGTAAGGAAACCAGAGTACTATCTGCCATATAATGATAGATCACATTGCTCTAGATCATAATGAGATAGATAATATCACTATCTATCACCCCTACTGTTTTACAACCATTGCTCTATAAATAAGGGACAAAACCCCTACAATTCTAACTTCTGCTAATATAGAAGTAGCTTAGATTGGTGACATATAAGTGATATACTATATTTAAGCTCAATTGTAAGTTAGAGAAGGTATTTATCATAGATATCTCCCGAGTTATCTAAGAAACATGTTAGAGTTGTGTACTCTAATAATGAATAATTGACCTTAAACGGTTATGTTAGCCAGATAACCTATATTTTAAGATAAAAATGTAACAAGTAGGGATTTCAGAGAAATTACTCACTATATATGGTTTGCTAAAAGTAACACATATGATTGATCACATTTCTAACTATGTGATAGTTGAAGAAAAGTATCATAAAAGTTATAAATCCGAATTACTATTTGAGATTCCTAACAAAAATTGTAAAAAAACAGATATATCATATCCATGATATATCACATTTCTTATGTATTACATTCTTTAACTTGGCAACCACCTAATTAGGCACAACCAATTCGTAGCACATAAATAGAAGGCGTATTTCCCTGAAATATGACTTATTGCTAATTCCCGAGCGAGATAAAGAACTTCTTAGTTTACAAAATCTATTCAAGCTCACTTATTTAGTTAGAGTATATATATTAAAGTATATATTTCCCGAGAACTTCTGAGAAACATAAGAAGCCGCCTGGCTAGCTCAATCGGTAGAGCGTTTGACTCTTAACAGAGAAGCGATCAAAAGGTTGCGGGTTCGACCCCCGCGTCGGGCTTCTACTTTTTTATATATTTTTCTTCCTTCTATCATGTTATTGAAATATCGACTGCAAAATTCAAATTATATTTATAATTTGAATCAAAGATGTCGAAAATTGTTTTAAACTTTCGTTAGAGCTCTCATTTATGCCATTAGCTGCATTAAAGTATTTTTGTACAGGTCAAATTTAATTTAATTGGACCATTTGGTTTTTTGTATATTTTTAACTAGAGAATGTTTGGAATGAAGAAATTAATGCTGGGCCATCATCTTTTCAAGAATAATATCACGTAGCCTTACTATGTCCGAATACTCAAAGTTTTTTATTACCTACACAAACTCTAGAATAGAAAAGTATTAAATATATATATTGTTTAGTTCGATATCATGGATGTAACCAAATAAATGTGACAATCATGTGAAGGAAATAAGTCAAACAAAATGTGTAACAAAATTCATATAAAATAACAATAAACAAAAATATAATGAAACTCAAGAACTAAATTAAATTTTAAATGATAACGAAGAATATCCCTTGATAAATAAATATTGTGAAGAATTGGTAAACAAATAAATATACTTTATCTTAATATTTACCACCAGTTCTTTCTCTTCTTAATTCATTTTGTTGTTTTTCAACTTCTGGATCAAAGACAATAAACTCATCTAATGCTTTTCCAGAAGGAACCATTGGTAAAACTGGGACTTTCTTTTCAACAATAACTTCTAATAATACAGGACCAGTGTAATCTAAAAATTCTTTAACACCAGATTTCAATTCTTCTTGAGTTGAAATCTTGATACCTTTAATACCCATAGCTTCTGCTAATTTCATAAAGTTTGGATTGGACTGGTGTGTATGAGAATATCTATGTTCATAGAATAAGGATTGCCATTGGGTAACCATGCCTTGTTCTTCATTATTTAAAACACAAATTTTAACTGGCGCATTAGCTTGAACAGCTGATGACAATTCCATTAAAGTCATATTAAATGAAGCATCACCATCTATATCAATAACCATGGCATCTGGTCTAGCAATTTGAGCACCAATAGCGGCTGGTAAACCATAACCCATAGTACCTAAACCACCTGAAGTAATAAGAGATCTTGGCTTTGTCCAGGAGAAATGTTGAGCAGCCCACATTTGATGTTGACCAACACCTGTGGTAACAATGACATCTTTATTATAAGTTGAGGATTGATTTGAGATTTCTCTAATCAAAGTTTGTGGTTTAATTAATGAACCTGGCGTTTCTTCTTGGTAAGAATATGGGTATTGCTCTTTCCATTTTTGAACTTGGCTCATCCATTCAGGTCTTTCTGGAACAGCATCGATTAATGGAATGAATTTGCTTAAATTATTGGTAACATCACCTTCGATTGCTTCAGTAGCTTCAACAACTTTATTAATGTTCTTTGGAGTAATTTCAAAGTGAATAATACCACCCCTATTTTCTTGAGCAGCTAATTTAGCCTTTGGAGCAAATTTATTAATGTTACCAGTAACTCTGTCATCAAATCTTGCACCCAAAGCTAAAATTAAATCAGAGTTTTGAATAGCGGTGTTAGCAGCAGCACTACCATGCATACCCAACATGTCTAAAGATTTTGGATCTCTTTGATCAAATCCACCTAAACCTTGTAAGGTAGTAGTGACTGGAATAGTAGCTTTATCAGCTAATTCCTTTAACAATTTCGGACCATCTTCGTGATTCATGATACCTGCACCAGCATATATAATTGGACGTTTAGCCTTATTCAATAATTTGGCGGATCTTTTGATAGCCTCCAAGGTGAACTCAGTAGCAGCTTTTCTGGTAATCTGACTTAATGCATTAGAAGGTAAAGTTGTATTAATTGGAATTGATTCCCTTAAGATAGCAGCAGTGACATCTTTTGGTAAATCAACTAAGACTGGACCTGGTCTACCTGAAGTAGCAATCTCAAAGGCTTCATTTATACGTCTTGGTAATTCAGCAACATTTTTCACCATGACATTCCATTTGGTACAAGATCTTGAGATACCAATAACATCTGCTTCTTGGAATGCATCACTACCAATCGCTGTTGTTGGAACTTGTCCAGAAAAAACAACTAATGGAACACCGTCCATTAATGCATCTGCCAATGGTGTAATAACATTGGTTGCACCCGGTCCGGAAGTAACTAAAACAACACCTGGCTTACCTGTTGCCCTAGCATAACCTTCTGCCATATGTCCAGCCCCTTGTTCGTGTCTTGGTAAGACAAATTTAAACTTATCCGAATTATATATAGCATCAAAGACTGGCAAAATTGCCCCTCCAGCATATCCGAAAACAGTATCAACATTATGTCTCAACATCATCTCGTGAAAAATTTCCCCACCTGTTAATCCAATGAATGAATCATCCATGATTGTGTGATCCATGTTGCTAAACTTATTATTATTTATAGAACTTTCTTGTTGGTTGAATGCTGGCGCTGGTGTTGGTCTCGATGTCGATGTGGCTGTCATCGTAGCATTCTGTAAGTTAGTTTTCGTTATAGATCTAACCTGGGTTCTGGCTAACCTCATAGCCCTTTTGCAGCTAGCTGCCCTAATATTACGTGAAATCATGTCTTTATGATACTGCCTATAATATTATATAAGTATTAAAACCTTTATAGAAAAAGAAAAACTATATGAAGAAAAGAGAAAAGAACAATAATTAGTATGAAGTAAGAGCTACATCTATTAACTATATAAATTTTTCAGGTGAGTCAGTTGACAAAAAGCATATGAGCGTTACCGGTCCAAAATTTCACCGCTCAAACGGAAGCTTGAAAATTTTGTATGCAATGCCTTCTTAATTACTTTTCAAGTCATTTCTTTTTTTCTCGTGAACCTACACGTGAGAGCTATAGCCCTACAATTTTATCTCTTGAATACAAATATAAATATATATGTAAGTAATTATTTATCATCTGATTGACCCTCCTGCTCTATATCAGATTTTTCTCCAATAGGCTGAACTGGGGTACTAGTTGAAGCGTTTGAACTACCCGCTACCTGTAAGATTTGCATATTCTTTGGATCAGCTTGTCCATCGATAGAATTATCTCCATGCTTTTCGTCATGGGCATAATGTAAACTAGGATTAACGGTAGGATTGCTCCAATCCAAGAAATCTCTTCTGACTTCGACATAATCGTAAGCGAACTCACCAATTTGATCTTCATCAACACCCATATCTTCCGCATTGTAATCGATTCTTAAATGCAAACCAGGAATTTTGTCGATAACAAAACACAAAATCGCAGTAACACCAGCTGCGTAGGCGGTGGTTGCTAAAATGTAGACAATTTGAATGTATAACTGTTTATAGTTATGGTCTAACCAACCACCGGCATGGTCCGTGACATTGTCATACCCGATGACAGCTGAACTACCGAACAAAGCATTAAATATCAAGCCAACCATACCGGCAATTCCGTGTTCTGCCAATACATCTAGAGAGTCATCAACTCTGCAAAGGTACTTAATTTTGGTAGAAAAGTTACAAACGACACCAGATGTAATACCTAAGATAACAGACGCCCATAATGGAATCATTCCAGAAGATGGGGTTGCTGCAACTAAACCTGAAATACAACCTGAACATACAGCCACCATGGACCATTTGTTTTCTAATCTAAAATCAAGCAAACACCATGTAATAGCACCAAATGCACCACATAAGTGAGTGTTCATCATCGAATATGGGACTTTAAGAGAGGCGTTGGCACAAGAAAACCCGTTGAAGAACAACCAGCCAACATATAACAAGGAAGTTCCCAAGAAAATAGTTGAGATGTTATGAGGTCTATAATTAATCATCAAGGTTTCATTTCTCCTACCTAGGAACGCACTGAAGACAAATGCCGAAACACCAGATAATATTTCAACTGGACCACCTCCAGCATAGTCTAAAACACCGCCTCTGAAAGTGGAAGCCCAGCCTCCACCCCAAATCCAATATACAACAGGACAGTACACTGCTGTTGCCCAGCAGAATAAGAATATCATTGATGGAAGAAATCTACCTCTTTCAGCAACACAAGCGCCAGCCAAAATAGCCAAAGTGACTAATAAAAACTGTAACTGAAATAAGGCAAAAGCAATTTGTGGATATCCTTTATCCGGACTTGACTCTCCCAATAGATTCTTGAAACCAAAAAAATGTAAATTACCGATAAAGTTGTTCGATGAGTTATCAGAAAATGCTAAAGAGTACCCCCAGAAGTACCATTGAAAACAACCAATGAACGACGACATTATACAAATCCAAATCATCGACAATGCACTTTTACGTCTTGCTAAACCAGAATATAAAAATGCTAATCCTGGAACCATAATCCAGATCATCGAAGAAGCTATCGTGAAAACTAAAACAAAGCTTTCGTTGTACTTTTCATTTTCTGTAAATAGTTTTCTCCTACTTATTATGCCCGTTATTAAATCTGAGGATGACATGTGGTTTCGCAACTATGTATTTTATTATGAATGGGATGCAATTAAATTACCAAATTAAAAAGACAAAATATTAACCTTTGAGAAATTGAAAATAGAACTATAAAAGTCTAAACCGTAAAAAAAATATAGAGTAAATAAACTGATATAAGTACGAAAAGTTGAGTTCAACATCACATCATCATTGGCGTACCCTCTTCGTTTTTTTCTCTTCTCGCAAATTGGTTCTTGGAAATGGTTATGAGCCCCAGTACAATTGATTGCTTATCAGTAAAAACTTCATCCTAGACAAATCAGATTAAATTAACATAGATAAGTAGATATCCTTCTATCTATCAAAGTCGAGAGTCTTTCAATTAAATATGGGGTGCATTATCGTACAATCTATATATACACCATATTTTAGGTAAATCTGTTCTAATATTTCTTCTCTGATATATATGGTCGACTAAGTTCTCATTTAGCACCGATATAGAGCCGCATTGATAGTGTAAGATTTTTAATTGTGATTGGTTGAAAAATGAAACATTCAATATAAAGGGGGTTTCACCAAAGAAAATTCAAGTTACCAGAGGTGAATATTGGTCACGTGAATTTATTGGTTACTTTGTTTTACTGGTGTGAGCCAATTTTTGGCAAATCAAATAGATGCGAGCTTCTGATAGATCAATTTCTCTCGCCTATATTAGAGTTACACTCTCGTGGGATAAGGGCATGTGATCGGAATTGAATAACAACTTTCATCTCTAATACCCTGGTGTTAGGGTTTTTTGATCTATAGGATTAAGCACATAATAGTAAAAACTATAGAATAATAGAAATCAACATCCACATGACTACTTTCACCTTCATATGGTCTGAGTGAAAGTAGTGGTATATTTACCAAAGTGTTTGCGTAAGACGAAGTGAAGGTTGACGTGTCAGTAATTGTAGATGAAGATAACTCAATTTGTAAGGAACCGGAACTATCTGAAAAGTTAGAAGATGTAGATGAGGATCTTTGGACAGATGTTAAAGCGCTCAAGGTAGTAGTAATTGGAGTGTCTACCGAAGTACTGTTATATTGTAAAGTTGATGTGATTGTTGTAGGTTGTCTTGTGCCTTTATTAGAATCATCAGTTGCTGCTGACGATAATACAAAAGTCTCCATTGAAATCGCTGGAACTGTAGTAGTTTGTGCTGAAACTAAAAACGAGGATGAACCTAGGATGGGATTTTCACTTATCGCATTTGAAGCGGCGCAAATTTCGCAAGTCAAGTCTTTACTTGTTCCCGGTTCGCTATAGTCAATAGTAAACGAACTTGGTGTTGTATAAGTAAAATATTGATATGACTTCGTAGTGGACTGAACAGTTTCAACCGAAGAGGTTGTAAAACTATTTCTGTTTTCAAAAGCGCTTGTTTGTTCAAGGCTTGATAACCTAATCTTAGAAGATGAAGATGAAGTGGAATTAAGACTTGAAACTAATGATATTGAAGTGGAATTACTCAGTCCAGTTTGAGTGACAACTGAATCGATGATTGTGGCTGACGATTTGCTAATTAGTCCATCTAGAGAAGACGTGATAACTACAAGAGATGAAGTAGGTGGTGCCAGTTCAATTGATGGGGAATTCCCACATGTGAGACAAGTCATAGTGACCGTAGCTGATCCTATAATAATGGTTGTCGTTTTATCATCATAATATGATTCTTCCATTGAATTGATTGTTTCTGATGTGTTTAGTGAAGACGATGAAAATGAAGGTATACGGTTGACTGCTGGAGTTTCCACTTCAACAGTGATTACAGAATCACCAGATATATAAGGTAAAATAGTGGTAGAAGAATAGTTTTCTGACCTAGGCTTTGTAGTGGTGGTTTTAGTAGTAATTAAGTCGGTATCTGGAACCTCGACCACAATAGTTTCGGTTATAGCCCCCGCTAGACAAGGCAAAGTCGTAGATCTAGTATATGAGCCAGTCCAAGTATGAGTAGTAGTAACAACTTCATGTAGGTTACCAATGGAAGTACTATTTCCATCAATCACTTTTATAATTCTACCAAGTGCATCTTTCTTAGTTGAACCATCGCCACAAGACAACTCGGAGGTGTAAGAATGTTTAACATAACCGAAATTAGAAGGATAAATTTCAAGCCCTTCAATGAATACTCTATAGCCCTCTGGGATATTGTTAAAATTTGCAATCAAAGATTTTTTATCACTGGAACAGGAGATCGAGCCTGATGCGACCGACGAATAATTCTTCGGTAAATAAAAGTCATTTAAATTGTTAGTTGATTTTAGGTGAAACTTTGAACAATCAAAAGTACCATTTGTAGTAATAGATAATTTACCAGACGAAATGCCATAATTACAGGCTCCACTTAATACGTAAATTTGTTCATAATTTTGAGGAGTAGATCTTGAATAAAAAATTAAATTATTAACGTCATTCAGATTAGGTGCAAAAAAGGAGCCACCTTCGAAATCGACAGTGGTTGACAATCCACTCCAACTAACTTCATTTTCGCCAGCAACCCAATGGTTAGCAGAAGCAATGTCCGAGTCCAATGTTGAAGCACCAGCATTAAAAACAAAATCAAAGGAAACTTCACCACTTGCAGTAATGTCTTTATCGGTATCAATTGCATTTGTAACAGTACATTCCAAATAGGATACATAGTTATTAAATGAACCATCATGCGTATTACAGGTGGCATATGTGATATTGTCTGCTTTTAAAAACAATTGACTACCTTCAAATTTTGTTCTGAAAACATATGGTAAATGAAACCTAAAAATATCGTTTGGTAGTGCCAGACCAACCTTCAATTCCCAGACTAAAGTAGCTGTCCTAATATCTTGAGGTCTACTAAGGGTAGATGGATTGGTGATTGATAATGACTGGAAGATATTATGAAGTGTATCAGCAAAGCTAGCTTGTATTGAAATTAAGAGGACTAATAATAGATCAAACATCATTTTTCCCTAAATTTAAAGAACGAATATAAGTTAGATGAAAGAATAAAAGAGTTAGCCTCATGTAGTATAAGGGTTTTAAAAGCCAAAGAGATTTTTAAATATTTATAATATTTATCATTGTGATTGCTAAAGATTTATTGAGAGTAATGTGCAAATTTTGGCAAATGAATCAGGTCAAAATTGCCAAATTTGGTGCTCAAAGGGAGCCTAAAATACATACTGCAAAATTTCTGACCAGCTTTTTAGTATCGTTGTTTCAATTTGGTTCTATCTTAGAAGGCATTTTTTTACACCATTGAGGAATCAATCTCATACTTTTTATGCTTTGTTCAATTCTTTAAGTCCTACAAGTTGCAGTCTTACTAACTAATCTTTTCAAAATAAAACTCATATTACATCGTTTGAAAGCTTCAACAATGGGTTTACTTAGCCTTTTTGGAATATGTCAACCAGAGGATTTTAATTGCCAAAACGACTTCCTTGTAAATAATTCATAATAGATACTTATGAAATAACCAATTAGACAAAAAAAAAACAGTGTACTCAAATGCAGGTGATATATTCTTCATCAATAATAGCATATGCTAACAGAATATTAAATTACAAGTTCAAGGTAAAGGAAATGTCATTAGGTAAAACATTAGTCCATCAGAGACTGAACCTTTGACTTCCAAATTAGGAAACTTACCTACAACACTTTTCGCAACTCAAGGCAAAGTCGCCCTAAAGCGTAGGTTATTTGCTTCAGTCGTTTACAATAATATATTTATAATAATATGTTGATATATAATACAAAAAATCATAAACTAGCTAACATAGTTTGTTACAAAATTAAAACATATCTATACAAATTTTTAAGGTTTATTTTCTGACTAATAATTCAAAGGATGCTATATCAATTATGGGTTCTTTATGTACATTTCTCATTATGTAGGCTATTTACAGGATTTAAGAGCAGAATTACTAAGTCTCTTTTTCCGATTTCTTTTTGCCATATTCTTCATAAAAATGAAAGGTTTCAAAACAAACTTCAACCATAATTAAAATGATAATAATCCATTCTAGTCTCGTACTCTTCTTTTCATTCAAAACGTTTAGAAATGCCCTTTGCTCATCAGTTGCATAATCTAGTTTCCGATTTAAAATACTTATTCTTGAATTAATATCTAAAATTCTAGAAATTGACTCATAGATTTTCTCTAAAGTTGGTTCAGTCCAGTACAAATCTGGAGTTTCAATTAGCTCACTGTATAAATTTAATTTACCCCTTAGCAAAATCAATCTACCTGTCAACTTCAAAAAATCAGATTCTGATGTAGTTATCTTGTATCCTTTTGATAAATACTCAGAATTTTTTTTGGTTAACTGTAAATGATTCTCTAACGCATTCTCTAAAACCGACAACCTCGTCGATCTTGATAATCCAATCGCAAACGCAACTTTATCTAACATCTTCTTATCCTCATTGATTCCCTGAATCACCATAATTTCACCTTGCAAGTAGGAATTACCATTATTCAAAGGATTACTCGGCAAATCATGCAATGCAATCCAATCCATTTCTTCAGTTTCGATACTATACTTTTCTACAATTGAATTCCGGATGACTGGCAAAAAATTCCTAAGAATTGTTTCTTCCGTCAAACCCCACCCAACTAGTGTCCCATTTGATAAAATCATTAAGTCATTGTTTTGAAACTTGATATTTATAACATCATCCGGTATAATAACCTTATACTCATAACCGGTAATCGAATTCAATAATGTTTCAAAATCAATCGATTCTCCAACAGTAATTGATGTTACTATTGATAAATACTTTTCCAATACTTCAATACTTTTAGGTTCATTGTTCTTACTTAATAGCGACAATATATAGTTCGTTGATTCATTTTGAAAGTTTGGATTAGTTCTTCTTAGCTTCTGAATCGTCTGCTTTTTCTTATTCTGCTTATTCGTCTTTGGCTTAGTAGCGAAGTCTAATGTCGAATTAAACCTTAAAAATTCAATACCAACGAGTCTACTGGGCACCTTGGTGAATGTAGCCAGCCGTAAGAATACTTGTGGCCTTGCTATCGATCTTAATAGCATGGTCAATACAAGGTGTATCTGTCTCTTTACACCAATTCGAAACTGTAAAAAGAAGCCTTCCTGGTACTTATCTATCTACTGCTTAATACTACCCTCATACTCGGTAGAAGCAGTAGTAGAAAAAAGATATGCAGGACAATATGGTTACCCGGATATGACCTTCCTCTTCCACAGAACGTCAAAGTTACTACAGAACCACAAAATAGCAAGAGCCATTTTCTCAGTATATCTGAAATCTTGTTTATATCAGATCTTCTCGGCCAGAACTTAAATGTTTATTTGTGTTATGTGCAATTCATTAAACCTCACAACATGTTGTTACACAAACAAACATTTTATGAATGAAACAAATAACATGAGGCCATGCTGATGTCATCGCCTAGTTGTGTTATTGGGACTGGCCAGAAATTTGCTTGTACAATCCATCGTACCTACATCGACCACAACTATTCATGTCACTGAAGTGCTAAATATGGAGGAGTAACTTAAAACTTGTTGTTTTGAATGATAACTAGTAGCATATATTTTGTTTATATTATATCTGTATTAGGAAGCGTAATAGAGTATATCCTGGTATAAGAGGTCGTAGGAGTAATTCACCGCTGATTTTCTGAAATTCATCCACCTTTCCTACCAAACTCTCGTTGGTAGAACATTATGTTCTGGCATCTTTTTGTACTTTGATACCCTGGTACCAGCACATACAGCCGCTGCCTAGCTATTGTGGGCATAGCGTCAAAGCTTTGTTGGAATTTCAAATCAATTGCAATCTGCTAATTGCTAGTTATGGCCCTGTAAGTAAATACTATGAAGGCTACTGCCAATCCTGATAGAAGGGGTAAATGCAAATTTTCTTTCTGTTTACATCACAAATCTCAATAATAAAAATAAATTTAAACAGGCCTTATAAAAATGACAGAACGCCCGGTTAATTTTTTTTACTATTTAAACTTGTTCTCTCCCTTGAAATTTAATTGATCCATAAATTACAAGCAATACATATAAACGTCTTAAAAACTAAACAAATTTTGGCTCAATTTATATCCTAGTTTTTCATTTTATATTATTTCATTTTTTTATATTATAAACTTTACACGCTGTTAAATTAGATATGTGGTAAGTAATTTTTAGATTCAGCGCTTCAAGAAAAATTGGCAGGAAGAATATGATTACTAACATTAGGGATATAGCGGTATTTTTGGTTACGTTAACTTCTTGGTTGATAAAACTAGAGGAGAAATTGTTGACTGTCTTATTGACGGTCTTCAAAGGTTAGAATATAGAGGATATGATTCCAGTGGTATAGCTGTTGATGGCGACAGGAAAGGTGAAACTATTATTGTTAAAATTCCAGGAAAGGTTAAGGTTTTAAAGCAAGAAATTGAAAATTGTGATGTTGAAAGATCAACCATTTTCGACAACCATGTTGGAATTGCGCACACTAGATGGGCTACTCATGGTCAACCAATGGTTCAAAATTGCCATCCTCATAGATCTGATCCAAATAGTGAATTTGTTGTTGTACACAATGGTATTATTACTAATTATAGAGCTTTACAGACTTTACTAGTATCAAAAGGTTTTACATTTGAATCGGAAACTGATTCTGAATGTATTGCTAAATTATTCAAGCATATCTATGACACCAATTTAAAGGCTGGTATCTCATTAGATTTTAATGAGTTAACCAAACAAGTTTTATATGAATTAGAGGGTTCTTATGGTTTATTAGTTAAATCTTCTCATTACCCAGGTGAGGTTTGTGGTACCAGGAAAGGTTCTCCATTATTAGTTGGTGTCAAAACCGAGAAGAAATTAAAAGTTGATTTTGTTGATGTCGAGTTTCCAGAAACCAATGCGGAACCAGTTTCTTATTTTGGTAATGCCAAGGATAACTTAGGCTTGTTACCAGTTGTACAAGGTGAATCAAACTTAAGAACTTCTCAATCAAGAGCTTTCTTAGCTGAAGATGGTATTCCAATGCCAGTGGAATTCTTCTTATCCTCTGATCCAGCCTCAGTTATTCAACACACCAAAAAGGTTTTATTCTTAGAAGACGATGATATTGCTCATATTTATGATGGTGAATTACATATACACAGAGCCAAAAAATCTGCTGGTGAATCAACTACAAGGCAAATCCAAACCTTAGAAATGGAATTAAATGAAATTATGAAAGGTCCGTACAAACATTTCATGCAAAAGGAAATTTTTGAACAACCAGACTCAACTTTTAATACTATGAGAGGTAGAATTGATTTCGAAAACTATAAAATTACATTGGGTGGCTTGAAGTCTTGGTTACCAACCATTAGGAGATGTAGAAGAATCATTATGATTGCTTGTGGTACTTCTTATCACTCATGTTTGGCTACTAGATCCATTTTTGAAGAATTGACTGCAATTCCTGTTTCAGTTGAGTTAGCTTCAGATTTCTTAGATAGAAAATCCCCAGTGTTTAGAGACGACACTTGTGTTTTCGTTTCTCAATCAGGTGAAACTGCTGATTCTATTTTAGCATTACAATATTGTTTGGACAGAGGTGCTTTGGCCGTTGGTATTGTCAATTCAGTTGGTTCTTCAATGTCAAGACAAACTCACTGTGGTGTTCATATTAATGCTGGTCCAGAAATCGGTGTTGCTTCAACTAAAGCTTATACTTCACAATATATCGCATTGGTTATGTTTGCATTGTCTTTATCCAATGATTCGATTTCCAAAATTGAAAGACACAAAGAAATTATTCAAGGTTTACAAAGAATTCCAGAACAAATTAAAACTGTTTTGAAATTAGAAGACAAAATTAAAGCATTATGTGACTCTAATTTAAACGATCAAAAATCATTATTGTTGTTAGGTAGAGGTTATCAACATGCTACCGCCTTAGAAGGTGCTTTAAAGATTAAGGAAATCTCTTATATGCATTCAGAAGGTGTCTTAGCTGGTGAATTAAAACATGGTGTTTTAGCCTTAGTTGATGACAAATTACCAATTATTGCCATTGCTACCAGAGACTCTTTATTCCCTAAGGTTATGTCAGCAATTGAACAAGTCATTGCTAGAGATGGCAGACCAATTCTTATCTGTAACGAAGGTGATGACATTATTGCTAGTGACAAAACTTTGACTACTTTAGAAGTTCCAGAAACTGTTGACTGTTTACAAGGTTTATTAAACGTTATTCCATTACAATTGACGAGTTATTGGTTGGCTGTTAACAGAGGTATCGATGTCGATTTCCCACGTAATTTAGCTAAATCTGTTACAGTCGAATAGTTTTTTAAACTATTATTGTCTTCATGATTTACATTCTAATTTCTCTCTCCCCTTATTTATATATCAATATTATACAAATCTTGTTAGCTTTTTTTTCTTTCAATTTCACTTTACAATGTCTTCTATTCTGGGTTATTTTATTTAAGTTCAGGTTTCTATATTCATATTCGGATTTTAAGAAACTTCATCTAATACTTTTATACATGAAAATGTTAATGAAACAATTATAAAATATTTATTGTAGATTATGGATAGATATATACCTAGTAACCAATTCCTTCATAAAATCTTCAGCTTTCACTTGCGCTTAAAGTACTCTGATGATCCAAAATAAGCAGCACTATAATCGAATATCTTTTCTCCTAAGTCTAAATATTTAGTAGTATAATATCTGATATCTTCACTTTGGATAGAGTCAACATTTGGGCTAAGCCTCCTATTAGTATTGATATCGCTATTTACAATAGATTTCAAAAATTAATACACATACGTCAAACCTGTATTTCTTTTAACGCCTGCTAAGAATGCTGAAACTAAAGCTAAATCTGCGCCAATATGAACAATTCTACCAATCTTTATCATGTTAATACGTAGAATTTTCAAAACAAACTAATTCCAATATATTACATACCATAATCTTTGTTGAATGTGGGTAAATATCGAATCTTATGCACTCTAGTCATATCAGTATATCATGTGTTTGTAGCATGTAGGGGGATTAAGAGTTGCCGTTACCCGGATATATGTTGATTGGTGTTAAATTCTCATCAAATTGGAATTAATAATAATTAATTTAACGTTGCTGTAAATTTGAAGTTCATTTAATCTATCAACGTTGTGCTAAGATTCTTTTCCTCGAATGATAGTATAGATTACTGATTCTTAAAACTTTTATGTAGCTTAGTTATCAGTTGTATTAAAGTTGAGAGATGCTTGTTGCTGACGGTTGAATATCTGGCAGTTTTCCGCTGAAAGAAAAGAAAGTAAACCAAACTACAACGATCTAGAGTTTTCCCATAATTGTCTATTCCATGCAAGAAAACTAGCAATGATTTTGTCATTGATTGTTTGTACTACAAATTAAATTATTATAGCCAAGGTACTTATAACTTTAATTTGAGGGGCGAGACTAGTTCCTTGATTACAAGTATTCAAATTTGATAATTTTTTCTAAAAAACTGAACAATATTCTTTAGAAAACGGGATATGTTAAACGAGGAAGCTTAACATTTACCCATCGATTCTAAAAGAAGATTGTGCTATCCTTTCGTTCTATTACATAAGGTCTTCTCTATCTTGTAAACATAAAATTTTTTTGAGACAATTCTTTTGACTAAAGTCAATAATACTTGCTGTTTGCGATAATAGGAGTGACAAGGTATCTTAGGAATAATATTGGATAATAATGCTATATGAAAGGATAAGAACAACACTGGAATAAGAGATAAGTCTGTGAGGATGGTCCGGGTAACCTGAGTAACTATGGTTTGCCCTCATTAGAGAAACAGGAAGTCTTTTTTTTTAACAGAAAGACCAACAATAACAGTTCATTCTTACATTAATCGACTTAATCTATCTTATATATAATGTCTGATAGATATAGACCACCATCAGGACCTAAATCTACAAGGAAGTATAGTGATGATAGAAGAGCTGCTCCTAATACAACATATAAGTCGTCATATGGACTGAAAGATTCATCCTCCAATGATCGTTATACGCAAACTGGGAATAAAAGATATTCTGAAAGAGACAACTATAGACCATCAACCTCATCCCATAGTGATACGTATCAACCCTCGCATAAATATAGACCATCAGGACCATCAGGCTATAGGTCTAGTGATAGTAGGAACTATAGCACTAACAATCAACCGGCTGGGAACTATGGAAATAAGAGACCATTACCACCATCAGAACCTAAGGATCACAGAAATGATAGAAAAAGACGAGATTTTTCAGGTCCTAGTGGCCCATCTCATTATAAAGATAAATCCGGTAGTTATAGGGGCCCAAAATTTGATAGCAGCAGTAATAGGCCAAAGGTGAACTTAAGTAATTTACCAAAGGGCCCGCGTTCATCAGGTAATTTCAATGCAAATGATATGCAGAGAAGAGCCAGAACTTCCTTATTAAAGAACGATAAAATACATCCACTGTCCACCAAACCCCCAGCGCCGAAATTATTAAAGTCTCAGTTGTATTCAATTAGAGTAACACGCCCATCTGAAATTTACAAAAAAGTTCAACAAGTTGGTGAGGGGACTTACGGTAGAGTTTATAAGTCTAAAAATATAATAACTGATGAGTATGTAGCATTAAAGAAATTAAGGTTGGAAAGTGAAAGAGAGGGATTTCCTATTACTGCAATGAGAGAAATTAAGTTGTTACAGTCGTTCGACCATGAAAATGTTATTGGATTGTTAGAGATGATGGTGGAGCATAATCAAATATACATGATTTTCGATTATATGGACCACGACTTGACAGGTTTATTAACACATCCGGATTTAAACTTGACAGAAAGTCATAGAAAATTCATTTTTAAGCAATTAATGGAAGGGTTAAATTATTTACATAAGAAGAGAGTGATTCATAGAGATATAAAAGGATCGAATATATTGCTAGATAATGTTGGTAGATTAAAAATAGCCGACTTTGGTTTAGCAAGAACTATGAAAATTGTTAATGATGGTGAGAGTCCAGACTATACCAATAGAGTTATTACTATATGGTATAGGCCACCTGAACTATTGTTAGGCTCAACCGATTACGGCAGAGAAGTTGATATTTGGGGTGTTGGTTGTTTATTGATTGAATTATACTCAAAAGTTGCTGCTTTTCAAGGATTTGAAGAAGTTGGTCAATTGCATAAAATTTTTAACATTATGGGAACTCCAACGATCGAAGATTGGCCCGAAATTGAGAACCTACCATGGTTTGAAATGTTAAAGCCAAAAATTAATAAATCGAGCAGCTTTAGAAAGGAATATGTGTCTATTATGTCTGAGCAAAGTTTTGATTTAGCCAGAAACCTATTGAAATTAAATCCATTAAAAAGGTTAACTGCTGAAGAAGCGTTAAAACATCCATATTTTACAGAAGACCCAAAGCCGGAGCAACTTACTTTTTTGAAGGATATTAAAGGTGAATGGCACGAGTTCGAAACTAAAAAAAGAAGAAGAAAAGAGCGTAAAAGATTACAAGATGAAAAATCAAACCAGCAATCGCAACCGCAACCACCTCAATCTCAGTCACAAATTCCATTATCAGCTCCGGAATCTGAGATCCTTGAAGCTGAACCAAGAGATTAAGCTATATATATCATCCATCAAGTTTCTTATATAGATTATAGGAAAGATACATGTTTAATAAATTTATTATATAGATATTTGACAAAAATTAAGTGTAGCATGACAGGATGCAAGTTTACAAACTCAAATTTATTGTGTTTTGCGACAATTAGCTGCCATCATTTTTTTCAGTATAAACACATAATCGTTGTATACTTTATTCAATATTATAAACTTTTCCTATCACGCTAGTACAGTTTAAGGTCAATCTTATATTATGATGAAATTAAAATTTTATTTACTGTTTTTTCCAATCGTTTTTGTTCCAGAACTTGTTTTATGTTTCAATGCACAAACTCAATTTGAGATTAGCTCCAACAACGACGTTAACTATTTATTTACCAACAAATATTTAGAGATCTTTGATAACAAATTTAATTCTTGCATATTTGATGTTGAAAATAATAATACAAAATATCATACTTGTACCGAATTTAAATCTGATATGGCTTGCGAATGCCATTTCTTAAGAGATGTGAAAGAAAATTGTCATGGAATTGGCAAGAAAAATAACAATTACTGGTACTTTAAGCAAGAACTAAAAGAGATTTGTAAAGAAAGTGAAGAACAAAGTATCGAAGATGAGCAACAGCAAGAAGAATCTCTTGAGAAGCGCCAAATAATTAACCATGTTGAACCATTCAAATCAAAGCTGAAACAACAAGAGCAACTCAAGCAGTATGAATTATTAGAACAAGGGCATAAAGAGACACAAAGCTTTTCCCCTGAACGGAAACAATTGCATAGCAAAAACGCCTTATCAGCAATAAACTTCAGTCAGTATTACAACAAGAAGAAGCCAAGTGCTATGACAATCAATTGTAGTTTAATGCATGCCTTAAAAGTCACTGTCACCCCAACAAATAAGATCATGACTAAATATTCAACAAAAGTTCTTGTTCCTGAAGCTTCTAGGACCCACACCACCAATTTAGAAGTCATAAAAGTAATTGACCAGTCTAGTTTGCTTCAGAAGAGGCACTATAACAGTTCGCTAGTTGCAAACTTCACTTCAACTTCTTCCTCCAGGCACAATACCTCAAATAACTCATACATCTATGCTTCCAACGCCTCAACTTTAAAATCCAGCCATATATTCTTAACAATCGTTGGTTCCATATCTTTAGCTCTAGTTATATTTCCTTGGATTCCACTAGATAAAACATCGCAACTTGAACCAACTAGAAGACCTTCCAAGAAAAGAATCAGATCTGTTACCGATAAAAAATTCCTTAACAAGAGGATGAAGAGCAATTTCAATACCTAACTACTTACAATATTCTTATATATATAGACACTATTGGCTGATAGGGAATCATTAGTTTCTTAGAATAGGAACCAGCCATAAAGTATGTAATTATATGGCCGCGTATATGCACTCCAGTTATAATATAGAAAAATTTCCGTTGATTAAAAATTTGCGATGTACAATTACTTTGTCATATTACATTATAAACATATATCAAAAAGCAATTGGCAATAAAGAAGCATTAATCCTTGCTATTCAAAATTGAGATACCTATATATAAGGGTTAACATAAATAGTCTAAATTTGTCTCATTTCCTATACTTTCGTAGCGCTGCCCAGTTTTCACATTTGTAATAACGGTTGACATAATTATCAATAACCACAAGATTTTGGCATGGGATCGTGTACATCAAAAGGTCCCTCAAAAGCAACTACAGATAAGGGAACAAACAGTAGTACCCAGCAGAAACGCCAAACACAAAAACAAACGTTGAAAAGTGATCAAAGCAAACAAGAACTCCAACATAACAATGGGTCTTCAGAGTTATCAAATGATAGTCAAGAGAAGAACAATACGGTTGCAAGCACAAGCATAACACAATTAGAATCACGAGCATCAGCTACAAATCCGAACTCAGATAGGGAGGTGAAGTTATTATTGTTGGGATCAGGAGAAAGTGGAAAATCGACTATTGTAAAGCAGATGAAGATCTTACACCAGAATGGCTATTCAAAGGAAGAACTATATGAATACAAGCCATTTGTCTACAAAAATGTATTGGATTGTATTAAAAATGTGATTAATGCAATTATCGATTTAGAACCTAATTTAATCAAAAAAGATGAAACTCTTGACCAAGTAATTAGTAGTGAAACTAAAAAAACAAATAATAAAAGTGAAGAAAGCTTGCAAGAATTTAACGGTGTTGATACCAAGGGCCGCAAGCATGTATTGAACTATGATGATTTAAATGAGGTTTTAGACTACGAATTTGCGATTGATTCAGAGGATGTATTCAATCCAGAAGTTGCTTGTAAAATTAGTCAGATCTATAATACTCCCGAAGTTCAGAACTTTATTAAATATCAACAAGGTAATTTCTATTTGATAGATTCCACTCATTACTTTTTATCTGACATTGAAAGGATTACAAAACCGGACTACATCCCTTCGGTTAATGATATTTTAAGAACTCGTAAAAAGACGTCCGGTATATTCGATTTTAAGTTCCAAATGGGTGGTTTAAATATTCATATGTATGATGTAGGTGGTCAAAGATCAGAACGTAAGAAGTGGATTCACTGTTTTGATAATGTTACATTGATTATATTTTGTGTTGCATTATCAGAATATGATCAAGTTTTGCTAGAAGAAAACAGTCAAAACAGATTAGAAGAGTCTTTGGCTTTATTTGATTCGGTTGTTAATTCAAGATGGTTTTCAAGGACGTCAATTGTTCTATTCTTAAACAAAATCGATGTGTTTGCGGAAAAATTACCTTATTCTCCATTAGAGAATCATTTCCCTGAATATACTGGTGGTAATAATATTAACAAAGCTGCTAAGTATATTTTATGGAGATTCACACAAGTTAACAGATCAGGCTTAAATATTTATCCTCATGTTACACAAGCAACCGATACTACAAATATTCAATTAGTTTTCGCTGCTGTTAAAGAAACAATTTTGGAAAATTCATTAAGAGATAGCGGCCTTTTGTAAAATTCTTGAATTGATGTCTGTTATTTTATTTTTTAGTTATTTTTTTTTTTGCTGCTCTGGTTTTTAAAATGATTATTTTGTTGTGTATATTTTTTGATTCTACCCTTTTAGCTATAACATTTTGAATTATAGCTAAACATAGTTTTCGAGACAAAAAGGCAAATTTGTTCAATATTTTAATAAATTGTATTGTTTTCTATCCACACTAGGTTAATGACTAATAAAAGATTAATTATACATTAAGCATCATACGTATCTATACATTAAAATATAATAAGACATAACTAAGAATTAGACTAAAGCTCCTCAGATTTATTTCTGATATAATGAAGGTTAAAGTTAGCAACTCCTCTGTTACCACCTCTGGCCCTTCCTCTTAAAACGCCTCTTGAAGAACCTCTATGATTACCTCGTCCTCGTCCTCTTCCTGACGTTGTAACTGTCTTGGTCGTTGGCACTGATTTGGAAACATCTTTGGTATCGATATCAGCTTCAGCGTTAGCATCATCTTTAATTTCAGCCCTCATTACAACTTTTGGTTCAATTGGTTTTCCTTCCGATGCGATTTCATCGACCTTCTTCTCTTGAACATTAACATCTACAGACTTAGGTCTTGACTTAGTTTCATCTAGTTTTACTTTTGGTGAATTCGATATCGAACCTTTAGAATCTTTTAGACCAAGACGAAAACCATTTTTAGAGTATTGCTCATGTTCGTCGATTTTTTGACTGATTCTCCTAAAATCATCAGCATTTTTAATCTGTGCAAATTTTCCTTTATCTGATTTTGGCTTTTCTTTATTCATACCACCTTTTGAACTCATAGAATCAGAATTATTACCTGGTTTTCTGCTAATATCAGATAAATTAGTGTATTTTGAATTGGCCGACTTTTTAGAGTCAAAAGGTTTTGGTGAGAAAATCGATGATTCTGATTTATTGTCCTTGTTAAAGGTACCATTTTTACTTTTAGCTGGAGATCTTGATCTATCAAAACGGCTAGATGACTTTGGAAGTGTCTCAATTTTTGTTGATGTCGGAACGAAGGTACTTGATTTAGCTGACGAAACAAGTGTGGTTGATTCAGAAGTTGAATCAGGACTCATTCCAGATTTAATTGCATCAAAATCAACCACCTTGACCGAACTGGTTTTTCTACCAGTTTTATTGTCTTCCAAAGTTTTATGTTTTTCACCGTTTGATGTTGCTGATGACGTTCTTGAAGGAGAGTTATTATTATTATGACGTCTAGTATACGTATGACGACCCTTGATATAAGTTTGATTATAATTGTGGGGATTAGAACGCTTCTCTTTAGGTATATGCAGCTTCTTAACCAAATCGTTTAAATGCTTTTTGAAATTTGGTCTCTCCTCTTTCAAAGATTCAGAAACCTTTTCATTATATTTTGGATATTTCTCTTTATTATGTTCCTTACCTGCAGCCGATAGGGAACTTGCAATTGAAGTAGAGTCATTACCCTTGGAAGCAATTGATTCGGTATTGTTAACTTTACTATCCAGTAACCCAGTTTTGGATAATGAAGAATCTATTTTTTTAGGTTCACTTTCAGTTTTTATTTCTTCTGAATTTTGTTCTTCTTTCTTCTTATTTTCTTCTTCGCTTCTTATATATTCACTTTCTTTCACCGTTAAGTCAATTACCGGTTGTAAAGGGACTTTCTTCTTTAAAATAACGGGCTTAACAACATTCTGCTTGGAAGCTGAGCTTTTGCCTGACGTTGGAGTATTTCTACCGCCACTTGGAGAATTAATTGAATCTCCATTCTGCACACTTAATAATTCTGCAAGACTCATACCATTTCCCTTTGGAGGGTAAACCGAAGCGGGAATCGGAGCTGGCGTTAGTTTTGAAGACTCTTTAGCTTCTTCAGATTCTTCAGATTCTTCAGCTTCTTTTTTATGATGCGTATCTGGTTTGATGGATGATTGAGGCGGTCTTTTCAAGATATTAATGGATGACCTTCTCGATGTGGTCTTATCTTCAAAACTATTCATTGAGCTTCTTCTTAATGTGGGTGATGATTTAGCCGATTGTTGTTTACGAGTATCTTCCAGTATATCTTCATCAGGCATGGAACCCATAGTTTTAATAGTTGTGTGATTCAAAGTTATTAATTTCTTCTCGATTTCGTGCTGTTTTGCTAGGATATCAACAGGTTTAGCTGCACCGAACGGATTTGGTTTATTCTTAGGTGGCGATGCAACTGGTGGTGCAACTGGAGTATCTAAAGTCACTGATGGCCTTTTTGAAATACTGGTATGATGCAAGGGATGGGGATGCTTTGCTGGAGAAGTGGCTATATTTGAGCTACGAGAAGGCGGTTGATAGCGATGACTGTCCAGTTGTGGACCATGACGCAGGTATTGAGGATGTTGACTATGTTGTTGTTGCTTTCCAGCAATAAAGTCATCTTGGATTTTTTGAATCTCTTGCTCATGCTCTTGATTAAACGATATGCAGTTTTGAAAATCATTAAAATCAGCTTGTTCAACGAAAACTTTTCTACCAGCCTTGTAATATAAATCCTGCCATTTTAAAACCTTGTTAAGCTCTTGAAATGACTTCAACTCAACAAATGCAATTTTTTTAATAATATGGGTTTCCAATATGTTTGAGGATGGATCAACAACTATCTTAAACTTAACAAACGGCGTATACCTGCTCTTGAATAAATCTTCAACAAAAGATTCATTACTAGTCAAGGGTAAATTTAACAACTTAACAATGTACGGTGGCCCGTTATCATGAAGGCTCGATTGCCTCGGATATGTATGATGGGAATGGAAGCTATGATTATTATATGTCATTTGGCTAGAAATATTACTAAATGGGTCACTCGAATAAGATCCATATTTCTTATTCTTTTCGATTGGCACTGATATAGAAGCTATATCTATATCATCATCCGCCCAAGAGCCTCCGTACGCTATTTATGCTGTTAGTAAAACTTATGTAAACCTTTATCTAAAATGTTTAAAATCCATACTTACATTCATCGGTGAAGAACTCTTGTAATGTCATTTTCTTTGGTGGAGCTAAAGATGAGCGTTGTTAGTTGATGAGCTCCGAATAATAGGCGACGTCGCTTTGCCGATAAAAACAATTTTTTAAAAAAACATACCCATGATTAATCAATACTAATAGATTATTCTCAATACTCTCAATTAAAACTATCAATTGATTGGATTAAAAAATGATTAGAGATGAATTACTCCTTATTAAGTTGTAAATAATAATGATGATAACTATTTGTAATTTTTAGAATCAGTTTTTTTTTGGGAGTCACGAGTTTTTGCTATAACGCGTTTAAGTCTTTTTGCAATCTTCACTATGGATCTACAACATACTTCTAATTCTGTTAAGCAAACATAAAGCAAAAGAGTTTGATTTAAAGTAGTTAGATAAGTGATGTATATAATTAAATAAATGATTTATAAATCAGTGTATTCATCATAAATTTTCCTCCAGTTAGCAAAGTAGCCGACAAAGAATTTGATACCTAAACCAATGTCTTTAGCACCCAAGGTCGCTCTAATAGAATGCATTGATAATTGAGGAATACCTAAATCAATAGTTCTAGCGCCAGTTTGCAAAGAAATAGAAGGACCAATGGTACCACCTGATCTCGAATCATTACGAATTTGGAAGTACTGGAGTTGGTCGCCGTTCAATCTTGCCAACTCTTCGACTAGAGCCAAACCAGTGGAGTCTGTTGCCATATGGCCATTTGGATCCAAAGCGATGGTGATACCCTTGTTTGGGACTGGTTTGTGATGCTCAAGGTAAACATTTGAGAAGTTGGGGTTAACCAAATGATTGACATCGGCTGATAAAATAATCGTGTTGGCGTACGTCAACCTCAACTGTTCCTGAATATCAAATGCATCTGGGTTGAAGAAATTAGAGGCAAGGACTCTTGAGACAACCAGCTCAATCAACCCACCTTTAATACCTTGTCTAGTGGCAGAGCCAATTTCCTCGTTATCAAACAAGCCGACTAATGAAAATGAATCCGATTCCAACAAGGAATCGGAGTCTGCCTCGAGCAATGCAGAAATGGCAGCAAATGAACAAACCCTATCATCGACCCTTGGTGCAAAGACGAATTCGTTCTTTAAGCCACCTCTTGTGCCCTTTTGCACGTCGTATAATTGTAAGTCCCATTGCAAGATGTCTGAGATCTTAACGTTAGAAATTTTTGAGATGTATCTTAATAATTTTAATGAATGCTTATCATATAATGGGGAATTTTTTTCTTCTTCAGTAGCTGGTTCTTCCTCTTCAGATGAAAACCCAATAACTGGAACCGCTTGAGTTTCTTTGTTAAAAGGACCGGTGGCTGGAGTACCGAAATGAGGAGCTAAGGTTGGAATGTGGGCAATCGGATGAGGAGTTGAGTCAACTAATTTCTGAGTGACTTTATTAGACGAAGGGTCTTTGACTAATAGCCTACCACCAATTCCTAGGTCCCTATCCCACCAAACATCAGATAAAGTGCCAGCGTATGGAGCAACTCCTAATAAGTCATAACCATCGATTTTATCTTTTTTCGAGTAAGGCTTCAAAGTAACAGTTAATGAATCAATATGAGAACCAATTATGCCAACCCCTTTATTAGAATTCCAGCCCTTACCGACAACAAACGCAGCTAAAGCTGACCCATTTCTATACGTGAAATATTTACCCGGGGATAAAGTTTCCCATGACTCTTTTTCGGGGAGATAAGTGTAACCCTTTGTCTTTAACTTTTCAGTAAAGTATTGAACCACATGATAAATTGTAGGATTCTTGTAAGTGAATTCAATATATTCCTTGGCATATTTTTCAAAAAATTCATCCGTATACTTTCCATTTAGCGAAATAGATGAGTTAGTTGCTGGCGTTGGATTGCTTGCAGTTGAGGTCGTAGATGAAATTTGTTCATTCTTTTGTTCAAGATTTGATAAGGCAGTTTGAAGGCCTCTAAGAATTTGTTCTAAATCAGACATTTCTATAATTGAATATTCTCAAAAAGTTAAAAGAAAGTGTCTAATTCGACTGGTATTTATGTGAAAAGAGAAGGAGCCATACAAAATGAGTCCCATAACGGCCTCGATAACGAAATTTAATCATGATACTGCCAATCTCGGACGTGGCTTACAGAGGAAATATCAAATTTCCGTTTTGGGATAAACAAGCATTACTCTTTTTTATTATCGTGTCTATCCAAATATATACAGTTTCTAATTAGTTGGTCTCTCGGCTGCAAATGTGGCAGCTACAATCAATGGAAAAACAACACTAACATCAGCATATACTTTAACAGAATTGGCATCTGCTTTGATTTTACCCCAACTAACCGCTTCATCTGGCCTTGCACCAGCGTCTGAACCATCAAATTCTTGACCAGTATTGATATAGACAGCATAATCAGCACCGTTTCTCATCAAACATGCATTACAAATATGGTGTTTAATTAAACCGCCACCCAAAAGGATCATACCAGCATGTGAAGCAGCCATGGACATTGAGTTAATTTTTCTTATATCAGCTACAATATCTAATCTTAATTGTTGAGGAGAAGCTTTAAAAGTATGGAAGAACAACATATCTCCAATTGAGCCATCTGTTAAAGCTGGACTGAAAATTGGAATTTTATTTTTATGTGCCCAATATAAAACTGAACTTTCATCGTTAATTTCTTTACCTAATCTATCAATCAATTTCGATGGGGTCCAAATAGCTGGAGAATCAGCATTTAAACCTTCAGATCCTAAATTTTTCATAGCTTCTTCCTGCTCTTCTAAACATTTATCTAAAATTGGAACAATCCACTCTTCGAATTTACAGTAATTATCATTAGGAACTAGTAAATTACCAATCCTATTCATACCTTGATCTCTTAATCTCTTACCTGGCAAACTAAAGTCCCCCATGTATGTAGGAGCCAAAACTTTAATCAAGTCTTCTTCAATTCCACCAGCGCTTGCAACTATAGCGCTAACCATCTTATGTTGAACCAAAAATCTTAAAGTGTCTCTCAAACCTGAAGATATCAAATTTGATGTAAAACCCAAAAATATAGTTGATTTCTGATAACCTTGTTCATCAAATTCACCATTTCTCTCATGTTCTTGCAATGAATCGATATGCTTGCCTCTCCATGACCTCATTTTATTAATGATATCACAGGCTTCACTAACAGAAGAGGCTTGAAATCCCATAGTTTTCATAGATTCGATTAAATCAGTTGCTTTCATATTGTATGCGGAGTCTTTTGAATAATCAATACCTTTCACCTCAACAAAGTTTTCAGGAACGGGTATTGATTGTTTCAACACCGCATCTGACGCTAATGGAGGAAATTTATCAGATTCACTCATTTCTTAATATCAATATTCAGTATATATTCACAACGAATGTAGCTAAATCTATAGAGTTAGAGTAATATGAAAATTTTTATATTGACCCGTTTGTGAGCCGCACCGTTTATTCCTCTGATCATCAGACTAGTATTAAGTCTAATTAGGAAGGTTAGTACGCCATATCAATGGAGTATCAATAATATTCTGTAAGATACAAAGCAAAAGATTGATAGAGTATTACAGCATAATTGGTTCCTGAATATTATAAGAAGTTATGTGTAGTAAAATCTAAGTGAAATCGATATTCTTATGATCAAATAATATCAAATATATATTGTTAAAACTAAAATATACAAACATATATCCACATAACAAAGTGAGTATATATCATTAAGAAACGGAATGTGAGGAATGAGTATAACAAAAGTAAGTAATGAAAATTGTTAAATTGAACACTATCATTGCTTCTGACAAAAGTTTGCCTATCAAGTATAAAACCTATAATTTAAATGCAAGCAAAAGAAATAAGCAGCAAGCTCTTAAACAGGTCTTTATTCTATAATTTTTCATTTCATAATTCAAATCTTTTCAAACATTGACAGTAAAAACATATGCATAAACTTAAATAAATAATTGTATCTCTAAGCTTCAACTCTTTCTCTAACCTGAGGAGTCCACGAGGAACATTTTGGCTTAGCAGTGTTATAAGTAACATAAGCCCCTGAAGTGCCGGTAAAATTCATTTTATGTTTTTCAGGCAATGGGTAAGCTCTAACGGCTTTTTGATCATCACTTAGTTTATTTGGCGGAGTATTAGTACCGTAACCTAACCAATAATGCCAGCCCGGTTCAACCTTAGACATATCTATGCCCCAATCAGCATATTCCACCCACCTTGTTCTTAAATGAATTTCCTCTGGTACATCTGTTTCATAGTACTTGTTACCAAAATCATCTACACCGACTAACCAACCTCTTTTGGTATCATTATGAGTTTGAATTTGCCAAGCAGCTCTCTTTAAACCCGAATAATAAATATTCTTAATAGTACGAACAATAGATGTAGACATTGTTATATATCTTTTGTATAACTGTCAAAATTCAGAGAACTTGATGTACTTTCTAAGATAGAATGGGTACATTTATAAAAACTAGTTGTTCATTGGTGAGAAAAAACGTAAAAGTTTATCACGTGATTGGCAATATAGTATTAAGCTTTAACATATCTAGAAGTACTCTATATTCTACTTAGCCAAAGTCTTTTAGGCATACAAAACAATTAGTAGGCTAGTAGAGGTGATGGACGTGCTGTAGAGTATCTAAAAAGAGAGTAAAACCTTTAACTGTAAATTGAAACGCTGGTTAAATAGAGTTCAACAAGATTTATCAACGAGGGCTCGTGCTACTGCGTTCATTCTTTCATTTTATGTGTATAAAATAGATGTCGAATCAAGAATACAAAGCACTTTGAGTACTTAAGTTAATTCATACTAAATTTACTTCGTGTGTCTTAATCCGTTAGATTAAACTATTTACACCTACCTCATCTTATTTTCTTTATATAAGTTCTCAAACCAAAAAACTATAGCATTAAAAAAACTTAATGGATAACAAAAAAATCCAAAAAAATCACTTCCATTAAGATGGATTAACCGACTTCATATAATCATAAGCTAGCAATTTATAAACTGATGATAATAAATATTAAAAGAAATAAAAAAAAAGGACCACTTAACTTGAAAAAAAATATAGAAGATCAACGTTTTAAGACGGCTGATTGTTCTAATAATTGGTTAACATCGGCAGAATTAATGACAACACCTTTTTCAGAGCATTTAGCTTTATTCTTTAATTCAGTACATAAACTATCAATATCAATTTCAGTATATTTAGGATGTGCAGTTATTCTATCCCATATTTCTGAGCATCTAATAGTTTGTTCTGGAGCAGGAACCACCTCATTATCATCATTGTTATAGTCTTTAACATCATTCTTAGATCTACTTGAGTAAATTTCGGCTTTGGAATTCTTTGAAGAATCTGGTGACAATTTTGAACTTTCTGAAGGTAAGCTGCTCTTAACAAATTCGTTAAAATTGAAGTTAACGTTGACTGAATCTTTTAATGGGTCATAAACAGACTCCTCGGTAGTTAATACGCTAATCGGGTCAAAATCCTTCTTATCAGAATTATTTGGGTTAAAATTATCGGCAAAAGCCAATGAGACGTCAAAGTTACTGTCATTAAGAAAGGATAACGGATCATTGTTGGACGACGACAATGAAAAGTTGAAATTAGATGCGTCGCCACTAAAGAATGGATCATTTAAGTAATCAATTGATTTTTCATCGCTCGGAGGTACTAGGACTGAAAATGGAGAATTTATATCTATCTTTGATTCAGATCTTTTATATTTGGGTATTGGATATTGTTTGGTACCACAAGCTTCGTTTAACTTAGCACAAAATGGATCAACCTGTTCCTCAAACTTGGTAGGAAAATCTAAATTATCAAATTGATGTGAATTAACTGTATTAGGATTTGATACACTATCAGTAGTATTGGAAGAATCTGGAGAAACCAAAATATTATCATTTAAAGGCGAAGTTGACGAAGATGAACCACTTACTAGATCAGGTAATTGAAAATTATTATTATTACTCTTAGAATCTTGCAATGAACTCAATTTATCTTTTGACCAAGGAAAGTTAGCGAAAAATCTATCTACAGAAGGGGAGTTATTGGAATCTGAACTTTCACTTATGGAAGATTTAGAAGTTTTTGAATCAAATGAAGGAACATATCCACCAGTCTGGGGATTTGACAAGTGACCAACTTTGGAGGGCAATTGCAAATCTGAGAAATCCAGATGTCCTCTATATCTAGCTAATTCACTCTTCAACATAGCTACCTGCGCCTTTAAGAAATCTTTCTCAGTAGCAGCTTTTATATTTTCATCTTCTAACGATTTAACCATGTCTTCTAGATCCTTCATTTTTCTTTCTTTTCTCTCCCTGTATGCTCTTTGAGCCGCCCTGTTTTGAGCAGTTCTCTTAGATTTTGGTTCCGTCTCTATCGGCTTTCTACCTGGTTTAGTATGTACCTTTTTATCAGAATGCGTATCAGAAGGTGTACCTACTTCTGAATAATTTCTTTTAACGTCTGTCATCAAAAACAATTAAACAATGATATAACTGATCGCCTATGGTTCAGAAGGAATAGAATTTGGAGATTATTAAACAGAATTACTGACTCCAACAAAATTTCGGAAATAGATAAAAAAATTGGTAGTATAAATTTAAAGGAAATGCCTTGTTCTTTATAAAAAAAAGATAATTAAGTACAGAAATTTAGTAAAAAGAACTAAGTCCCAATAAATTGGAGAGTATTCGAAATTAACCAACCTGTAATTTAGAAAAATCTCGCATAGTGGAGACTGGCTAATTTATATAATCATTAGAATCTGATAGAAATTTCTTTTTCCTAGAAGCACTCATTTCCGAGGACGGTGGCGAAAAAATATCTAAAAGGATAATCTACCCAGAAGTCCGAACGAATTATTGTTCTCTAAGAGTCACTTCTCGGAGCACTACAATATAAATACAATATGAATATACTTGTGGATGAAAGGAAGTATATCATGATGAGTACCAAGAGATCATAATAATTCATTTAAAATTGTATTCGTTAGTTTTCTGAAATTGCTCACTATAAAATAGAATAGTTGCTATCGGTACCTTTATACATTTACCCCCGTAATCATTTACAAATCCGTCCATGCTGACAAATTCATTGCCACGCCTCACCACCCCTCTAATCTATATAACCCGTTTATTCTGTCCACGCTATAAATAAAGCATGGAATGGATGAACACATTAAAATATCCATTACAATGCCCAACGACTATGTATGTAAATTTAAGGTTTAGTATATGTGGGACCTCCTATTAACTAATTCTAAGTAAAGCTAAGTCAGATAAGCCATTTACAGAAGACTAGATCAATTCTAGAATTAGTTAGAGAATGCAGTAAGAAAATGTATGAAGATATACAAGCGGTTAGTGAGAATAACAAAAAGGTGGTGAGTGACTCACACCAATTAAACAAATTGATTAGTACAATTAAAGAATAAATATGGGGGGTATAGAATTTTAAATTAAACGATTTTAGTATATAGTTATTTATAGTTTTGATACCGAAATGTTGGCAAAATATCTATGGGGGCCGTCTTTAATTTCAATTCTATAGTTTGTCTGGTTAATGCGGGTTAATTCTTCATTATCAACAATTTGCATTAGGTTTTGTAATTCAACTGAATATATTTGGCATGTTTCGATTAGCGAATTATACCAATCTTCAATTCCTCCATTGATAAATTGGTCCTCTATTTTACCTTTCTCCAAATTTTGTAGAAGATACAAATAACTTCTTTCAGCCTGGTTGAACTTCTCGACTGTAATTTTAATTAATTGTTTAATTTTTAGCCTCTTATTAGATACGTTTAAAAAGTCTGTATTAATGGAATTTTTATATTGGTCGAAAGTTGGCAAATTTGGCACACCGATGCTTGACCATGGTTTCATTCTCAACTTGAACAAAGATTCTATAGTTGTCATTGAATTTTTTGGTCCTTTTATGAAATCAATTAAGTTTAGTGATGATAACAAGATCAAATACATTCTAATGGCATCGGTAAGAATATTTAACGATTTATACTGACCAATTAGATATATTTGATTGTAGTCTAGAATCTTTTGTAGGTTTGGTAAAATATTTTCGTGATTGCATTTATTGATTTCTTTTAGTTTATTCTTTTTTGAACCTGATTTCAATTTTTTAATCCTTTTGGGGAAGGTGATGGTAATGTAATTAATTTTTTGTTCAACTAACTTGTTGATCCTTGACGCTAAGTGCTCTATAATTAATTGGGACAAATATGAAATATACCAATACATTAAACAAAATTCAAATTGTTTATAAATCTTTAGTTCAAATCCTGTTAATGCAACTTCTAACATCTGTTCCAATTTTATAAAATAAATATATGAGCTTACACTTAATCCCACTTCTTCATTAATTAATTCGTCACCAATTTTAAATTTTTCCCAAATTTCAATTTCAAAGTTTTCAAAGTTAACTTGTAATGTATCCCAAATCAACAAGCTTTTTGAAGTTAATTGCCTCTGTCTACATCTATTATTTGTTGAAGTTGTTAGGTTATGGTATAATCCTGCTTCAATATCGTTGAACAATATATCTAACCTGCCAATTACTTCACTCTTTGAAGTTTGAACAAACAATTCCGTTCCTTGTATATTCCATTCGTCGGGCTTAAATATAATTGAGTTTATCCCAATCAAATTTTCAATTAATTTGATTGAAAGTGAATTAATAGATACATTTGATCCCATAATTGACTTATCATCTCTGATTAAAAATAATTGGAAAAAGCCTCTGGAAATGACATTAAAATTCTCATTTATCCTATAACTGAAGTTAAATTTTAGGAAATTTTGAAACTGATTAAGATTTTTAACCTTAGCTAAATCCCCTATGAAATTTATTAAAATTTGAAATAGATTACTTAAGCTCTTATAAGTGTCAGACTGTGAAGCTTCATATAAATCTGATGGGATGTTTCGATTACCTGAATCCAATTGAACAAACTTTGAAAAAGACCCACTTGGAGCTTTGTATTCTATAACATTCGATAACTTTTCAATAATCAGTATCGCATCATTTAAAAACTTTATTTTTGGTCCTACACCATCATTATATTCAAATAAGCACATAGAAATATTTAGCATTGAGTTTATTTCATTCATCTTAATAACTAACTCGAGATAATGAATTATAATCTCTTTACAGTCGCTCCTGATATTCTCCTTTACCCATTGAATTGATTCATTTATGTCCTTAAATACTAAATCGCTCGAAACGTCGATTAGAAAGTTTAATTCCATGTTTCTTGTAGTTAAATCTTCTTCCTCATATAACACATTATTGGCAATATTTAAACATAATCCAACAAATTTACACAATCCAATCACAAATGATCGGAGGACCTTGTTGACTAGTTTAAACTCAATTGATGTTTCATCATGTTCGGCTTGACTTTCAAATCTCTTATTCTTAAAATCACACTTGTCCAAAGTAGACTTGGATTGAGGAAAGTTTTTATAATTCTCCAATAATACTTGAACATATCTACAGCTTAATACAGTAACAGGCAAGGAGCTATTATTTAGCCAACCTATGAAGACCTTTAATAACCTATTCATAGTTCCAATCACTTCCTGAATGTCTCTTGGCTGTGACGAATCAAATTTAATTTCCTCTTCCGTTAATGGAATTAAGCCTGTATCTAGCCTAACGTTGTTCATCTCAATTGCCCTAGTGCCTTCCAATAGATTAAAATGGGGTGATTGAACAACTGAATTATCATTAATAAATCTTAATGATTCAAATATTTCATTCGTTATATCAATGTACTCATCATCTAATACTATTTCATTTGTATCTAAAAGTTAGTAAATGATGCCTTGGTTTTCATTTGTACAAAGTATACTTACCCTGATTTAGCCCAGTCATTCTTTAGAAATATGTTGTTTATAACGTCTCTGAATCATTGGTCTAACTTTTTTGGCACTAATTTTCAGTGAAGGTCAAAATTTCATAGACTGTATATAAAACTCTTTTATATTATAGCTATGGCAGACCACCTTTTGTTCTCTATTCTTAATACATTATTAATACATCCTAAGCACTTATATCAAGTAATATACAATGTAATACCTATTATATAGAAAGATATCATTGATTGAGAGGTAAATTGTTTGGAAACTAATAAACAAATGAAACATCTACTATTCAAATCAAAGAATATGAACTTTTTGCATTACTGCAATATTTACATCTGAATGCGCTCAAACTTTTTTTAACCATGATCTGAAAAAAATATATGCTATAGTAACTTCCATTATTGCAAAGGAATTTTATTGTGCAAGGTTGCTAAGATCACTGACATAGCTTGAACGCATTACTGCAAAAATTATTAGTATTCGCTAAAACTGATGCGAGAGCATCGAAACTTTAGAAATATCGTCCTATTTTTAATATGCTTTGCGTCAATGGATTACGGTTATATATATAGAGACAATTCAACGTAAATAGTTATACTCACTATTTACATTTAAACCATATTGACATTATATGAGGTTAATCTCATATAAATGAGTTCTAGTAGAAATTGGTTTAATGCTTACACTGTTAGGGTTCTGGATCTAAATGTAGTATTTCTCTTAAAGGCTTAGCACTGGAACGGGTTACTACTTTAATAATACTTGCATAACTATCTAAATACGGATTCTAACTAAAATAAAACTAATTACTACTATTTAGCTACTTCCAGGACCCTAACGTTCCTCCTTACTCTTCAAGGAACTCTCGGTCCTCCTTTTTATATTCCTGTAACTCGTCCTCGACGTATACATTAGGTCATCCATGCCATTGTGTGACATCCCTTTAAACCTATATTTGGAACATCTCTAAAGCTTATATACCTGAAACTACTTATATAGTCATTGCCATATCGCTCTACATTACACAAGAAATGAGGGCGGTTGGTGTAGTGGTTAACATATCTGCCTTCCAAGCAGGTGACATGGGTTCGATTCCCGTACCGCTCATCTTTTTGTTTCAATTTTTTTTTACAACGCTTGATTCTGTATTTGTTTTGATTTTGATCTTGATGTGTTTACATTATAGTATAATTATTTCAACGGCGTCTCAAAATAGTTCAACCATATAAAACAAACTATTTTCTTCAAAGAATGAATGCAGCAAAACCGACACTAAAGTCAATACAGAGGTTTAGGACGGTTCAAGAAATTAAAGATGCTATGGCACATGTATTTCAAGACTCTCAATTTACATTATCAAGTCATAAAAAATTGGTTATAGTTATGAAAAACATTTTTAATAAGTCGATTGAGTTAAATTACCATGAATACTTTGCTATGTTCTTTACCAAATTGCTCAATAAAGTTTTATCGCTAAAGAAAGGGGAACAAGTTGGAGATAGGATTGCTAAATTTTGTTCTCTGTTCATTCGATCTTTGAATAACGACGAATTGGAGAAAAGGAAAAAAGAAAAAAAATTAGGAAGATCAAGTGATGAAGAAAGTGATGAAGAGGAGGAAGAAGACTCTCATGTTGACTCGTTTGTTAAGTATCTAATACATCATTTATTAAGAGGTATTGAATCTAAAGATAGAAATGTTCGTTATAGGGTTGTGCAATTACTAGCATATCTTGTCAATCAGATACTTGAGATTGATTATGAGTCGTATCAGGCATTATATGCGTCGTTAAGTAGAAGATTATATGACAAGGAAGCAGTAGTCAGAATCCAAGCTATAATTGCGTTGGCGAAATTTCAAGTTTATGGCTTTGACCTTGAAGACAACGAAGAAAACCAGTATGACGTTCCCGTTTCTAAGGAAGACATAATGGATAAAATAATTCTCGCTGTTAAAAATGATGACAGTGCTGAGGTAAGAAGGGCCGCTTTAATTAATTTGACCAGAAATTCAAACAATATTCCACATTTAATTGAGAGAGCAAGAGATGTAAATTCAATTAATAGAAGATTGGTTTATTCAAGAGTTTCAAGAGAGTTGGGTGATTTTAGAGATTTTGATTTTAAGCATCGTGAAAACTTGTTAAAGTGGGGTTTAAATGACAGAGACGAATCAGTTCAAAAAGCTGCTATTAAAATGTTTACTTATGATTGGTTTGAAACAGTCAATGAAGACTTGTTAGAGTTGGTTGAAAATTTAGGAGTTGTTGATAGTGAAATTGCAGAAATGGCAATGATGGCTTTCTACAAAAATAGAACAGATAAACTATCCAAGTTTCAAATCAATGAGTATGATTGGAAGGAATTAACAACAGATAAGGCTTTCTTGATAAGAACATTTTACTATCACTGTAATGGTAACAATTTATATGATTTAATCGATGCAAATTTTCCAGAATCGGTTGACTTATCTGAGACTTTAAAGAAATATTTAGATGTTAGAAATAATCATTTAACATCAAATGAATCAATTGTCAGAAATCATTTAAGGCATAAACAGAAAATACAAAATATAGATAACCAAATTTTTCCCATTCAAACTGAATTAATTAAACTTAAATATGAAATAGATCATTGTTATAAAAATTATAACAAGGTGGAACATACGATAAATAGTTTAAATTATCAAATTAATGCTTATAAAAAGAGAAAATCTAGCTTAGAAAATGGAGAAGATCAGATACAACCGCTGAAAGAAGTTCAAAATGATGAACAATCAGAAGAGGACATATTTTTATCCTTTGGTCCAGAAGAACTTCAAGCTACAATTGAAGAGACTGAAGGGGATATACGAACGTACGCTAGTTCATTAAAGAAATATGAAAATAATATTAAAATTGGTGAAGAGAGATTTGCTGCATTAGAAAAAAGTTTTGATTTCTTATCGAAAGAAAAGGCTAATGAATTAAATAATTTTGCTAAGTATAGCAGTGAATTTATACCTTTTGCAGAAGAATTGAAAGATTTAGAATTTATTATTGAACAATTATTATTGATTTCAAAAGAGTATGATTTCAGCGATGAAATCGGTAGGCGTACAATGTTGCAGATTATTAGATCCTGTTTAATGGATGATAATTTATCGGAGAAACTAATTGAAATCGCCTTGAAAGTTTTGAGAAAAATTTCTATTAATGAGCGAGATTTTACAACAATGTGTACTGAAATTATTAATGATCTCAGAGACTCATATGAAAATGATGATGATACCTTCCATTCAGCTGTTTCCGGATTCGATAATGAAGAACAACAGGATGAATATGCTGATGAAGATCATTCCATTAAGAAACGTAAAGTAGAACCAAAGCAACCACCTGACGATGTTATTGTTCAATGTTTAATAATCACCCAGCATGTACTAGAGTTAGCTGAGGAACCACTAGACCACAATTTATCGTTGAGTTCCATTCGTTTTAGTTTAGTTAATTATGCAATTCAGCAACCTGATAAAGTAAAAATTTATTCACTAGGATTAAAATGTTTAGGATTATTTACCTTGCTTGATCAAGATTCTGTGTATGATTCAATCCAGCTTTTTAACATAAAACTCCGTGAAGGTACCGAGGAGATAAGGATTATTGCAGTCAAAGAAATGGTTGATATACTATCAACATATGGTTCAGCTGTGATTGCAGAAAAATACCTTTTATATTCAATAGCTCGGAACTTTCATAAATGCTTAAACCAATTTGACATGCCAAACCTACAATGCGTTGTTGCTGAAGGTGTTTGCAAATTATTTTTAGCTGATATTTTTAGTGATTCTATCAAAACGGATGATAATCAAGATGGATTCGAGTCTGCAAAACAATTGTTTGAATCATTGGTTCTAAGTTATTTCCATCCATTAGCTTCCAAAAATCAAGAGTTAAGACAAATTTTAGCATTTTGCATCCCAGTTTATGCATTCAGTCATCCAAACCATCAAATTAGATTAGGATCCATTAGCGGTGATTGCATTTTCCGAATGTTTATGGAAGATAGTGATTTTGTTAGATATAACAATAAACTTTCACCTAGTACCATCATACAGCAATTAATTCATTGGTGCGATCCTAACAATTTGGTAAATCTAACTCAAGATGAGATTAAAAAACAACCTTCCCATGTGTTTCAAGCTATTTCATTTCTACAGACTGTAGAGCAAGAGAGTCCCAAGCACGTTAAAAGAGCGATCATCAATAATCTAAGTAAACTTTCCATACACGACGAATTAAGCTCAACTGTGCTAGAGGGCCTACTAAATGGTGTAATAGAAACCAAAGAGTGTTTTGAATTAAACAAAGCCAATTCTGAATTTGCTTTTGACAAACTTACAGTCAAGAATTTTGAATCTTTTTACCAACTGATTCACGATTTACATCAAAAGGTTATCGAAAGAGAAGGTAAAGAGAATCTCAATACATCTAACAATTCTATTTTGTCTATTCAGCCAAATACACAAGATATTGAACATTATAATAATAAAAGTATTCAAGACGAGGACGAAAATAAAGTTGACTGTGAAGAGAAAGGCAAGGATAAAGACGAAAGTGAATTTAAAAACGAAGACGAATCATTCAAAAGGCACTCGCCTATTCCTCCTCAAACTACGGAAGATAACGGCCAAGATAAAGAAGTGAAAGATGCAACTTCCAACAGTATTGAAAAAGCGAATCGTTCCATACAGGATGAAATTGATACAACATTACAAAGAATTGATAAACTATTAGCGGAAGAAGACGAAGTTGAATATGATATTTCGATGTCCGATGACTAGTTCTTTAAAATATACTGCAATATCTAATTAGCATTTGTTTTATCATAAGCTTTGTTGTTTTAATAATAAGGAATCTATTACTTTTTTGCTGATATAAAGGTTCTAATATTAGCATTTAGTTCAGTATCACATTCTATCTACACCAATGTAATACCCCATATCTCTCCTTTTTCATGTAGTAGTATACGTCTTTTTAGCAAGTACATCTATACGATTTGACTATACGAGATTGATAAAGCTTAAACGACGGGTACGACCGATACATGTAGGTGTAAATATTTGGGTTAAATTTATACGATCAGCGCGTCGGGCGAAGTGCTATAGTAGAAATAATTTAGCCATAAATAACTGTAGATTCCCAATTGTTTCTGAAGATGTTCTCAAAGATTGTTCAACTTTTCTTTGTATAAAATTTTAGATTCAACTCAGTTTATTAATTATGCCTTCTATTGAACTAGCCGAAAAAGATCACCAAAGAGATTCACAATTTACCAAAGCTTTACATGGTGATTCATATAAAAAAACAGGGTTATCGGCTTTAATGTCTAAAGCTAAGGACGCTTCAGAAGTTGCGACTAATGGGTACTTCAAGCATTGGGATGGAGGGGTTTCCGAGAAAGATGAAGAGAAAAGATTAAAAGACTATTCACAACTTACACATCACTATTATAATTTAGTTACCGATTTCTACGAGTACGGATGGGGATCATCTTTCCATTTCTCTCGTTATTACAAGGGTGAAGCCTTTAGGCAGGCCACAGCTAGGCACGAACATTTCTTGGCACATAAAATGCAAATTCATGAAAATATGAAAGTTTTGGATGTTGGTTGTGGTGTTGGAGGTCCAGGTAGGGAGATCTGCAGATTCACCGATTGTGAAATTATAGGTTTGAACAACAACGATTATCAAATTGAAAGAGCTAATCACTATGCTAAGAAATATAAATTGGACCATAAATTGTCTTATGTTAAGGGTGATTTTATGCAAATGGATTTTGAACCAGAATCGTTTGATGCTGTTTATGCTATTGAAGCAACCGTTCATGCTCCAGTTTTAGAAGGTGTTTACTCTGAAATTTACAAAGTTTTAAAACCAGGTGGTGTTTTCGGTGTTTATGAATGGGTTATGACTGACAAGTATGATGAAAACAACGAAGAACATCGTAAAATCGCTTATGGTATTGAAGTTGGTGACGGTATTCCAAAGATGTACAAAAGAGACGTTGCTGAACAAGCCTTAAAAAATGTAGGTTTTGAAATTGAATATGAATGTGACTTAGCTGATAAAGGAGATGAAATTCCTTGGTACTATCCTTTATCAGGTGAATGGAAATATGTTCAAGCCTTAGGTGATTACTTCACTATCTTTAGAACTTCTAAATTAGGTAGAATGGTTACCACTGAAGCCGTTGGCATTATGGAAAAATTTGGTTTAGCTCCTAAAGGTTCAAAACAAGTTACTAACGCTTTAGAAGATGCCGCTGTTAACTTGGTTGAAGGTGGTCGTCAAAAATTATTCACTCCAATGATGTTATACGTTGTTAGAAAACCATTAGAGCCTAAGGATAGTTAAAGGATTAGGATTAGTTCTCATATAATTGTTTTCTTCAGCTTATAATTTGCTACTCTTTATTTATTGTATTCTTAATTTTACATCAAACATGCATCATAAATAGAAAATAGTCATTTTTCAAGTATCTTTAATATATATGTTATGATTATTTTATCTGGCAGAAGTATAAAAGGGGTTTATCTGCTATAGAAAAATTCCCTCTAATACAGCTACGAACAGCTATATTAACGATAAAATAACCTATTTCGAACTGAAGGGACTAGTTTGAATGTTTTTCAAGTAGTAAACAATTTCTTGAAGAGAAATTGTAAGCCCATATTCAGTCCATCTATGTTACTACAATTTGTAACATTACCATTGGTTCCTAAGTTGCGCTTATCCTCTATCTGCTAACATCAGTAAATGGGGCTCATCTTGCAATCTTTATGCCGGGTTTCGGTCATTAGTGGAATTGCCGAATCCATTGATCCCTATATTTATTTGTGGGTATTATTCTTATGCGATATTTGTATAACTAAAATTATAGCGCTAATAAGTGTGTATCGAAAACACTTCATGCATAGAGAAGCAGAATAACTTGATATCGGTAATAGATTGTGTCATATCTACCTTAACCTGCAGATTTACAAGAAAACAACGACTTGTTTCATCAAAAATTTTGAAGTAGGTGTATGATGAACTGAATGAACTTAATTGTGGGATAAGTGTTAATTGCAAAAAAGAAGAAAGAGTAGCAGTTCTAAATAGCCGAGAAACAAAAATTAACAAGAACATGCGGCAGTTTCAGTAATCACCTTCGTGCGGCGCAGACATCGACTAATTCTATCTCCCCATATAATAGCAATTTAAAAATCCAAAAGTTCTTCTTGTTACGCCAAATACTAGTTCAACACATTCAGTTATCTTATTCTATTCAATTATAAAATATGACTCTTTCGAACCCGAATCTCGAAGGTTACAAGATTGTTAGTAACTTCTGGAAATTGTATTATAATTCCTCTGAAGGAAATTTCACTGCCCCAAAGAAATGTAGCGGTTGCTATAATGAGAATAAATTTGTCATATGGGCAGTATCAGTAGCTGTGCAATCAGTTGTTGATGGAGCTAGGATTTATAAAGAGGAATTGGGACCTTTAATTCCTGTTGCTGTTAAAATTTTTCAAAAATATAAGAACAATCATCTAAAAGGTTATTCTGCCGCTGAAAACCCCGGAAATGATAAGGATATTTATTATGATGACGACGCTCAGGTTGCAAGTGCTATGCTATCAGCTTACGAGGTTACAGGAGAAAAGGTATTTTTAGATCAGGGGCGTGAATTGGTTCGTTTTCTTATGGGGGGATGGAACTCAGACCCAAATGCCAAAACTAAAGGTGGCATGTGTTGGCATATCAGAAACCATTATCTCAATGCTTGCACAACAGGAATGACTGCAAAGGCTTGTTTACAGATAGCTAGATATATTCCTACCGAAGCTGATATTTATGTTGATTTTGCAGCGAAATGTGTTGATTGGCAGATTAAGGTCCTACAAGATCCTGGTGATAAACTAATTAAAGATGGAGTTCAAGACACTCTGACAGACGCTAATGACACTAAATGGACATATAATATTGGTACTACTCTATCGGCAGCAGCTCGCTTGTACAATATTACTAAAGATCAAAAATGGAAAAAAATTGCAGATGAATTGGCTGATGCAGGGATTAATAGACACGTATTCTTCTATGATCGTGATTACAGTGACGATAAAAGATATTGGAGAGATCCTTCTTATTTTGTCCAATTATTAATTGAAGGGTTAGCTGATTATTTATTATTTGTCGGCTCAGATGCTCCTGGTGACTTACCTGCTAGAATTGAAAATGAAATTAAAAGACATTTAATTATGTTCTATGAATATATGAGAGATCCAACTGATGGTTTGTATTTACAAAGTTTTGAGCCACATTTAACTTATAGGGATGTTTATGATACAAAATATAAAAAGGTGTTTGGTGAAAGGAAAGGTTGGTCATTAAAAAATGAAGATAAAGACGGTGATCAGCCTCAAAAGTGTTTAATGGGATGTGGTGCTGCTGCTAGAGTTTTTTTTCAAGGTGCAAGGGTTGTACCAAAAATTGACTATGATTAATGTTTTTTTCTATTGAAATATTAAACAATCTTCATTATACTCGAACTCAATTATGTAGATTAAGCTTAACGATACACATTGTTTCGATTCAAATATAATATTTATATTAAAGTCTATATGCTAAATATGCAATATGCAAATATCAAATTTTTAACTTTGGTAAATTGAAAGCTGGTGGTGATTGTAAAAGGAAGTGAGGCCTTTCAACAACTATAATTTCATTATCACCAAAGTTATCAACTCTCATAATTGGCCTATATTTAGTCGTAATCCAGAATGGCTTGTTATCCTCATTATTCGAGTCAGACTTGTCACCCTGAATTTGTCGTCTTAATCTAACGATTTGACTTTGTTTTAATGAGAGCTCTAAAATTTCTGCATTTTCGTCAGCCATGTCCAGATTAATATCAACTTCATTGTTAGTCTGATCATTATACTTTATTGTCAAACCATCTCTATTTCTCTTTTTAGTAGAAGAGGTATTTTGATAGAACTTATTAATTGGAATATTAACAGATAAGTCAAAAAACGATAACCAAGTTGATCCATAGATCCAAACTTTGTTGTCTTTAATAAATAAATCCTGAGGTTTATCTTCTAACGTTAAAAACTGTTTTGGCAAAAATTCACTATTTCTTTTAGACCACGGGGTTAACAAATTATTATTACCATAGTTCTTAACAAAAAATTCATATAATTTATTTTCATTTGTTATTACTAATAATTTATCATTATCTGAAAATTTAATCAAATGTGGGATTGATGATAATTTGGTTAATGTGTAATTTTCTTCTTCACCAGATAATGAAAGAACTTCAATCAAGCCATTAAATCTTGAAAAAACTAATTTATCTTCATTTGGAGAAATAACTAAGTTACTAATACAATTCAAATGTTGTAATTTTGATTTATTTCCTGATATAATTTCAATTTCGTCCTCTAATGAGATAGTTTTCCCATCAATGTTAATGTTAAATTTATATAATTCTTCATCGGGGGTTAATACTAATAACTTATTAGTTGAGTATAATTTAACCTTCTTAGCACCCTCAATTAATGATTCAAAATTCTCATCTCTAAATTTTGAAATTCTTATTTTATTACTTCCTAACTCTGTCAACTCGAACACTTTAATAGAAGTTAATCTTGATACTACAAGTATATTAGCTTCTTCATTTATATCAACGCTAGTAATATTCTCATCATCTGCTAAATTTAATTTTGAAATCAATTTGTGTTTATTTCCAATAATTTTCCAAATCTTAATAGTTTGGTCTTGCCACAATACAATTAATTTTTTATTTTGATTTATTAAAGTATTCGACTTTTGTTGATTGATTAACAACTTTCTATATTTACCATCATGAAATTGTTGAACTGATTGAATAACGATTGATCTTTCAACTCCACCACTAATTAAGAAATTAGAACCTTTACTTTCAAAGGTCGACATCGATCTAATATCATTTGAATGCAATAATCTATTGAAACTATGCACCCATTTAGAAGTTTTAGAAGTTTTAATTAAATCAAATTGATGTATTTTTCTATCAACACCAGCTGAAAATATTTTCTCTTCGGTTATATCATTGGCTAAACACAAAATATCAGCTTCATGAACCTTAAAACTTTGCAATAAAGTAAAATGATCTAAATCCCAGAATTTTAGGGATCCAGTGGAATCTCCACTAACAATCTGTCTATTCTGTGGCAATACTATAATTGACCATACTAATGTACTCTCAGTCTTTGATTTATCAACTCTCATAGTTCCCATTAATCTACCTTTAGTTTCTCCTCTGGCAGCCCAACATCTTATTCTAGCATCGGCGCAGCCACCAACTAATTGCTCATTTTCATACCATTTTATACTTAACACTCTTGAATCTTGTCTTTGGCAGATCAACTCATGTTCTAATGAACCAAATCCTCCTGATATATCAACAATGACTACTGAACCATCATCACATCCAACGGCCAACTTGTCACCATCTTTATTAACATCAATAGACCAAATAATACCAGCATTACAGTCATAGTTGGCGATTGGTTTACCTGTTGACAAATCCCACTCAGTAATATAAGTAGTGCCCCCAATAGAAAATAATCTTGGTGATTCATTACTATGTGTAGCCCAACATAATCCTTCTATTGACCTGCCACGAGAGCCTGGCAATGTTAGTTCATGAATCCAATGATGCTTTGGATTCCAGATTTCAATATCACCATTACTTCTACCAATCGCTAAACGCAAATCATTTGATGCCATTTGCGTCAAGGAAGATGGATGAGAAAACGCTGTTGAGGTGATGGTATGCGGAGTGTAGTCCACGAAACGACAACGGTGGATATCCATTATGTTACAGCTATAGTATTAGTTAATGAATGTAGATCTTGTTAAAGAGCAGAATATCAACTACTTAGGTATCAAGTCATCTCGAAATTTTTCAACTCAGTCGGAAATATTCGAGTCATGTGATCCATATTCGGAATTGACTACTATAACCACTAACCTTGTTAACTCTTAACTGTATTCATTACTTAGTATCATTAAATTCTATCTAATTATAGACATTAGACAAAGCCAACAAAACTATTTATAAAGTTTAATAATCTGATAAACCATTTGTTTTTGTCAGTATTCAAAACCATATTAATAACCAATTCTTTCTTTTGATTTTTCAGAGTTCCAGGTTCTTTCACTAAAGTTCTTGTAACAACAACATTTTTCTTTAAACACCAAACAATAAACAATATCGCCAACAAGCTTACCGAAAAGTTCTTTAAAAACTTTAACCCATTTGTACCTAAGAATTTTAGAATATGAATAATACGACGCTTTAACCTTATTCTTGGGTCTAGTTCAAACTCTGATTCTTCATCCGAGTCATCATTATATGCTTTTTGCTTATTATGTAGATATTCTCGTGAAAGTTTGTTAACAATTAGGTTTATCTCGCCTTGCCAATTTTTAAAATCTTCTAACGTTGAAGCGTTTATCGACTGTCTGTTGGCAGATAAGGAATGCGTTGACTGAATATAATGCTTTTGATTTTCAGCTATAGGTAAAGAGTATACTGAGGCAGGACCTCCACTTTGTTGCTGATGCTGCTCTTGCTGTTCTCTCTGCTGCTGGATGTACTCATTGATAGATAACATGGTACTTCTCCTTGAATGAGAGTATATCTTCTGTAAGTTGTTTCTATATTGTAGATTTGGAACATTAGGTGTCATGGTGGAGAATCTATCCGACTGGGCTTGCGAGAACAGTGGAGAATGGGAAGGTAAAGGTATCTGACTTTCTTCATCCGGCGAGAACTTTACATCCTTAATTTGATCCCATAAATATTCTAGTTCACTAAGTAATTCTCTTGCCTCCAACGTACCGCTAGCATATACTTTCATGGTTTCAATTAAATACGATATATAGCGTCTCTTTGCTTCTGTCTTTGATAACCCTTCTTCACGCTTCCATGCATCCCATTTCTTCTTAGCACCTTCATCCTCTGCCGTAAATCCAACTGGCCGAGGCATTACTCCATCGACATCACCTTCTGTTGCTTGCTTGTATAATCCATACAACTTGATACGATTTTCAGCAGGCGGGCGCGGTAAAGATCCATAATTTGAGCGTGAAGATAAAGCCCTAATAGTCGTAATCGCTTTGACAAATACACGGTCTAATCATACTGTTAGTATTCTGATCCTCGAACAGGAAATTGGTTATTTCAATCTAAACGTACCGATGGAATCAGACATAGCACTTTATTTTATTTACTTAAAACAATAGTGAACAAGCAATAGATAACGATATATTTCTGGATTGAGTTGTGGCTGGTCAATAAACTGGTGTTTTGTCTACCTTTAAATGTATATCTATGGATCTTGTTCATATAGAAGTTTGTTTACACCTTTGCTAAGTTTGCGGGTCAATGGGGGGATAACTACAATGCACGTGATGATATTCCATATCAAACAGAATGTACTACGATGAAGGTAGGACGAATATTGAATGTTTTGAATTGATTTCATTGTATTGATAAGGATATTTAGAGATGTAAGCTAATGAAATGGACCTATCATATCCATATTAGGTAGGATACGATGGTGAGTAGTCAGCTTAAAATTTTTCTAGTTTGCACCAAAATAGGAACCAAATATGGCATTATCCGTTATAACTAAGTATAAGACAATAATGATTTGGCACCAGAGTGTTGGCAAACATTGCGACAAATTCATGTCCCATATTAGATCAATACAAATACAGTTGAAATCAATTCTCAATTCTCCATCCCTAAACAAAACATTGGTTGACCAGAGATTTTACAAGCTCCTGATTAATACGAGATTTTAATCTTTAACGAAAATATCAATTAAGCCCTATTAAAACACATTTGTACATAAATTTAGTTTTCTGGAACTATAATGGGTGTTAGTAAAATTGTTGAACTGAAAAATATTTCGTGCGAATCGGATCAACCGATGTAGAACCAGCTACACCATGTTCAAATCCTCTTCCCAGAGAAATCAATAGAATGAGACTTACCATCAATCTCACCATCATTAATGGCTTCAATAATGTCATGTGGATTTTTACCTTCAACACGACAACCAACAGATTGAGCGGTACCTAAGATTTCTTTAGCAACAGATGCTAAGGTCTTACCAAATGATTTTTCTCTCATTTGTCTGGCAATTTCGTAAATTTCTTCTAATGGAATGTTACCTGAGTGTTTGACGTTCTTTTCCTTCTTTCTGTCTCTTGGTGCTTCTTTCAAAGCAGTGATCACCAACGATGAAGCTGATGGGACAACAGATGCAGTAGCTTGTCTGTTTTGGATTCTTAATTGAACAGTAACTTTAATACCTTTGAAGTCTTTAGTGGCTTTAGCAATATCTTCACCAACCTTCTTTGGGGATAAACCTAAAGGACCAATTTTTGGTGCTAAAGCAGAAGAAGCACCAACTTCACCACCGACGGCCCTTAAGTAAAGGAATTTAACTTCATTTGGATCGAATTTTGGAGGCATCTTGTACTATTATATTATTAGTTATATAATGGCCTTAAGGTATTATAAAGAAAGGTCTTTTAAAAGAATGTTTTAACTGTTTGTAGTGAAGTGAAATTTTTTTCAATCCATAGCATACCGAGGGGCTTGAGAAGACAAGGAACAGTCGCCGAAAGAGGTAACTGACACAAAACTAACGCTTTTGTATGATCGCCCAGAGAAAAAAAATTTTGATTGAGGGTAGTATTCAACTCACATGATAAACAAAGCACCTCAAAGGGCTCTAGGGGCTACTGCCCTGTACTCTTATTGGAAATAGAGTGGCTGCATGATGGAGGTCGGGGGTTCTGCGCTACGAGGATTGAAAATTGCATTCGATAATGTACTATTACGTGGCTATACAAGCCATATCAAGCGATATGGTAAGGGAAAACTTATGCTAAGACATATTCATCTATAATGTGCCTCCAGGTATATCGTCACCTATTCTGGAATCTTCATATAATTTGCTGTCTTCAGTATCAGTGGAAGTGGCAGCTAGCTGCCTTAGCATTATAGCGGGATGCTTACCTAATTCTTGTAGTTCTTTAAATATGATGACAGGCTTTTCGTCTAGCTTTAGTATTCTTTCTTTGTCGCCGTAGCAGATTACAAGAACATACTTTGACCAGTCATCTCTAGGTATGTGGTGGCGTTTCATTGCCTGTTGTAAGATCTTGAGACAAGAGTCTTCCGAGGAAGCTCTTAGTTGCTTTAGGGGTTCGTTGTTGGATGTTGGCTGATGAGGAGGCTGGGGTTGCGACGTTGGATTGCTAAGAGACGGGGCATACGTTGAAGACAGCGAATCAAGCAGTTTTAAAGAAGGCTTGTTAGTGGGGAGAGTATTAACGGAACTTTGGACGACAGCTGAGTTGGAGGATTTAGTTTCTACCAAGTGCGGTCTGCTAAGACTTCTATTTGAGGAGTTTGCGGGTATGCCAGCTTTATGTAAACTGAGATCAGAGTGGGTTCGCGAATCAGCTAGGATTGGTTTTGCAATCGAATGTTGAACTATTTTACCGGAACCCATTGACAACAACGAGCCTGAAGAGAACCTGTTGGAATAAGTCGGGCTTGGTAAGCTAGAATTTTTGTTGGAAAATGAAGTACTTACGCTGTTGCTTCTGCTTATTGTAGTTTGCAGTAAGGACGACGAGCCTGGCAAATCGGGGGCAGCGCCAGACGCAGTGCCAATGCTATTACCCGAGTGATTACTCAGTACCGAGTAAGTTGGTGACCCCATGTTTAGTGAGACCGGGCCAGGATCTAAGGTTGGTGTCGGCAACGGCTTTGAATCCTTCAATAGTCTAATGACGGGAATCAAGTCTGTCTTTAGCTTGGTGAAATTCTCGTTCAATCTCTTAAGATCCAGCCGCTGGGATGCCGATTCCAGAATAGATTCAGTTGAAGCTTGTTGTTGCTGAACTAGGATACTTAGTTTTTTGAACATATCTTGCATCAAAACAGTTGACAAAGTTAAAGATTCAAGACTGATATAATTATTGTTAATATTCACATTGTTAAGTTGGTATTCTGGATCATTCAATGATTTTGGCGGATTCTTCTCGTAATGTGAAAACATCAATTCTGATATTGACTTCTTGATCAATAGCCGAGTATGCAAATTTACTATTCCCAACTCTTTCAAATGTTGCGTGGTTATAAATGGCAATAGTGACCCTTCTATGTTATTGTCTAGAAAACAGGATCCTATATTTTTTTGGTCTTCGGGCAATATAGAGCTTATATAATTTGAAACCTGGGCAGGATCCCATTGTAAGAATGTTTCATTCGTCGACGGGGAACTCATAATGATCTCAAAAACTTAGGAATTTGTAGGGGACCAATATAGCTAAGAGCAGGTTCAATATTTAAATATTGATAAATACTATAGGGACTCTCTATATTAGGTGAAATATGTAAATACCGCTATAAAACATGTAGCATGCTTTGTTTATGTTTTATCTTGTCTTACATGAAACTTTGAACTCTAATACATTATAATTATATACAGTATGACTTAGTGATATGACGAGGCCTATCAGTATCAAAGGATTTAGAGTGGTATTTGGAAAACACTGTTATCTTTAGCATTTTTGCTCCAATTAAAGTATTAAACTATATAGTTAGCTTAGAAATTTGCTTTTATTCATAATTATCTGGTTTTCTAAAAATGACATACGAATTGAATAGTTCTCAAGCCGGTACACTTCACGAATATGCTCCAAACCTAACTGCGTTTGAATTCAATCCATCAGGTGAGATTGCACCCAATGTTGTTCTTTTCATTGGCGGGCTAGGTAATGGGTTATTAAATGTTCCATACGTAGGACCATTGTCTCGCAAAGTGTTGACCATTAACTCAGAACATGGTAAATGGGTGCTTATCCAAGGGTTGATTTCCGCGTCTTATCAGGGCTGGGGGGTTTCGTCGTTGAAGAAGGATGCCTATGAACTAAGTTTGTTGGTCAAATATCTAAGATCAGAGAATGGAGGGTGTCGTAAGAAGATTGTATTAGCAGGACATTCCACTGGCTGCCAGGATGCTATGCAATATTTGAGTAAGTTATCGTACGAGGTTAATTTCGATAAGGACGCTGCTACTATTGACGGAGCGATCTTGCAAGCGCCTGTATCTGATGTCGAGTCTTTTGCTCTTGGTTTTGGTGATGAGAAGGTATTCGATTCCTATGTTAGAGAGGTGTATGAGGAGTATATTTCGAAGGGTAGAGAAAATGAGATTTTACCAGAAAAGTTTAAACAAACTTCTTTCAACACCCCAATAACAGCCTATAGATTCTACTCATTGACCAGTAAGAGGGGAGATGATGATCTCTTTTCATCATATTTGGTAGAGGAAGATCACAAGCAGACGTTTGGCAAGGTTAATAAGCCTTTATTGGTATTGTACGGCTCAAAGGACGAATTTGTCCCTGATTTTGTTAATAAGGAAGAGTTGCTCAAGCTGTGGGAATTAGCTACTGCTAAAACGTATTGGAGCCCTTTGAGTAAGGTTTTGAAAGGGGCAACACACAATGTTGGTGCCGGTTCTGACGAAGGGGCGGTTGAAGATTTAGTTGAAACAATCATTAAATTTATAGAAACTATCTAAAGCTTAAATATATATCTATCTAGTATTTATTTTCTACTTTATGGCTTTTAATTAGATCAATTAGACCCTCATAGTATTGTTTTAAACTTATATCATCGGTCATTAACAAATCATACGAGTTCTTTTTCGGAGGTTTCAGTCTTCTAAATAGACTCCAAAAGCCATTTGTTTCTTCTTCACTAATTATTAATTTCTCCATATTTGGTAGATCATCCTTCTCAATTGGATTTAATCTAGAGATCAAGAATCGTGATTGGGAATGATTTGTTTGAGTTAAAATAAATTTTGGTATTGGCCTGTCTGCATTAATTAGATTTTTGTAAATAAAATTTAGGGGCTCTCTTATCCTTGGATCATTATCAGTAATTAACTTGTCGTTATTCGAAGGATCCAATATAAGGTAATTTTCTGAATCTTTGATATAATAAATTATAATATTAAATACGGAATCCATCATTATAAACGTCTTTGGAGGTAGGGCTAAACAAAATGAATCTAGTGAAATAGTTTCTGATTTATTATCAATTAGTTTATACAATGTTGGTTCAATTACTTTAACGGACAAATCACAACTTAATTTTAAGAACGAATTATGATAATAGGCAGTTTCATCAGGACTTGAATTGAAGATTCTAATCAATTGTGGGCTTTTACGTAAGTTATAGATTAAAGAAGGTAATAATTTGAAGTTGTCATGAATTTCGTAGGCTTGTTGTATCTTTATATAAGGATTATGTGGTAGTTCATTATCAACCTTAACTGATAAGCCACCGAAATGAAATAACAATTTGACCAAGGTTTCATCAATCAACTTAATAAGATCATCAAAACTATCATATCCTAAAGTAGTATCAATTTTATTAATTAACAACCTGGTTAATAATACTACCCAACATGTTTGATCAAAGCTAAGGAGCAAGTCTCTCTCTTTAACTATTTTACTTTTTGAATTAACAATTTTCATCGAACCATTGGACAATTTAACTTGATTATTAATTAAAATTGATAGTGTTGTTGGTCTTTTGACTGTAGTCACACGCAACTTCCAGCAATTATCAACCAAATCCCAATAATTCACCAGGAGTTGAATAAAAACTTCTTTTATACCATTAAGATCTAAATCGTCCGATGATCTTACAGTATCCATTTCAAAAAATATAGAGAGTGTATCATTATCGTTTAGTGTATTGAATAACCATTGGTTTGTAAAACATTTTTTAGACAAGGACGTGTCAAACTTGGTTAAAGTATCACTTATCTTTTCATGATGGAGGTAAGATAACTTCTCCAGTTGATAAGATGACGGCAAATGATATCCATTAGAGATCATATTTAAAATCTTTAACCCTGGAGAGGTCGTTACTCTTACTTTAGCATTGATATATCTTCGATTCATTGAATTAATTAATGTCTGCTTAAATTGAAATGATGAAAAGGAATCAAATAAGTATACATTACCCATTGTACTCAGAACTAGCGACTTCATTTCATATATACCAACCTGGTCTAATGATCCAGTAAATAGATCAAATGTCCATCTTGGATTATCATAGTTAGTGCTATAATCAGTAGATTTCTTAAAAACACTGTTACTGATTATATTTGCAGTCTCTGATGACTGTCCATTGGCAATGTATGATAAAGCTTGATAAAACTTCAGTGAAGTTAAAAAATTTGGAGCTTTTAACTCAACTATATCGCTATGAGATCTAAGATTCTCTTTCTTTTTTAAATTTAGTATTAAGCCAGGTTGGTTGGTGCAGGGGCCATTTGTTAAAAATATAATTTTCCCTCTAAAATTTTTAAACGATGATTTTGATAAAATAGTTGTAGCAACATGAAGTGATAACCCTGATGATCTGTTTGGTCTATATGTATCTGTCAACTTTGGCTTTAGATTCTTAAGAGCATTGACCACCTTTAGTTTTGAATCTGTTGTTAATGTAATCAAGTATTCTTTCTCGATTAATGGACTTTCTCTCCAGTTATTAGATAACTTTGGATTGACTTTTAGTTTCCTAAGTATCCTGCTGCTTATCTCATCTTGAAATATTTGATTGTAATCACATTTAACTCTCTTTGTTCTATCAGATTCGGTATCTTGATAGAACAACTCATCTTTATTAAAAGACACCGTTACTGAATCATCGTCAAATAACCTGTGAACATTGACTGATTCTTCAAATGTTATCAAACCAATAGTACTGCCCAATGGAATACGATCAATGGCTTCAATAATTGAACTAATCAAATTATTGAAAGACAGACCATTTAACTCATCAATATGTACATATATATCAATTATAAATAAATATGTGTAAGGCAAATCATCAGGTATCCTATTAGCAATATCTTCAGGTAGTTTGTAAGTCAAACTATTGGAGGTCTGGCGTAACGCAATTGGCCAGGCCGTTATATTTGAATTGGCAGATGGTGTCTTATAATTATCAGGTAAAAACAGCCTCTTCTCACAAAAAGGACACCACCACATCATATTCACTCTATCCAACTTGATAAAAGGATTAATATAATTACCACATGATGAACAGCATATAGGATTCTCCTCTGTTTCTGGGATCGGTGTTATATCCTTTGGTCGTTTATGTAGTGGAGTATATAAACAACCCAAAGGAGAGGCAAGACTAGAAGCCTCGAGTCTTGTTGAAGGAAAAACATTCCAATTAAATCTAATACCGTCTACCTCTGAATTTTGCTGGAATCTGTCGTCCATTAGTTGTATGCTTACTAAATTTTAGTTTGATAGTTTAGTTAGTTCAATATCTATAGCTGATGTTTCGGAATTCTGTTTTTTTTCTTATCTATAGATTCGGAAGATACCGACCAAAGAGAGTGGTCTATTATATAAATATGCTGCAAAGTAAGGTAATTTTATATAGTCCAAATTAAAACCAAACGATTCATATTGACCTTGTAAATCATTTTTATAAGACTTCCCCGTATCTTTAATAAAAATGATTCTTTGAAAACATTGAATTGGTGAAATAGGATTTGTTTGCTTCTAATTAATGCAAAAGCTGATGCAAGAAAGATCGAGCATATATTACTAGTTTATGATTCAATTTTGAGCAACATCAATAAATTTTGTCTATTTCTATGGCTGTTTGTTCCCCAAAAAGTATGGAGTCACCAAATGATAGACGTAGGTACATTATGTCACTATCGATTATTAATAATTGTACCTAAAAGCCATAACTGTGGGAGCCACGTTTTGTAAATGGTGTCAAATGTTGCAATATTCAGAATCTTCCATCATGCTGCCATAGTTCAACCTTGATACGATTTAAATAATGTACTATTATCAAGTTTTCAATGTTTAGGGGAATCTTATATATTATTCTATATGTATTAATGAAAATGGCCCCAGTCAGATATACAAATCCGAATACAGCTTACAGTAGAGTACAAGATGAAGAGGAAGAAGAAGGACTTTTAACTGTTGCTAGAGAACATACTCAGAACTCTAAGTATCCAGAATTTCTACCAACTTGGAATAAAAAAGAAACTTATCCTCCATTAAAGTTCTTTGAACACATTGATCCTGGATCTAAAGCTGATCAAACGTTACCAAATTTATTTCCAAAATATTTAGAACATAAAGTCAAAGCTATAACCCCGAAGCTTGGCACTGAAGTCTTTAATGTTCAATTATCTCAGTTAGATGAAAAGGGCAAAAATGAATTGGCTCTCTTTGTTGCTCAAAGAGGTTTGGTTGTTTTTAAAAACCAGGATTTCTCATCCAAAGGACCAGATTTTGCAGTTGAATATGGTAAACATTTTGGGCCGCTTCACATTCATCCAACCTCTGCCTCTCCAAAGAACAGGCCAGAACTACATATAGTATTCCGTCGTGCTGCTGAAAAGGGTCTTTTTTCCAATAGAACTAATCTTGTTGGCTTCCATTCTGATGTGTCTTACGAGTTACAACCTCCAGGTACCACTTTTTTTACAGTCTTAGAGGGTCCGGAATCTGGTGGTGATACTCTTTTCGCTGATACTGTTGGGGCTTACGAACGTTTATCTCCAGCATTTCAAAAGAGGCTAGAAGGCTTGCATGTTTTACATAGCTCAGTCGAGCAAGCTGAGTTCTCCAGAAAACAAGGGGGTGTTGTTAAGAGAGCTCCAGTTCAAAACATTCACCCATTAATAAGAACGCATCCAGTTACTGGAAAAAAAATTCTTTATGTTAATCCAGGATTCTCAAGAAAAATTGTAGAATTAAAAGAAGAAGAATCTGATTATTTATTAACCTTTTTGTATCAACATATTGCTAACTCTCATGACTTACATGCAAGAGTCACATGGGAGCCAAATACTGTAGTCGTTTGGGATAATAGAAGAGTTAATCATACTGCTATTTTAGATTGGGACACAGCAGAAGCTAGGTTAGCCTTTAGAGTTACTCCTCAAGCTGAAAGACCCGTTTATGAATTAAAAGACTTAAATAAATGGGACGAAAACAGACTTTATGATTTCAGCTAAAGTATAATATTTTGGTTATTTGTTTATTTAGAACCATTTTTATAGTATTAAATAATTGTTAAAAAAAAATAAAGGAACCTAAACTCCTGTACAGATTTTAAAGACTTTCTGATCATTGATTTGATGCAAATTACCAAAAAAAATGTCAAGCTTTTAAAAGATTAGAGTCGCAATAATCGCGAAGCGTCAGCAGGTATAGATAAACCTTTCAAAACGACCGTTTCATAACTCTATTCATCTAGTTCTAAAACAAACGTCAAATGGCTGACCATCTAAAAAATTTGTAAATGTACCGTGTACTTACAACTTTGGTCTGAATCTCAATTTATCCTAAAAGAGAAATTAAATTCCCTTAAACGGGATGTACTAATGATAGCACTCTAAACTTAGGTTCTATGATCTCACTTTATGAACCAATCTAACCCAAACCCTGGAGATACTCAAAGCGTTTGAGACAAAGTAATTCTTCCAATCAAGCACATCCCTTGTTAAAAGGGACTATATAAAAGTTACAATAAATTGTTCATCGAGATCTTAAGGGTCTACACCAGCACCATCTCTGATACCTAATACCTAATGACTATTTTAAGATCATAAAAATTAGACATTTTATATTTACAATCCTCATCATTTTCCTAAATTATTGAGCCCGAAAGATAAGTAGATATTTTATGAATATGTTCTCTGTAATGCCAACTATGTAGTTATCTCCAGTCCTCTCCCTCTAGATGACAATCCTTTTACAAGATAGTTCCATGATGGCCTCGACTAGTTCGGGTTGTTGTAAATCTTCTCTAACTTGTTTAACATTAGATTGATAAACTGAATTTTGCGGCTATACTCTAAATATAGACACTATACCACATTCAAGGTATATATAATAAGAAAAAAATAGTATACTACTTTTGTTATATATCACATCTTAGTTTTTACAACAAATTAATTAGATCCCTGAGAAGAAAATAATAAGATACGCGCCATACCTTGACATATTGGTGGCAGTTTGTTTTTAACATAATTATGAGTTGTTTCAATATGCCCCTCTCTACGCGCAGTAATAGTCTAATACATTAATATATATGTATATATTCCTTGCATTTCAATAAACAACAAGTTATCCGATATAGTGTAACGGCTAGCACGGTTCGCTTTCACCGAGCAGACCCGGGTTCGACTCCCGGTATCGGAAATCTTTTTAAGTTCAATTTAATTATCAATGCAAATGACAACGTTGACCTTTTTTTATCAATATGACTTGCAATTATTACTAAATTGCTCTTAGTGACTGGATTACCATTGAAAGTTGTTATTTGGTCGATAAAGCGTTCTTAAAACATCTTTGAACGATAATGTTATACATCACGTGATCTCAAAGGAGAGATGTTCATCTCCTCAGATTTTTTTTTAACATAGATAATAACTGGTTGATATCTGAATCATAAGTCAATATCAATTTCTTTTAGACCAAAATAGTATAAAGATGGCTCCGAGACAATCAAAGACAGCTAAAAGAAATAAAAGCCAAAATAAGATGCGTTCAGTTGAATCTGAAGTCTTTTCTGATTCGACTGCAAGAAATCTATTAGCATCACAACCAAAATTGACTCCAAAATCAAAGGTGAAGAAACTTTCAAAATCTGCAATTAAAAAAGAACAAGCAAAAAAAAGATTGTATGGTGCTCGTAATGGTAAAGAATACCGTGAAGATCAGCTCGAAATTCCAAAATTGAATAAAGCAATTGTCCCAGGTGTGAAAGTTAGAAGAGGTAAAAAGGGTAAAACATTTGTTGACGATAATGATTCATTAACGTTGAATAGACTAGTTAAATCGATCAATGATAGATATGACCACAAAAACGAAAGTAAATTAGAAAAATCAAGAAGGTTGGAAGAAATTAGGGAGTTGAAAAGAAAAGAAATTGAAAGAAAAGACCAACAAAAGAGAGAGAAATTAGAAGGTAAGAAGGAAGAAGTCAGAAGCAATGCCTCTCTTGCAAGAGCTAATAGAAGAAAAAATGCTAAAGCAAGGAAATCGGAAGAACAAACTGAACCTACTGATAAAAAGAAAAAGAAGAGTGTTTCATTTGCTTAGACTATGTTCCCTCTTTTTTTTCTTTCATTCATTTATTTGGCATTTTTCATGATATTGTATATTTAGACTTTAGTTCATAATAATCTGTTTTTAGTTACTGGCTTTAGGGGACAAACAAATACTATTAGATTTATGTAATAATTTCGTCTATTCACAGGATTAATATTGTACTATGTACCATGAATTTTACATTATATTATCTAGAAAACATAAGCCCGTCTTCTTCTGTTCAACATTTCTTGTCGTTTTTTATTAAACCACCAACCATATACGATACCAACAATAGATCCACCAACATGAGCTGCATAGTCATATTTACCCCATTTAAGAGCACAACCAGCAATATTGTAGGCTAACGTACCTAGAAATAAAATCCAAGCACCACCTGGGACAGGTATAAAAAATAAAGCGATTGGTGCTTTAGGAAGCAAATATGAGAAAGTTCCAAAGACACTAAAAACTGCACCTGAGGCACCTAATGATGCAACAGATAACGATGATCTAAGTAAGGTTGGGATAAGTATTGAAACAAAAGAAGAAATAACAGCCGAGTTAAGATACATGATGGCAAAATTAGTTACGCCAATAATCGAACATAATGTAGTACCAAATGAATGTAAAACAAACAAATTAACTAATAAATGCAGAAAACTTTGATGGGAAAATGCTGCCCCCAATAATGACCAGTTTGAGTGTATACCATCCTTCATGATTAACCCGTATCTTGTTAAGAACCTAGAAAGTTGCGGAGCTCTCCACATTAAAAATACAGCACCATTAATGGCAATTAACGTATATATGAATGCATATGGGGATCTTTTAAAAACTGCAAATGGTGTGTAATTAAATATATAAGGGGCAACCAAAGTGGTACTAACACAGAAAAGAGCAGTGAATAGTGCCGGCTTCTTGAGACTGTTCCATCTAGTTCTTCCATAGTATCTGTTATACTTGGACCACGTATCACTTCTTCTGAAGTTTCTTGACTGCTCGAATGCAATTTTTCTTGTGACTGATATAAATTTAAATCCTTTAAATGGGCTGGGTCCAAACGACGATTTCAATATTTCTGTATTCGATCTTAAGTAGTTGGTCCTAAATAGACCCAGTGGCGTCCTAATGTGATTAATTAGAGATCCATTACTATTATTCAAGGAAAGCGAAACAAGGTTTCTGTTGCTAAAAAAAGTTGTCCTAGAAAATAAAAATGGCTTGTTGATAAGTAATTTGAACACCATACTTCCTATTAAGTTGTAATATTCAAATCCACCGACAATAGTTAATAATAGGTAGTTTTGGATCTTCATACCAGCTGGAGCCTGGATGTTGATAGTGGCGCGCGTTCCTAACATCCTCCAAGCTTAACCACGTAGATAGCTAATAAATCTCATACAGATGATTAGGTAAAGCTGTAGGATATATATCATATGACAACTCAATATCAGGATATACCATAAAATTCTACTTAAGTTTAAATTATATAGTTGAATGCTGCACTTGTTGATTAGCCCTGGACTGATGCAATGCGATAATGGTGTCTCAAACATTTGACAGGTTCAACTTATAAACACTAATAAAGCAGAATTGATTTAAAAGGCTTTCATTTATTTACAAAGCTTCTTATAACCATTATGTAAAAAAGTTTCTTTGTAATTCAACTATGTATTGCTACTTATTTAAATGAAGTTGAGCTAGAAAGGCCCCTTTGCGAGACTCCTTCTATCAACGTTCAAAAGTCACCGAAAAGGGACGAACAAGTAGACCAAATATAGTGATGTCCCAATTTACTCATTTCATAGTGAAATGTTTAGTTCAACATGACGAAAGACAGCAATGTAAAGCTTCCATCATCTAGTCTACACCTGGATAATATCGTGGTGTGTATATAAGAACATGACTAGTTTGGCTGTTTATGACGGTACCGCCCACCACAGAAGCCAAATGATTAAAGGGAAGGCTATACTAGCTAATAGGTCTAATTATTAGATTCACCTATAAAGCAGCATCTTATCTATTCCATTAAACAGCTAACGCTACTATTTTTCAATAGAATGAGTGGAATAGCCTTAAAATTAACGTCATTATTAGTTAGAACTGTGGCAAAGCCAATTGCAACTACAATAAAGGCACAGGCAAAAGAGCATGAATTCTTTAAACAGACATGTATCAGAATTGCGCAAACAGTCCATCTGACAGATTTAAAGTTAAGAATGAGTTTACTAGGAGAAAAAAGAATTAAAATCCGGCCATTGAATGATAAGAAAGCTGTTGAGAACGGGGCTAATTTTTTATCTGAGTTTTTTATATTTTCAGTTGCCGGTTCTTTGATTTTTTATGAAAGTTACAGGAGCAGAAAGAAAGCTGCCAATGAAAGAGATGCGTTGGTTGATGATATATCTACTTTACAAGATGAAATTGAGTATATTAAAAAGAAATTGGCTGAGTATAATGTGAGACTAGATGATTATAAACCACCTGAAGGGGTCAATCCAAAATATATCAAGTTAAGTCCTGCAAAGAAGAATGATAATACCGTACGCAATGGCCAAGAAGACAAGAATGGTAATGATAAGAAAGAATTAAAAATCAATGTCAGCAATGAGATATTCAAACAAGAGTTGAAGCCTTTGACTAATAAGAATGCTGAAAACAGCCAAAAGCAATCCCTGTAAATATTTGTTCAGTATGTTCCTTCAAATATTATTGCCTTCTCACCATTATTAAATATAGATTTAAAGACATCTTCAATATTTACCATGTACATAAATTAGATTACAAACCAACACTTATCATAAATATATAACTATATTGAAAAATAGAATACTTCAAGTATTAATAATATGAATTAATCTTACAAAACTAAAAATAAAAAACTAAACCTAAGAACAATAATAAGAAACTCACAATACAATTTATAGTACAAAAAATAGCAATATTTCGTTAGGAAATCAGTCAATTGACTCATTTTTGTTTTTTCTTCTCAACCTTCAACAACAAAGCTTTATTGATATGAGGCAAAACACCACCATAAGCAATGGTTGCTTTAATTAAATTATCTAATTCTTCATCTCCTCTGATTGCCAATTGTAAATGTCTTGGTGTGATTCTTTTCACTTTTAAATCTTTGGCTGCGTTACCAGCTAATTCTAAAACTTCTGCTGTTAAATATTCCAAGACTGCTGTTAAGTAAATTGCTGATTTTGAGCCTACTCTAATCTTATTTTGAGCTGTTCTTTTTAAATACCTTTTAATTCTACCAACTGGAAACTGCAATCCTGCTCTAGCTGAATGGGAAGTTGATGATTTAGATGTTTCAGAGGATTTACCTTTACCCCCATGAACTTTTCCTTTACCTGACATTTTTTATTGATTGATTAAATGTAAAAACTTAAAAAATAAACAAAAGAAAAATAAAATAAAAACATATAAACTAGGAGTAGTTTCGCGTTTTCTAGATTACTTGAATATTTACAAGATTTGGTAGATTGAGATTGAGTGTTACCCGCATTTTGTTATACTACTAACTGTTTATGATGCTATAAGATCCTAGTTTTTCAATTAATTCTTCAATTTCAAACCTTGATTTCTGTAGTTCTGTGTTTATAGAATCAAAATGTTGATAGCCTTTTAATAGTTTGATTAGTTTTATAATTTCTTGGTCTTTATTACTTTCAAAGTCATTATTCTTCTCAACATTATTACCGAGATCCATAGAAATATTAGATATGGAATCATCAGATAGGTAGTCATCATCATCATCTTCATCACTTTCAATTATTATGTCTCTAATAATATTATGTTTTGATACGGACACATTATAGTTAAAACTTACTTTTCTCTTTGATTTGCCAGTCTTGAGATTAGTTTCATTCACAATACTTTTTAATAACTTCTTGTTTTTAGTTTTATTATCAGTCAGTGGCTTTAAATCAATATTTTGTTTGCTTTTAATATTTTTCACTAACTCATCCAATTCACCGTCGATACCACTTTCTACTGCTCTTGTAATTGAATTTAAAATAGGGTACGAATGGACTCTATAGATTAAACCTCGCAATACACCAAAATTAATGAACCTCCTAATATCAATATTATATAGTTGTTTCCTATGTTGAATATACCATTCCTTGACAGTCTGGCCCTGATTTAATGATCTGTATAAATAAAATAGTGTTGCTTTCGAAGGAACATGGATTGTTTGTTTTTCATTTGGACTTTTAGCTTTAGTCAGAGAAAAGTATGATGGTTTACTAAAAGGTGATATTGAGTTATTGAAAGAGTTTGACAATGGCGAATTTGAAATGGATTCTTTATGAAGCAAAGGCAAACTATTTAGATTGTTGTTGGTGTCGCCAGTTATAATATAAGCCTGGCATTCCTCAGCCATACCATTGACTTTTAAGAACTTTCCGATATGGTTAGTTGGAGCATATATATTATTAAATTGGAATATATCTATTATTTCGATACATTTATAATGCATCAAATGTTGAATACACTGTTTAGTTAATAAATAGTCAGCGTCAGCTAGTTCACTAATTTTTTTCACTGAATTGATGCCATTGATATATGGTAAAATTTTTACCATAGTGGGGTCCCAACCAACGTCAACTAACAGACTTAATTTGACTGTTGAGATTGGCACTTGAAATGCTTTTATGTTAGCTGGCGGTGGTAGAATTGGAAAAAGCTTAATATCAACGGAATTTGCACTATCCAATGGTATACAGCACTCAGAATAATTATTTAAATCCTGATATATCTGATGAATCAAAGACTCAATTGAAGACAAATTAATCTTTTTGGTCTTGGAATGTCCAGGGGTATCCATCATTATGTCATTACTGTCGTTAAACTCATTTCTATTTGAAGCGGTCACTGGAGGAGTCATATTATCTTTATTTTTAAAGAATGAATAATTTTTATCTAGTTTTGAAAGCATAAAACTTTGTTCTTCTAAAACTCTAAACATTTTTCCCATTCTTGTAATTGCCGATTCATAGGGCGTTGTATCACTATCATAGGGAAATACAAAGCAAAAATTAAAATTAAATGAATTTCTTGAATAATCAGGATTTTCAATATTCACAGGATATCCCAATACTCTGAATTTACTAATCTTAAAAGATATCAACTTATTACATAATTTCAGTTTAGGTATAATGTAATTCTTAACTGTATCAAAATTAAATAGCGTACTGCTGTCATCATTATTTAGATTTATGCTTGATATAGATCCTTCTGGTACTTGATGAATAATTTTAGTACCTTCCGTAGGATGAAACACTGCATAAAACACCGCTACTATGGGTACAAATCCATCTGTATTTTCCATTTAATTTGATTCTCTCTTACCCTTGATCAAGGATATGTCTAATTATGCCTTGCCTTGAAAGATGGATACTTTAAGACCAAGAGAGTCAAAACCGGTAGATGTTCTGTGAAAATCAATCTCTCGGAATTCAATCGAAGTTAACGGAACCCGTAAGTAATTTCACCAATAAATTCCGATCATTGTATTCAGAGAGAAATTGTTGATCCGGACGTCATCCCGAATATCGGAGTTTATCTTTTCTCTTTTTGATACGGCTACTTTTGATGAAGAATATCCGGCTCAGTCCAAACTTTCATAGGACCTATTATCACACTTATTATCGTGATAGACTCCAAAGTAGTAACTAAATCTGCCATGAAGTAGTCAATATGAAACCAATTACGACTGACTAAAGTAAATTGAGATAGGTGTTAATAGACAATATTTAGAACATGGATGCATGAAATTTGGGAAAGAGATGAGAGGAATGAGCAGACAATGTGTCGAACGTTTAACTGGTGATAGATCTTTCTACATAAGAATTAAAAAGATGATAAGAAATGCAATACTAAGACTTTTTAAAAATTTCCTAGTTAATATCTATTGCGAATAGTCATTTTACCTATTATAGTTTAACAAGGAAATGAATTATCTAAGAGTACTTAGGTCTAAATAATTATGAAAATGATTCCGGAGTATTAGATCCTTTTTTTATGTAGCTTATGGGCCTTATTCCCTATTATGCAATCTTTCAATATCGTATATTCTTGTTTAGGATCGTCTCTAAAATATTGCTATGTCACTATAACTCTTGTTGATTGAAAAGTACTTCTGAAGCACCAATTAGTCGTCTTTGTTGATATTATAAGGGCCCATATGATGAAACCAATTATAATAAGAGAGACCAATTTATTATTTTTTAGCATAACAGGTTTAGAGAATAATATTAAGAGTGAACTGCAAAAGTGAAGTGCAGATGATAGCATATGGACGAGCCATTTCCTGAAATGAGGCTACTCTCTATTATTACCAGAAGTATGTATATATCAAATTACCAGATGAACTATTATAACTCTTAATTAGGATGGGGAAGAAAATGTGCATGCTTAATTGTTGGCTTTGATGTAATTGATTCTATTATTCCATACAATTGTATATTTGGTACTTCTTTATCATAAGGATCAATGATGCAAACTAAAGAGTCTCTGTATTCTTGTTAGCTTCGGGTTTTATTATATATATGTGAGAGTCTGGCAGCATTACATCATAGAAATTTTTTTTTATCTGTTTCTAGTACAAGGTATGTTTTTATTTTGTGGCTGCAAAATGTAAAACGAGGCATATGCTATTAGGATCTGGAGATCCTTGTTGTTTCGATTACACGATGCTGCTTTGCTGTTATTCCCCTTAAGTGTCCATCTATACGAACATAAAGAGGACTACTCAATTGGACTATGTAACTAATAGTTTAACCAAAAGTACATTCTGCTTCTATAAATACATTTCTTGTTTGAAGGAATCCTGGGAATACTCTTAATTGAACACCAAAAACTACAGAATTGAAAAGATGGTATCCTTTATGTATCAATTGAGAAAAGCTATAGAATCATGATCATCAAATGTTATGTTATACTTTCCATGAGTACTTTCTATTTTTTATAGCTTTTCTTGATTTCAACTTTGCTCATGTATTGTATTGCAGCATCGGTTTCTGTTCTTATCTAGTTTTTCTCTATCTCTTAGTATATTTAAAATATACTTTTATTACTTCATTATTAATTATAACTGAGCATAGGATGGTCGATATTGATATATGATATCACCACTCGGCACCTTACTATGTAAGAAATAAATAAAAGGCAAAATGATACAGTCTTATATTTAATAACATCATTAACTATTTCACTACCTACAGTTTAGTTATTTGTCGTTTCAGGTGATCCATAGCCCCATTGGTTATTATTAAATATCTTATTGTTTTGGTTACCACCATGTTTCAAACTAATTAAATCATTAATAACTAATTTTTCTTTCTGAATTAACTCATCATTATGAAATGATTTCGAATTAGGACTTGTCATTGTATGACTAGGAAAATTGCTATCAGTCAATAGATATTCAAATTTTGAAATTGAAGGGATTTTATTAATCATATTGAAATTTGGTAACGAGTTTGGTGAGCTATAAAAATTATTGATTGATGGCGGGTGTGATACTGTTTCCATCTTATTTTCATGAATATGATGATGATGAGTTATTTGTGATGGATTTGGAATTGAATTATTCTTTTGAATCGCATTTTCTTGAACTATGCTACTTTTATATTGTATAAACTTTAAAATCTTTAAGTACTTGAGGTCTTCATCCATTTCTTCGTCATCCCAATCTATTTCATTTATACGATGTATATGGTCGTCATCGTCATCATCATCACTTTCTTCGTTGTCCTTCAAGATTTGGTCTTTTAATTCATCATTCATCAATTTTTTAAATAATTCATCTTCTTTAATCTTTTTAACATCCTTTCTGGCTAAATCTGTTTGATAGTTCATAAAAATTTTTATAAATAAATCAACACTTCGGCTTAGAACCAGGATTGAGTCATTGATTAAATGAAATTCATTTTTCAGAAAAAATTTTAGATTACAAATTAATAAATTTAACATTTGTAAGATGATAGATTTTTTAAAATTAATTATTGTCATTGATAATCCATTTAACATATAATTGAATGGTGATGGAGGAATTTCCTTAATTTTTCTCTTAGTTGCTGTATTATGTGAGTGACTTGTTCTCCTTCGTTTAACAGAAAAATCATTAATAACAAAACCATCTTCATCTACATCCAAACCAAAGCTTTCAATAACAATATTATTCGGATTCTTTGTTTCTATAGTTTCCTCCGATTGACCAATATGTTCATAAATTAATAGGAAGTAGTTTAATATTTCTTTTGAAATGCTTGCGATTTTTAAATAATAATTATACGTTAGTTCTTTATCAATGATAAAATTAAGATAATTCATTGATCTAATTAGCAAATAATGAAAATTCAATTGAATTTTTATTAATTGCGATGCAGTATAAACATCAGGTTTACCGCTGTTATAATAGTTTACTAAGCCTTCTTGAGTGATACCAGAAGACAATCGTAAATCATTCTTTAGTTCATGATATAAATCATTAGTAGTAACATGAGATAGCACTGGTAAGTTCATTTGTAATTGCAAAGGAGTCAAATCTAATGTCTTTTCCTTTAATGAACTTCTCCAATTTGACAAATTCTTATCAATAGTTAAAAATTGTGTGAAATTATAATTTAAATTACCATCATTACCGTCTCCGTCATCATCATTCAAAATCCAATCTAATTGTTTCGAGTGCTGCTTTTTGTTATGTGGAGCTTGTTGATGACCAGTTCCATGTTTCAAGTATTGATAATAATTGGGAGAAAAGGATGATGGGATGATGATATTCACTAAATTTAAAAATTCGATACTTGGCATCAATAGAACTTTAAATAATTCATCAATTTCACCATCATTTGAATCTAGCAATGAACTTAACTTTTCGGGAGTCAATTGAAAATACCTATCTATCGTAACTGGATTGATCACAGTGGTGTTCAAACTTGGTTTGAACCCAAATTTCAAATTAAAGCATTTTAATAAAACTTTAAATACCCAGAAAACTTTTACTCTATTTCTCTTTTGTCGTAGATTTAAAGATAAATCATTAAAGAATAAATTTTTCGAATTCAAATTAATACCTAAAATACCAATGAATGAATTTACTAACGATGATAAAACCAATGATTTCTCTTTGTTATTAGTTAACAATGAGTAATACAAAAATAATAAATAAGTCTGTAATTGGTTGACAGAAACATGAAAAACATTAAAATAAGGCAAAAAATCATATAAAGATCTGATAATTGATTCAGTGTTATCCTTTGACTTTAACTTTTTGCTAAACGAATAATACGGTTCAGAATGATTTAATAACAAATTTAGATTAATAGTTGGATCATTCATCATAATCATTGCATATATTTGAATAACAGTCATAAAATATTGATTAACTATTTGATAGTCATTATTCAGTATATTAAATCCATTGATAGTTGCATCGTCATAAGTGAACATGAATGGATACATTGTGTGGAAAGCATCGTAGGATTCCATGAACTCTTTGTAATCAAAGATTGGAATAAAAATATTATAGTTTAAGAAGAATTGAGTTATCTGACTATCTAATTCTTTTTTATTGTCAAAAAGTTTTTTGAAATTATTAATTAATTTAATAAATAGATCATAAATGTCTAATGGTAACTGATTATTTGTTAAATTCAATTCATCGTTCTGACTATTGTTCCCAGTTAATGGATTATAAATAACATCTAAATCCCTATTATGAAACTGATTGTAGTTTGTATAAGATGGATTATATAAATAAGAGTTTGGATCGTTTAGCAAGTAATTATGTGAATTCGTAATTTTCAAAAATGGCAAATTCAAATTAATTAGTAAATGATTAAACTGTGATTCAAAATTTAAATTATCGTTACCAATAATAATACCCTTATTATCAAGATTAAATATTTGGTCAATTGGATTGTTAATCTGAACTGATTGATTCGTTGATTGGTTTGTTAAGATAACTTTATCATTATGATCCTTGCTCAGGTTACCACTAATATTGCTATGATTGTTGTTGCCGCTATTATTCTTCGACTCCTTATTAGCTAGTACACCAAATTTTATCTTTAGCTGCTTATTTTCTTCTTCTAAGTCCTTCAACTTTTTTTCTAAGTTCTCTGTATATCCTTTAGGAAATGCTCTTCGGGTTAATTTATCACTTGTTTTACAATCAAATCCAATTTTCTCACAATTAAGACAGGGCGTTAACCCATTGCACTTTATTTTTTTGATCCGGCACCTATCACATGCTTGGGAGACTCTAATTCCAGTTGTTGTAGTAATTAACTTAAAATTAGAAGCTGATTTGTCTTTTTGCTTCAGCTTATCCTTCGTTGACATCATAAAGACTTATACAGCGCTAGTTCTTAAAGAAATATGTTTTATTTTATGCAAAGGAACGTTTTGAATGTAGTATCTTGATGACGTTGATATTGAATCGGATGATTGGTTATTTGCCGTTGTTTGATTAATTATAGTAGTAAAGTTTGTTGTAAAACGGGTATAGAGAAAATCGGATAGCAGGGACCTCATGATTTTTATACCATGAAGAAAAAGTTCCCCAGAATTTGAGAACTTTTGTCTCGGTTAAAAGGAGACTATTTTGTAAACAACTTATAACCTTGGACTCATAAGATATATAATACGAGCTATAGCCATGAATAAATGAGTTATTGAGATTACATCATAAATCCACTGGTAAGTCCTACTTTGGCTGCCTTTGATTATAAATAAAAAGTTTTATGTTGATCATTTACTAATGCATGTATCTTGGTGATTCAGTATATTGAAGTATTTGTGAGTTTAAACTCACACGAGTATATTACAAGAGTATTTTGCTTGAGACTTAATGATGCTTCATTTACATTAATGTTTGAACTTAGACTACAACTCTAATGCTATTTTATAACAAGTTTCTGGAATTACAAAATTCTGATAAGTAAAGTTATAAGGATTACTTAAAGTCCTATATAGAAGTGGTATAGAGAAGATATACTAAATAAGTGAGTGAACCTTCTTGTAAAATCAACAATAGAACTTCTCTATATAGGTAAGATGCTTAAATGTGAAAAATAATTGGAATTGTCAACGTTTATTAAGCTTATAAGCACATGGTTACAATAGGACAATATTTATCAGCGTGAAGATATATTTTCCTCTGTAACAGGGATATGTATGATGCCTCGGTATTAAGTGAGAAGATGGCAAAAATACACTTTCAGAGTTTATTGTGGCTAGAAAAAAATAAATTGACTAAATTAGTACCAAGTCACTTAAAAACAATGAACAGAAAAGTACAATCAGCCCAACAACATTTTAGATAGGACTTTTTTTAGAAAGATGGCTTCATCTGAAGATAAACAAGAACTTAAATGAGTTAGAGGAATCGGACTGAAACTTGAAAAATGGCTTACGTTATATATGATTTAAAAACTCTTTCTTATCAAAGGTAAAAGCATTGATCAGTTTAGTTTAGGTTATGTAGATACAACTTAGCCTTTAGAAGGAAATATTCTCAAAGGGTATTGTAGGCTGTAACTTGAATCTAATTTGGTTGTAACTAGCAAGGGAGAAAAACTGATTCCTCCAGTTGCTAACAGAATCAATTTTTTATGATAATTATACACACTTTTAAAACTGAGAAGTCTATTCTTCTAGAAGAACAAAGAGATCAAAATGGATGTTTACCATTATATTAAAGTATTTGATAACCCTTCAAAAGCAAACAAAGTATCCTGTTATATACTTCATTTCTAAGGAGGTGGATATAATTGTAAATGCAAACTTCACATTAATATCCGGGGACAAATTCTTTCATTTTGAATTCACAGATAATTTTGCAATATCGCATCTGCCTTCTATTATTTGATTGAACTTCAACAAACTTAGGGCCAAACTTTTTTTTATCTTTTTAATAGTTACAGATCTATTATTACCGCTGTTCTAAACCACTTGATGTTTAAATTTCTTTATTAGTCCTTGCTTCAAGTATAACTTTATGATTGCAGAAACTGAACCAGTTCACAAGCTAAGAGCAATTTTGCAGTCCGCTCTAGGCTGCCGAGACTTACCCTATATCATTAGGAAAGAACTGATGTATTTTCTGCCATATGATATGGAATATAGATGATATCCAATATCCCAAGCACCAATTATTTCTACAAAGTCTTTAAAGTGAAGTGGGGACGATTATTGTAACTAAAATAGCTTTTTTGTCCTCGATACTGGATTAGTATGTTATTCGCGAAACTTCTAGACAAACAGCATATTTCCTAAAGACTTTTTATTGAATTCATACTTTGCAGATATTGAAAACGGTATTTCATGTAGTTCAACGAAATATTGACTATTAGTGGATTGGTATTTTAGTTAAAATTGTTAGCCCACCGGAAATATACCTGAATATTTTAGATTAAATAATACAACGGAGATCAATCGACTCAACAGATGAAAGAGATTTCAACTTAATAATGAATGAATTCCTTTCAAAGAATTTAATTTTAAGTTTTTGAGAATTTGGTGCTACTTGGTATTGCTTATTACACAGAAAACTTCCTATCATGAGTCTGCAAATGGAAATTCGTTGGAGCTACATTGAAGGTAATCACATTAATTGTAAATGATAAAAGAGCTATTCATATAGCATTCCATACATATATAGCAAGTTTACCTTTGTAAATCTAGTAGAGTGGCTTATGAATCGCCTGATAACTTTTGTCCTCAATAGAGAAACTCTAAGCATATTATCATAAAATGTGCACTTATATGTAATGTCACTATTTTTTCTTTCTAATTTGGCAGCATAAAATTCAAAACGCCTGGATTCTTAAATTAGATTATAACTATGTAATAGCAAATATAATGGCATCAATAAGGAGGATGGTGAAAGAGAAATTTGCTCATTTTACTACAAATTAGTATTTTGCACAATTCTCCAATATCATTAGCAGAAAGAGCTATTCGTTTATTCGTTCAGTAAATGATTTTTAAACTTTAACCAATAAATGATAAACTTTGATGTAAAAATAAATAAATGAGTTAATTTTTTTATATTTTCGGATTTGATTGAAAGTATTTCAATTCATTTCTAAAGAATATATATTATGTTATAGTTTTCATTTGAACTGAGAACACGTAATTGCAGCCAAAGATAAAATGCTAGAACTAAATCCAAAATTTGATAGTTATTTAACAAACACTTCAAACTCAAAACATCCTACAGCCAAAGTTGATAATATGGTGATTGTTCAGGAATCGTCAGACTCAATTGAAAGCCAGACAGTTGCTGAACAAGATTCAATATGGACGAAGAAGCAAATTTATCGTGCTTGGCTTTTACTTTGTTATACAACAGGACCAGTAGCTTCAATGTCAAGAACATACGTGCCTGCCAGTATTCAATCTGTTGCGTTGGCTGTTGGTAAGAACAAAGAAGGTGGAAAGTGTTCAAACAGAGGTAACGACTGTTATGTTGAATTCGGATTTGGAACAGTTCATTATTCAAGCTATGTGTTATATCTAAGAGCAATATATACGGCACTAGAAGGAGTTGTGGCAATTTTATTAATGGGTATAGCTGATTACTCAAACTATAGAAAATGGTTTTTAATTGGTTCAATCTTTCTTTATGGTGCACTTGCATTGCCTTTCTCTGGTTTAGTTGGAAAAGATTATCCCACCTTAAGGGCATTATCTGCTTTATATGGTCTATTAAATGTTGATGACGCTGTTTATCAAATATTAGAAGCCTCTTATATCCCTTTATTTATGAGGGCCTCTTCAAAGGGTGCGGTTGCTGAGGAGGTCAGACGAGAGACGGTTTTAAAAAGAGGTTCAACCGTTAGCGTTATGGGATTATTTTTGAGTAATTGTGGAGGTATTACTGCATTGTTGATTGGTATTATTATATCTTACTCCAGGAATACTGCAACTGGAGATGGTTATCATAATTTCTTATTAGCAATCACAATTGCTGGTGCCTGTACTGTTGTAACTTCAATGGTTTCTTCATTTTTCATTCCAAGTGTGGAAGGAAAAGAAAAACCTGAAAATGAATTCTTGTTATTTTTAACCGCTAAAAGATTTGTTAGCCTAATCAAAGATATTCAACGCTATCCTCAAGCGTTCCTTTACTGTATTTCTTGGGTTATTTGGAACGTTAGCTATTCAAACTTTTTAAATGTGTTTGTCTTACTATTCAGATCAACTCTAGGGATTGGCTCAACAGACTCCGAATATACTGTATATACATTCATGTCATATATTTTAGCATCTTTAGGATCTCTTACTTGGATGCTTTTGTATCCAAGATGCAGTATTAAAATGAAAACATGGGGCTATGGATTTCTAATAATTTCTTTGTTCACAAACTTTTGGGGATGTTTAGGAATTAGCAGCAATTCTAAGGTCGGATTTAAGCATAGATGGGAGTTCTGGCTATTTGAGATCTTCTATTCGGGGACAAGCTCAGCAATGAGAGCTTTAAACAGGACTTTGTATAGCACATTGCTCCCGGAAGGGGAAGAAGCCCAATATTTTGGCTTAGAAATCATGTTGGGCGTAGCCACTGGTTGGATTGGATCATTACTTAATGCCACAATCCAAGACAGAACAAACAATGATAGGTTTCCTTTTTTACCAAATCTTCTTTTAGTATTAGTTTCAATAATTTTGTTCACCTTAGTAGATACTGAGAAAGGCATGAAAGATGTGGATAAGTTAATTAATCAAGATAAACTTACATTGAAACATGATGAAGACAGCAAGAAAGATCATTATCAAAGTATAATGGAAGCTAGAGTCTAGGTATAGGTATATTTTAGTTCCATCTAAAATATAAAGATCAAATTTGTGGAAATGATTTCGTTTCTTCTTTTTTTTCCTTTTTCAATGACTAAACAGCATATTAATTTGGATGGTGAATATTTATAAAAGCTTAAAAATGTTTTTCGCAGTCAAGAATAAAGTATATAATTTACTATATACTAAGATAACATATAATATTAATACATTTCCAGGGACTTAGTATTAGTCTATAATTATCAATTAAGGGGGAGTTCGTGACTCCATTATGTACCACTCTTTTAATGCTATAAAAATTGCATGAGAGTTATCCACTTCTTTTGAAATCGCTTTTTCGGCAATAAGTGAGTTGTGCATCATGTATCCCCTTAATGTTCTTGCAACCGATTTTCAATGAGGTGGTTATTAAATTAACGGAGTTTAGTTTAAACCAACTCTCCAACTCCAATAGCATGATGGTGTTTATGATCCACTTCTAGTCTCTCACCTTAATATCAAGATTACAAAGAGGTTTCATGCATTATTAACCTCACAGCGCCAGCAAAGATTACGATTTTTTTATAGTAGTAATAAGCAAGAATGAGAAAAGATGATAAATTACTTTTTCTTTATTGATTATACTGCAAGAAAACAAGTATACATCTTCCCTGATGCATTATTGGTTTTATTGATCACAGTTCGTTTTCATTTCTTACTATTCATGATAGACTGCACGTATTAGGTTATAGCAAGTCCGACGAGTGTAAGCCGATGTGGTACGTATCTGAGTTAAACACTACATATCTGTTCTGCAACTCAAATATAAATTGTTTTGTTGTGAACTCGTAAATATTTTTTAAGAATAATCTACATCATGTTAGGAATCTCGAATATTAAATATGATCTATAACTTTTATGATACTTTTCTACAACTATCACACAGTTAGAAATGTGATCCATCATATGTGTTACTTTTAGCTAACTATATATAGTGAGGGATTTCTCTGAAATCCCTACTTCTTATATCTCAATCTTAAATAGAGTTTATCTTGCTAACGTAATCTTTTAAGGTCAATTATTCATTATTAGAGTATACAACCTCTAACGCATCATGTTAGAAATCTGGAACCGTATAAAGCTGGAAATAGGTTCTAGTTTCTACGTAGAATAACTCAGTGGCTTTTATTAAGCCTAGAAACCTCAATTATATGTATTATAAGGGTATTTAAAAATGATATTAAAAAAGCTTACTTTCTCAAAATACTATTTGCAACATTTTAGAGATTTATATAATTAGCGGGCTTGGAGAATGTGGGAGTTATACGAAAAAATGTGGGAGTTATATATGGGTAGGTATCCTTACAAACACCATAACAAGTCGCCTGGCTAGCTCAATCGGTAGAGCGTTTGACTCTTAACAGAGAAGCGATCAAAAGGTTGCGGGTTCGACCCCCGCGTCGGGCTTGTTTTTTGTATTAGAAGTCACATCCCTATACGAGGAAACAGAAACGCCATTGACCGTTGATTTAAACCTTATTTTAGTATTGCTATGAAATGGGGAAGTAATTTATGGTAAATTTCTATTCTGCATCAATTTAAGTTTTGCCAGCTAAGATGTAAATATAAACTTTAAATTACGTTTTAATAGGTGCATAATATTACTTATATAGGCACTACAAAGGTATTTATAAAACCCTATCTTATTGTATGCAATTAAAATAGAGTCCGTTAATTATGATTATGAAAAAATAAATGTCTGGAACAATAAAAATAAATCTTTTCACAGCAAGTTAAAGTTACATAAGTTACTGGTAAACCTTTGTATGTACACCATGTTATTACTTAATTAAGTCGGTACTATTAATCAAAGGTGAAATAGAAATAAGAATAATAAAATGACCAACCACACAGCTAGAATTTAAGAATATGTGCCTGTGGCATAACTTATTAAGAAATATGTTTAATAATTTTTGTAGTTTTTACTATTGCCATTGTTACTTCGCATTCTTGGAAGAAGACATTGTCCATATAAGAGCCATAACAGGAAATGCAGCGAAATACGACGAGACCAACCTATACTTTTAAGCTATTGCCAATTTGTTAAAGGTTTCAATATTAAATAATACAAAATATTTATACAATATAGTAATCTTGTATATATGTATGCAATTAGGTAAGGGTCCTTAAAGGGCCCGATATTTAGAAAAAAGAATAAATAAAATTTAATAAGTAATGAAAAAGATATAATACCATACTAGTACTTCTTAAACTGTTTAATATAGCTTATGTCGCAAGAACTGAAATTATATATGGCATTAGTGTAACGTTCAAATATGAATATCTAGGTGCAAATTATATGCCCACTTGATCTTTTGTAACCCAACGTATAAAACCAATGAAGACAAAGCCAAAATTATTAGTAAAGTAATTGTCAACTGTTCAATAAACAATATACTACTCTTCTTGCCCTTCTTCTTTTTCTTCTTCAATTTCGGGCTCTTCTTCTCAATATCATTGCTTCTTGAACGATTTCTTGAATTGGGATAACTTTTACATTCGTCGGCCTTTATGTCGCCAACATAGTATGGAACCAACATTCTCAACGCATTATCTGAATGGCCCACATCCTCAAATGCTTCTGTCGCATCTACCCCTCCACAATCAAGCAATACTTCTACACCACCAGGATGATCTTGAGCGAACGATGTAATATCATATACCTTATTATAAATAACCATCCACAAATCTTCCGTCGCTTCATGTTCTTTCACCTGCTCAAGTGAATAGAGCAGAGGTCGCAATCTTTCCAGCCCTGTTGTAACCATAACATTTATATCTTAAGAAAACAGTACCAGTTTTTAAGCATTAAAGAGACTTGATTCAGGAAAGAGAAGATTGTTTAAAATAGACTAATGTTCTCTAAGACAGAGAAAAGAAAAGATAAGATAAAAAAATATCTTCCATATTTTCAGCCTTTAATACCGAGAGGCATATCCATCCAAATAAGTGGCCACGTGACTTAATAGAATTGTCAAAAGGCGTCCTTTTTGTTGATCCAGATTGAATGAATATACAGCAAACACGAATCTTGGTTGTGTTATTTCAAAGTATATTTCCCAAATAATATTCTAAAAGAAACTTTAGAAAATCTAGAAAACCCCACTCTCCTAATTTCATCATTTTCTCTCTTTTCCTAATTTGATCCCTTCTTTTTATCCTATTATGAGTTATAAGAGTTCAACCATATTACCATCATCGAAGAAGACTCATTCAGAGAAACATAAACAGATTCTCAAGCAATTGTTAAAGGAAAGTGCAAACAAGACATGCGTGGACTGTAAGACAGCAGCGCATCCAAGATGGGCGTCGTGGAGCTTAGGATGCTTCATGTGTATAAGGTGTTCTGGTATTCACAGAAGTATGGGTACGCATATTTCCAAGGTAAAGTCAGTGGACTTGGACGCGTGGACAGATGAGCAAATTGAGCTGATGGTAAAATGGGGTAATGAGAAATGTAACTTATACTGGGAAGCCAAGTTACCAGCAGGTTATGTTCCAGACCAGCTGAAGATTGAGAACTTTATTCGTACGAAGTATGATTTGAAGAAATGGGTTTCGTCTTCACACATTCCAGATCCATTAACGATTAAGACGAGCGGTAGTACTCATCGCCTGGCTTCTGGGTCGCACTCCCATCACCAAGCATCGAAGTCTAAGGTGAACGACAACATTGATTTATTGGCGAATTCAAACACCGAGCAAGTCAAACAGCAGTCTTCGTTGTTGGATGACGATTTTGGTTCATTTACATCGTCTCCATTGCTGACCCCAACTGCAAAGCAAAGTCCAGCACCGGGATCAAGGTCACCTCAAAAGGATAGTCCGTTACCAAAGTTACCAATACAACAGTTGCAATCAGCCCAGTCTACTGGCGGTACTCTTAATAACAGTAACAAAAGCGGTAGACCAGATTTAAAAAGATCTATTTTATCATTATACTCGTCGCAATCGTCATCGACATCCAGTTTTGCCCAACCTCAACAAAGGGTTCAACCACAAGTGCAGAATATGCAACTTGACACGTTATCTTCTTCATTAAATGGTTTACAATTCAACAATTCTCCTACCACTATCATTTCAAACTCAAATTCAAGTTCGGTTAATTCATTTAATTCTGCACCAAGTATCAAATCTCTTCCTTTATCATCTCAAACTCAACCAAAGCAAGCTAGTCAAACAACTGCAGCCTCCAACTTGTATAATGAATGGTCGGGCTCATCTGCAGCTAATTCAAGCCAATGGTCATCAACAAAAGTCAACATAACTACAAACAACTCAGCATTATTCAATACGTCCGATTTAGACGATGATTTATTCAAAAATGTTTGGAAGTGAGTAAATGTTACAACATCTTCTGTTACTTTTAAATGGATCTTTCATAAATTTTTCTTTAAATATAATATTTTTAATTCTTATATAAAATAAATTTAAGCACATACTAATACTATACTTATATAAAGGCTATACCGTGTAATGAAAAAGAGCTTTATTTGGATCACTTGTTTAATTATTTCTGACGAAAGACTTTTGTTCCAATATTTTCTGTACGCATGTTGGAAATCTTAAATATTAGCATCCAATTTAGTTATATCATGTCTAGTGACTACCAGTAGTAGGCAAACCAACATACACTTTAAAGGAATCATAAAAGAGCCACTGGAATCCAGTTAAGGTACCAATCATAACAATTCTAACAGGTAAACCATTCCAAAGCCCACTAAATCCAATATTTCCATAAATTCTAGATAATGCCTTACCAACTGATTCATTTGCATTTTTTTCAGAATTGATCTTTGAAACCATAACATCAGCGGGATGAGAAATAAGAGCGCAAAAAATACCAGCAATATAACCACCTAAGAATGAAATTCCAGTTTGCTGAATTGGACTATAAGATGAAATAGGTCTGCCTAAATATGTGTAGATCAGCTCAACAGTTCTTTCAAAGGTTGCAAACTTAACCATTGTGTATGGTATTTGTCTAAACCATAACGGAACTATACCTTTGTACAAACCTCCTATTCCTTCTACCGCAGTAATTTTAGACCACCCATCAAACACAGATTTGGCATAGGGAGGAATAGTAGTTTGTGTTTTAACTTTGATTGTTTCAAATGGACACAAAGCAATATCAGCAAAAAACTCAGCAGACGCAGATGCGGCTAGATATATTCCCGTTCTATATCGTTTTGCATTTTCTACACCAACCATGTCTGAATATGTCTTTTTAAAAAATTCATAAAAACCATATTTACCTGCTCCTTGGAAGGAATAACCAATGAAAGTAGCGCCAAAACCAGTGATAATCGAGTCTCCTTTCGCTTTTAATATAGTTGACAATCCCTGAATATTTGACTTGTATAATTTTGGATCAACTTGACGACGACATTTAACTAAATCTAAAGGAGTGACAGCTGAATGAGTAGGGCCACAGGCAAGCATACCTCCTAAAATACAGGCAGCATAGTACTCTTTTGAGAATAATCTAATTCTTCCAGGCTTACCCCCTGAAGATGGAGAAGACACTTTATTTGCAAGTTTATTAACCTGATTATTAACAGGTTGAACAATTGCTTCAGCTAAATTATCAAAGCCCATTATTATTTGATGGTTCTTGATATATCAAACAAGAAACAAAAATTTAAGCGATTCAACTAACTCAATTAATTTGTTGGAATGAATTGAACGGGGTAGAAATTCATTATATATTGACTCCATGATAAGATTGCTAGCGCGAAACTTTATTTTTTATACCGCAAAAGCCGGTAGATTTGGGGAACCTATTATCTTCTTTATCCTTGCAAGATAATGAAATATCAAATATTTCTAATGCTGGGTACCATGCTGCCTATAAAACGAGCTATAATTGGACATCTGTAAGAACCTTTGTGAATAATTTTATTAATCGCCGTTCTCATAGCACCGTTTGCCATGCGATGTTGCACCAACAAAGGATATTAAGAAATCTTTTCTGAGCTCAATCAAACCTTTTCTCAGATTAGTCAATTACTGGGAAAATAGTGAAACAGGAAATCATTTATCTATAGCCCATAGCCTAAGCAAATCTTATATTGTTCCTTGAAAAGTGAGCTTTTAAGCCTACCCTATTAGAATGGCAGAAAGGCATTCATTCGGGCGGGGCGGGATCGACTAGAAACAGTAGAAGTTCTTGGAGAGACAAGCTCATTTCTAAAAGCGTACCATTACAGATCACTGTTATGTTCTCAGCCCAACTATAGGTAGATGTCGTCCTAAATAAGCGTAAGAAAATAAAGGATGAAACCATTAATATAAAGGACATGGGCCCGTCGCCATACCGATGTAATATTCGTAAATTGATTTCAAAATTTTAAAAAGATATCCATTACTTAGAGCGTTACTCTTATTCAAACTATGAAAACCAGAACTTTAATTCAAAGAACGACTTTAAAGCTTCTCTTATGTTGTATTTTGCGCACAGTAACGTATATTAATTTTCTAATTAGCTCCTGGAATTAATCTACGGAGACAAGTGTAGAAAAAATGAACATGCTATCCAGCCTATCTAAATAGAAGGAGATATAGAGCATGGAAATGCAACAACCATATTTGATTTATTTAATTATTATTATGATTGTATTATAATTAAGTGCGATCAACAGACCATTCAATGTCAGTTATACTGACTTCGGCACCTTCTTTATCGTCATAATCGTACCATTCACTTTCGCTTAAGTCAACTTCTGAAAACTTAGTATTTGATTCAGCACCGACGCATTCAAATTGACCTTCTGGAATGAATTCAGTGAATTCAACACCTCTAGCATCAATTTCCAAAATTGGAACAAAAGTACCATTATCCTCTATGGTCAATTTGTTTGATGTTCTTGTAATTGAAGCGGAATGTTCAGACTTACATAGGCGGCATCTGAAGACAAAACTAGCTTCTCCCCTTGAGCCAGTTATATCATGCTTTTCAAACCTATTTATGTTAACCGGCTTGTCATGGACTTCTCTACAAGAAGTGCATTGAATTCTAAAAGTGTATTCAAATGGTTGTTCAGATGTATCAACTGGTTGTAAGTCTGTTACGTTACTTAATTCAGCAGAAGCTTTTAAATAGTATTTTACCATTATTTTTATTTGATTGGTCTTTAACTTGTAATAAAGACGTGGTATTGACGCAGCTTATATACAATTGTTGATAAGAAAGATCATGCCTACTAAATGAAAATTTTACGGATATAGGTTCCGCGAATGAATCATAATATGGAGTTCCAACTTCTTTAGGATATAAGACCGAACTATATGATGAATCATAATGTTAGCTCCACAGACACAATTGATACACGCATGGTAATACTGATTATCTCTCAAAGTTCGTAACATACCGATGCAACAATTGCCTATCTCTAATTTTTCACCACACCTTTTCTTAGTATTAAGCTCATTATGGCCATAGCTATTTCTATTTCAGCTAAATGAATATGCTTTGTTTCTAAGTTTAGCTTTTTAGATAACTATTCTAAGTCGTTAAAAACGATTAAATGTGCCTTAGAGCCTCAATATTCATATGTTCATATTTGCACTTGTTCTAAATAATGGAGAACTAGTCCACACATGTTCGTTAAATAGGGTGCGAAGACGAACTTCCTTATTTGTGGCTCAAGGAGCAATAGTTAGATATGAACATTAGTTTTTAGAGACAACAGTACGAAAATGAGGAAGAACAGTAAGCTGAGAGCAGTGAGTTGAAGGCGATAATATAATTGGAGTTTCGAATAGCGGAGAGCTCATGGTGAAGCAGCCGTTTCCCAAAGAGTGAAGTCTACAACGATAATCTTCGGGAAGTAGCAAGCGAGGAATCCGATCCTGGCTCAAAAAATTGATACTGTTTGATAAAAAGATGATTTTAATAACGAAGTAGACTTTTCATTTTTATTTGTTTGAATCGAAGCTAGCAGTATTATAATATCAGAACCTATATGGTAATTACTTTCAATCGAAGGAAACAAATCTGACTATTTATTTATTTATTCGTTATATAAGATATTTGACTTTCCGCTACATCCCATCTGTTCTCTTTCTTATATGGAAATTGAACTTCCAATTAAATTGAATTATCAAAAAAAAAAAAAATAATGGAAAGTAATAGCCTGGCGAGTATAAACCCTATAAGTCTGTCGATTGATAGGGATTTTTCTGATATCGTCCAAGGTGAGGAATTAGAATTTCGTGAATCAAAACGCTCTACTTTTAAGATATCTCATAATATGAACATGTTAGTTAAGCTGCAGCCTCCGTCAATATTATCCAAATTCTCAGATAACCAGTTGGTTACGTTGTCGGGTGCAATATCGGGGTTTTTGGCTGGGGTTGTAGTTTGTCCTCTAGATGTTGTTAAAACCCGTCTTCAAGCCCAAGGTGCAATGCAAAAGTCTGCATCCGATACAAGTGCTAAATATAGAGGATTTTTAGGAGCATTCAAGACAATACTACGGGAAGAGGGTGTCCGTGGATTATACAGAGGATTGGTCCCGATAACCATTGGTTATCTACCAACGTGGACGATTTATTTTACGGTGTATGAAAGAGCTAAAAAAATTTATCCAACATTTTTACATACTAGCTTTGGTATAAATAATGATTCATTAAATCATTTTTGTTCAGCGGTGACTGCTGGTATGGCATCATCAATTGCAGTTAATCCTGTTTGGGTGGTGAAAACAAGACTAATGGTTCAAACTGGAAAGGAAAAAGTCATATACAACGAAGATGTTCTAAAACCAACTGTAAAAATGACTAAAGTAACAGAAAGGACATTCTATAAAGGAACCTTAGATGCTTTTAAAAAGATGTATCAAGAAGAGGGCATTAGAGTATTTTACAGCGGACTAATTCCCTCATTATTCGGTTTAGTACATGTTGGTATTCATTTTCCGGTTTATGAGAAATTGAAGTCCTTGCTACATTGCAACGTCAAACCAAATGAGGATCTAGGTAAACCGGTAACGCCAAAAGGCTTATTATGGCGTTTAATATCGGCGTCAGCTTTTTCGAAAATGATTGCAAGCACACTTACTTATCCACATGAAATCTTAAGAACTAGAATGCAGATTCAGGCGTCCAAAGAAGATATGAAAAAGAAGGTTAGTGGTAGATTGGTCGATTCAATCACTTCAATTTACAAAAAAGAAGGATTAAAAGGCTTTTACGCTGGTTATGGAATTAACCTAGCAAGAACTGTTCCTGCAAGTGCTGTTACACTAGTAAGTTTTGAGTATTTTAAAACATACTTATTGACGTTGAGTGGAAGGTTGTAAGCAGTTGTGTAATGGCGTTATATTTATTTAGCATTTAGCATTATACATTCATTGATTTTCAGATAGATTTTAGAGTTTCTGTTAGTGCGCAATTCTTAGTAAAAAGACGGTCCAACTTTGAACACCACTCAAAATATAATCTATTTTACTGTTACAGTCAAATAATCCTCCTTTAAAATCGATCAATTTCTATTTTGGACGGATAATGAAGATAACGCTTCAAAACCTTGGGCTATTTACTCTTATTATATCTTTTGTTTTTAGCTCCCCTGCGATAATTGGAAATGAGTTAGGTAACCCACAGCTCGCAGAAGGTAAGGAGAAAGATATACCTTCTGTTGGAATCGAAACAAATAATGATCCGGGTCAAGATAAAACAAAACATTTACTTGAAACTAAGGATGAAGAGGATACTGTGTTGGAGGACAAGGATGTACCTGTGAACGAAGAAGACGTTCGACCTGAGGATATTAAGTTACCAGATGGTTTAAACGTAGACACTTTTGACAAAGAAACTAGTAAGCAGTTGTCATTCGTTGAATTCTATTCCCCTTACTGTTCGCACTGCAAAACATTGGCACCAACTTGGGAAGCTACTTATAAAGATTTCTACTCTGAAATGAAAAAATTGAATATTCAAATGAGACAAGTTAATTGCGTTGAAAGCGGCGATTTGTGTGAAAGAGAAGATATTTTTTCCTATCCTAGTTTGAGAATATATTCGCCAGTAAGAGATAGAGAAACGAATGAATTGATAACTGGTAAGTCAAAATTTGTTAGTTCATTCCCAAGGTCATTAACAAGGACTGTTGAAAATTTTAAAAAATTTTTAAAGAACTCAGTTGCTGAATACGACACTGGCTCTGTTGATTTACCAAGTGCCTCAATTCTATTAAACGTTGATGAAATGCTTAAAATAGTTGCTGGTGAAATTGAACAAGCTTATTTTGTTACGTTTTTTCCCGCAACTGATAAGCAATGGGTAGAAACTGATACAACAGGTAAAAATAATTTTGTTAAAACTTGTTTAGATTGTTTGGAGACTAAGCAAATATGGGATAAATTATCAAATCAAATCCTAAGTTCTGCGAAAACCGGCCATTTCAATTGTTTTACTAACCCATCATTATGCGAAAGTTTAAAGCTTAAAGAATTAACTGATCCTAGTCAATATGCTGAACCAAAATTTGTTATGTTTTTACCAAAGCATACAGGCTTAATTAGAGTTGATTATACTGATGTGGTCTCGTTAGAAAAGATGAAAAAGTTTGCTAATAGATTATTTGAAAACTATCAGTATGAGACTGTTTCAGCTAGAGGATTAACTGAAGTAATGGATTTTAGAAAGAGATTGCCATTTGGACCATTAAATTCATATTATCCTTTAAATAACAAGATTTCTGTTGTTTTCTATTACGATGAAGAGACTGTTACCGACGAAGACAAAGCAATCTTACCATATCTATTAGAGTATGTTACTAGATCTCCATTCAATATGTATTTATATACAGCAAAACATAAACAGATAGAGAAAAATGTTAATGAACAAGCAGAAAACTTAGTTGAATATATAAGTTATAATGGAAATGAACCTCCCAAAGAGTTCAACAAGGCAATGCATTTGGCTACTATATTAACTTCAAAGCCTACTATCTTAGTTTTTAGAGATAATACATTATTCACTAGCATTTATCAAAATTTCGCCATTGATATGAGAGATAGTAAGAAGATAGAAAAGTTTATTTTAAAGAATCAATATCCATTATACCAAGAATTAACGCCTGAGCTCTTACCTTATTATTTTAACAATGAAGAACAAAAATCAGACAAAATTGTCGTCACTTTTATTGATTCGAATGATGCACAAACCACAAATAAGGCATTCTATAACATGTCTTTAGCGGCTCACGAATATCATTATCTAAAGAAGGAATACTATTTTAATGACTTGATGCAGCGTAGAGAGGCCAAAAAAGAAAAAGTTGAAAAATTAAAGCAGCAAAATGCCGATAGTATGAGAATTATTCAAGAAATGAGAAAAGAAATTCCGCATTTCTTTGATAGTGATGAAGTTTTATTTACATTTATTGATATTGCTAATGTTGAAAATTTTGATAAAATTAGAGATTGGAAATTCGACAATAAAAAATATAAACCAGGTGATTTGATTGTTATTAGTAAAGACAACAGATACTACTGGGATAGAACAATAGATGGCGATATATTAGTTAATGACCCTTATCTATTAAAGCCAGTATTATTGTCCTTATTAGATCCAAAATTAGTCCCTAGTAGCAAGTTATTTAAGAAATTAGTCGGTAGTCCTTACAATGACACTTTGAGATTCATGGATGGAATACATGAGCGTGGATTCCTTGGATATATTGGATTAATTGGGATTTTTTACCTGTTGAGAGTTTTGTATCTGAAATTCTTCAAAAGAAGAAAGTTCTCACCATCCAGACTCAATTCAAATCTAGGTATTATCGGTAATATTCCTAAGAAGGACTGATTCTCTTCGATAGCTTATATACGGCCAGAGATAGTGTAACTACATGATTGAGTGATAGATTAACCTAGTATTTGTAGTTGTTTCGCTTCATATTCGATTAGTCTCTTATAGCTGTTGTGCAATTCTTTAATCTTAAAATCAACACCTGGTTTACCGCTTACTTCGCTGAACGGTGGTATCACCATTTTCGGTGGAATAACAGTTCCTTCTTTAATCAAACAGCAATCGTAAACAATTGATAAATTTTCCAACAAACAGTTAGGTTCTACCAAGACCCTGCTGCCTATGCTTGTCAGTTTAACAATTGTATTTTTCCCAATGATAGTATAAGCTCCTATTTTAATGTGGCTACACAAATCATCTTTTAAAACTGGTGGAATGATTTGGCAACTGGTATCTAAATAGCAATATTTACCAATTTGTATCGATGAAACTTGCTTTTCATCAAATAAATCTATATCACCTTTTAACAACACCTTGGTATTTATTGTTGTATTTCCATTTATTAGAATCTTATTTGAGCCAAATATATTAGCTGATGTTGATATTCTATTACCAGTTGTAGTTTCAATCCAATCTGGCATACTAAGTCCTCGAATTTATTCTTATTTACTAAACCCAAATATGATGCTTGAAGTGATATCGTATTTCATATCTAATCGTGTACTATTTATAAGACTCCGATTGATAAAAAAATAAGCGTGTTAAAATTTATTTCAAACGCGTTTTCATAAATATGGATAAATCTCTGTTCTTTCCAATTTTTTTGTTTTTTACTATAATTCTTCTTTTTAAACAAATAACTACTAAATATGTCTACCAAATTATTTAGAATTAACTGTGGTTATCAAAACTATGATTGGGGTAAGATTGGTTCTTCCTCTGCTGTTGCACAATTTGCGGCTAGCTCAAATCCAGAAACTAAAATCGATGAATCTAAGCCGTATGCTGAGTTATGGATGGGTACCCATCCATCAGTGCCTTCTGTTGCAGTTGAAGCTAAAGACATATCTGGCAAGACTTTAAGAGAGTTAGTAAGTTCAAATCCAGAAGAGATGTTGCATAAATCTATTATCGACAAGTTTGGATCTTCAAAAGAGTTACCATTTTTATTTAAAGTTTTGTCAATTGAGAAGGTCTTGTCGATCCAAGCTCATCCAGATAAAAAGTTAGGTGCTCAGTTACATGCAGCTGACCCAAAAAACTATCCGGATGATAACCACAAACCTGAAATGGCTATTGCAGTCACCGATTTCGAGGGATTCTGTGGATTCAAGCCATTAGAAGAATTATTCAAAACCTTGACCACTATCCCTGAGTTAAAGGAAATCGTTGGCGACGAAATCACTGAAGAATTCGTTAAAGGTAATAAACCAGAGGCCGAATTGGGCTCTCAAGATGATGCTAACAACAGAAAGTTGTTGCAGAAAGTGTTTGGTGCTCTAATGAACACCGACGAAAAAATTATCAATGAAAAGGCAGCATCCTTGGTACAAAGAACTTTTTCAGATCCAGAATTATTTAAAGCCATCGATTCAAAATTGCCAGAGTTAATCCAGCGTTTAAATAAACAATTTCCAAATGACATTGGTTTATTTTGTGGTTGTTTGTTATTGAACCATGTTTACTTGAACTCTGGTGAAGCTATGTTCTTACAAGCTAAAGATCCTCATGCCTATATCAGTGGTGACATTATTGAGTGTATGGCTGCCTCAGACAATGTTGTTAGAGCTGGTTTTACTCCAAAATTCAAAGATGTCAAGAATTTAGTTGAAATGTTGACATATTCCTACGATTCGGTTGAAAAACAAAAAATGCCTTTGTTACCTTTTGCTAAATCAAGAGGTGATGCTGTTAAATCTGTTTTATACAACCCTCCAATTGCTGAATTTGCTGTCTTACAAACCATCTTTGACAAAAAAGCTGGTCAAGTTCAAAAGTTCGATGCGTTCGACGGCCCTTCGATCGTCATTACCACTAAAGGTAGCGGCTCAATTAGGATTAAAGACTCTTTTGAAGCCAAAGAAGTTAAAGCTGGTTATGTTTTCTTCGTCGCCCCTGGTGTTGAAATCGAATTGATTTCAGCTTCCTCTGACGAAGAATTTACAACTTACAGAGCTTTTGTCGAAGCTGATTAATCGTAGTATTCACAATCCATTCTTGACTTTTCTTTCTTCTGTTACTAATTTCATAGAAACCTAATTACATTTAATCTATATATTTCACAATTTATATGTGTAAATAACTATGATCGGAACTTACCATCCTCTGCCAATTGCCACCCGTGACAATACCTTAAATTGGTTCGGCAAGAATCCGGGAAGCAGTGGAGTTTGACTGGCTCTCAACATAACATTACAGGTTTCATTTTTATTGAACCATCAATTGAAGTAATTATTAATCTAGTATAGAGTCTAAATTAGGAGTAAGTGTTTCTGGATCAATTAACAACTTTTAAAAAGGAAAAATTTAAGATAAGAAGAAAAACCCACATTTAAAAAGATGAGTGAATCAAGTGAACCACAACAAGAAGTTCCAGTTAAAGAAGAACAAAACAAAAGAGCTTCCGAAACTGAAGAAGAACGTGCCGAACGTTTAGCCAAGCAAGAGGAAATTGATGGCCGTTCTGTTTATGTTGGTAACGTTGATTATCAATCAACTCCTGAACAATTGGAATCCTTTTTCAACGTTGTTGGTGTTATTGAAAGGATCACTATCTTATTCGATAAGTATTCTGGTTTACCAAAAGGTTATGCTTATGTTGAATTTGAAAACCCTGAAAGTGTTAGCAAAGCTATTGAAGAATTGCACGGTAAAACCTTTAGAGGCAGAGAGTTGAGAGTCACAACCAAGAGAACCAACTTGCCAGGCTTTACCAAGAGAGGTAACTCAAGAGGTAGAAGCAGAGGTCGTGGTAGCTTTAGAGGAAGAGGCCGTGGCAGAGGTAATTTCAGAGGTAGGGTCCGTGGTAACGGCAGCAATAGGGGCGACAGGGAAAAATCTACATCTGACGAACAAGGTGGTGCTGCTGATGAAGAATAAATTTACTTATTCATTTACGTGGCTTAGTTTGAGTTGTTCTGAACTCACCGCTTATTAATTTCTTATTGGCTACTCTCTTTTATTATGAATTTGCTCTTTTGAGTCTATTTCTTTCTTTTTTTGTACTTATTTATTGCTTTAAAAAATATTCTGTTCGATTTGGTAATGTTTCATGAATAGTTACATAGCTGAATACCGATTAGCATTAGTTTCTCTAGTATAATATTAGAGTCAAAGCCAAAGTTGAAGGCTTCAATATTTTACCTGGCTTGATCAAGGCCCCATTATATTTGGTCCCGTGACTTTATTGAACTATCAAAAAAAAAATATTTGTTCTCATCTCAAGTATAAAGGAGGATTATACTAGTATTAAAGATTGTTCCTTGCTATATTTGAGTTGATAAAGAGATAATTGAAAATGACTTCCGTAAGAAAGAGAAAGATGAACCGTTCTTCTATAAGAAAGAACACAAGAAGATTGAAGGATAAACAGAGAGATATCAATATTCACTCAAATCCTATCGTTGCAGCTAACTGGGACAAATCATTAACATTACAACAAAATTATAAAAGATTAGGTTTAAGGGCTAAGTTAGGTAACTTAGCAGGTGGTCAAGAAAAAAAGGTTGAGACTTTAAGTGAAATAAAAGCCAAGAAAGCATCAGAAGCGAAGTTCAAACCATCAGAGATCGAGCAAACTGATGACCCTGCTAAGATACCAGAAGGTGAAGCTCGTTTAATTAGAGATCCTGAAACCAATGAAGTGGTGAAGGTTATATATGGTACAATGAAAGTTCAAAAAAGCGCAGACCAGACACAGAATAGCGAGGTCATCAAGCAGTTAGAAGACTACGCACACAAGCACGCTCAAATTAAGAAAGAAAGACAGCCATCAGAAAGGGAAAGTGATTGGCTAAAAAGTCTATATGAAAAGTATGGTGATGATTATGACAAAATGATGTGGGATAAAAATTTGAATATTTACCAACAAAGTACAGGGGATTTAAGAAAAAGAATTATTAAATGGAAAAAAAAAAATAATATTAACTAATTTATAAATTCCACATAGATGTATATAATTGCATGAGATCGTATTTACAAAATCTTTAGTGTATAATATTAATTTGTAACCGTATAGCCGGTCACGCTAAATCATTATATTTAGATACAAAAAGTCATTTGTAATCATATTCTTGAAACACAATTCCTTTGTAGAATATTATCTACGATGTTATTCATTATAGGCTTTAACTCACAATCATCATATAGGTCGATCAATTTCTTTTTGCCGTCATTTTGCTCATTATCTTGCATTTCAACCATTTCAACGAAATGTGGATCAATTGGCACATTACCTAGAAATGGTAAATTGAACTGTTCACTAAGAGCTGACCCTCCTCCGCTCAGAAATATATTAGTGCATTCAGAACAATGTGGACAAATAAAACCACTCATATTTTCAACAACACCCAACACTTCAAAATTAACTTTTCTACAAAAATTAATCTCTTTCCGTACATCTGCAGTTGCAACCTGCTGCGGTGTGGTGACTATTATGGCACCATCAATAGGTTGAGCCCAACGTAACTCTTCTGCTATGGCAATATGTTCATCTGATGTGCCTGGAGGAGTATCAATTAAGAGATAGTCAAGTGGAGCATCGTTCTCACCACCTCTCCAAACAACATCTTTTAAAAATTGTCGAATCATTGCAGTCTTCTTCGGGCCCCTCCAAACAACAGAATTATTTCTATTACCTAGTAAAAACCCAAGGGACATTAGCGATAAGTTTCCTCTTTTTTTCTTGCCATCTACTACTGGATCATGGCTATTGTTATAAACTGATACTGGAACCCAACCAGCCGTAGATTGGTGAACTTGCTTATTTTCAACTCCAAACATACGAGGTAATGACGGTCCCGTTAAGTCGATATCAAGGACACCAACATTAAAACCTTTATTAACTAGAGTTAGTGCAGTTTGCGTCGTTACTGATGACTTACCAACTCCACCTTTACCAGAAAGGATTAATATAATATGCCTAACGTTTTGAAGAGACTTTGGACTTTCCTGCTTCTCTGAGTCCATTGGATATATGTATTCTATGACACCTTTAGCTTTATAAGCAGTTGCTTTGGCAAGTATATCGATATCGATTAGTAATAGTACTTAGATAGAGTTAGTCCATATTGATAATTCTTTAGTGACACAAAGGTTAATTGCGGCGTGTTAAAAAAAGATTTCAATATCAATGTAGATATAATGGAGAAGTTATTCTAACAATCACTGTACAAATTGCCTATAAACTATAGACTACACTGCATAGATCATGAGCTCAAGATACTCAAATGGTGGATCAGCTCATCAAAGAGATTTAAGGACACAATTATTCAGTATCCCTCAAACCACTAGTGCCCCACCGTCAAGGACTAGCTCACCGTACGATTCAGTACCAAGTGCATCAGCAAAGCATACAGAGTCGTTTTTACTGTCACTAGAGTCACAGAATAACGAGGAATTAGATTCGATGAGCCAAAAGGTTGCACTATTGAAAAATTTAGGACTTAAAATGGGAACCGAGATTCATAAATCGACCAAGTTGAATGAGGATATAACTAATAGTTTTGAAAAAGGTAAGATAACGCTAAAAAACACATTTAATAGAATGGTATTAATGAGTCAAAAAGCTGGGATTACGTGGCGGATGTGGTTCATAGTATTTTTCATTGTATTTTTATGGTTCCTCTGGGTTTGGTTATTTTAACTGTTGCATAATTCATTAATATATTTACGATACTTTAGTTCTTGTACCAGTAGAAGGCATAGTTACCGCAAAATTAGCTATGTAATTTAATCTATTATATAATACACTTATTAAATCTACAATAAGAGGTTCCTAAGGTTAGAAATTGATTTAGAGTTTAGATCTTCATTGTCATTCAATGGTTCCAGGCAATGACCATTCCATGGCACTATTTCGTTGTCATCATATTCAAAAATTGAATCTTCCGAATCTTCTTGAAGGTTAGAAGAAGTGCTAAGGATTGTGCCTGTGGCAGTCAAGTCGCAGAGAGAAGTTATTTGCAATTTTGGGTCGCTTGCAACATTCATTGGTGACAACTCAGTTTTTTTTGACCAGATTGGACTTGTGCCTTCTAAGTCGCTTATGGTATCACTTGAGCTCTTTTTGGCTGGAGGTGTCTGTACTAGCTTCAGAGCGGAATTTGGTATTTTTAGAATTGACCTTTTAGGTTTTAAGATATGATGCGAAGGTTTATGCTTCGGTGTTGGAGACATCTCTTTCCTTGTGTAATATTTCCTTTTATGTCTTCTTTTTTGACGTAATATATTTTCTTTCAACTTCTTCTTTTTTAATCTGAGCTCTGATTTGAATAATGTGTAGTATCGATTAACGCCATATGCAACGTAATTGGTATCAGAGTCTGTGTTCAGTGAGTCAGTATCAGACGATTCAGATGTTAAAATCGGGTCGCTTTCAATATCTTCTTCAGTTTCTGTATTCAATTCAGACGAATTCCATGCGTCATCGTCACTACTCAAACGAAGATTATCTATTGCAGCCAACGAGTCAGACAAACTCCTTCTCGCGGGAGAATCAAGTGAACCTCTATCATGTGAATTGCCACATTCACAAGATGGCTTGTCTTTCATCTTTTCAAAGGTAGCTGAAGTTATCGGAGACCCATTAATTCTTAACTTTTTAAAATGTGAAGTTAAATGTGTCAGTTTAACTGTTGCTTGCGACTTAACATTTAAACCTATAGAGAAAGGGAGAAGTGGTGATTCATTGACTAATATATGTTCCGAGTAGTTTGAATTGTGGAGATTCGATACAGATAATAGTTTGATGGGATTATTGGATTTATGAGAATTTAAAGTACTGTCACTCTGATGGGAAAGGGTTGAACCACTATGGTGAAACGTATCTTTCTCGGAAATGCCGATATTGCTCTCTTGTAAATCCATGAAAATATTGTCATGCCCATACTTCTTATCCTGGAGCTGTCTATATTTTGATATGGTAGACGACATAAATAGTTCAAATTGTTCTGGATTCATATCATCATCTACTATAGGATTGGTTTGGTGACTTTTGTACTTTATTGTATTATTGTTCATTATTAGTTCTTGCTTCACAGAGGATTCCGCTGCTTCTTCATTTTTTAATACTGCAACATGTATTGAAGTGTTCTCTACTATGCTACTTTCCTTTATATTCTTTATTATTGGCAGATTTCCAGTTGTCCTATTTCCTGAAGACACTGTCCTATCAGTTATTGCAGTTTCATTATTAGAATTTTCATCTCTTTTTAGTTTGTCATTAGAAGGAGTAAGATATTTAAACAAATATGGGTATTCATCTCTTTGTGTAGAGTTGGGGTTACTAAGTATAACTTCATTTTTATTTACCAATTGATCGATTTTTGATAACCTGTTGGCCAAACTTTTAATCATGGCAGACGCTTTAACAGACGAATTTAACAATTGGCTTATTTCGTACTCCATGGAATGGTCTCCGCTTGACGAGAAACCATTATTCGTAGTGAATGCTTTACGCAACTTTTTATTTTTATGTAAAATAGATTTATTTAGCGAATGTGCAAGTTTAGCTATTTCTATGTTCTTATACTGAATCTTTTGTTCAATTGACAACTTATATTTAATTCCTTTTCTAAGATCATTTTGATAATTTGATGTTACTCTTAAAAGAGAATCAACCACGGCTTGGGATTCCTCTTTTAGATCATGAGCTAGAATATTCTCTAATCTGAAATCATTAATTGTCGGTAACGGTGGATTTGGGGTTAGTAAGTTTGGCTGAAACTTTTTATATATCAGCAGCCTTTTATCTTTTGTAATCGTGGGGTTTGATGATGAGGCCATTTCACTTTCTGATCTTCTGTATATTATTGCAACTCAAATTTCTCTCACCTTGTCTTATTATTCTCGAATTGATTGTTATTGGGATATATTCTGAAATAATTTTATGGATATCTGTTAAATGAAACGTTTTTCTAGCAATCGTTTATCTATTCACAGTAAAGAGTGGAAAAAAAATTGTCTCACTATAATGTTCGATAATAAGGAATTGATCATTGAGCACTTATAAGGCATTGGTTGACATATAATATTCCTGGCAATAAATCGTTGATCGCTATGGAAACGCTGTTAATACATATATCATTATCGGAATGGTTATTAATAGCTTCACAGGTGTTTGGTGGTTGTTGTTCTAATGTATTTGTATTGGAAAATATTATATCAAACAATCAACTGCAATATTCTCTAGGTACAACAATAACTTTTTCACAATTTTTATGTGTTGCTTTATTAAGTTATTATCCTAATAGAGATTTTAAAAATTCATCCTGGAAAAGAATGTATTTAAAAAATAACAAGGTACCCTTAATGAGTTGGGTTTGGATGGTTATAATGTTTTTCTCAGTTTCATTATTGAACAATTTAGTTTGGAAATTCAACATAAGTGTCCCAATTCATATTATATTTAGATCAAGTGGGACTGTGGTAACAATGCTCGTGGGATACTTTTTTGGCAACAAGTCTTATAGTTTTGGTCAAATCTGTTCATCAATTATTATATCTGCGGGGACGATAAAAGCTACATTACCTGCTGGTTCTGGAAATGGGGGCAAATTTGAATCCATGGACCATAAACTTGCTATTGGTATGACAATGTTAGTCATAGCGTCGATAGTATCTGCATTTATGGGACTTTACAATGAGCAGTTATACAAACGATATGGAAATCAATGGACGGAGGGTTTGTTTTATTCTCATTTTTTAGCATTACCCTTATTCTTGATTGTTTCTCCGAATTTGATTAATGAGCTCAAAGTGATTTGGAATCATCCCAATAGAATTGGTTTATCAAATGGTGTTTCTGTTTCTAAACAATTTTTGAGCTTGTTACTCAATGTTTTGTCGCAATATTTATGTATTAAAGGTGTTCATATGCTAGCTGCGAAAACCACTGCATTGACGGTTACTGTTGTATTATTAGTTAGAAAATTTATTAGTTTATTCATTAGCGTCATTTGGTTTGGGAATGAGTTAACTAGAGATGCAATGATTGGTGCTTTTGCTGTATTCTTCGGTGCTCTTCAATACAGCATGAGTACTACTAAAAGAACGGTTCCCAAGCCTCCTAGGAAAATCGACTAATCATCATGTATAAACATTTACATAGTTAATTCTAGATAATTTAATATTTAATAGATATATAGGGAAAAAAGAACTAAAAACAGCTTAAACACAGACATGTATCCATAACTTTAATTGTATCCATTGAAATATGGTTAAATCGAGTAGTTAATCATAGATAGACTTATTAGAGGTTAAAGCATGTCCATCATCAAAAGGATCACTTTGAAGAGTATCATTGGACTTAGATTTGGCTAGAGTTATAGCTGGTCGAAGTGAATTAGTTAACAAACTAGGCTTAGCTGGCCGTGGAGGGGGAGGAGATTTTTTAGCTGGAACAGAGTTACTAGAGGGCTCTCTCAAAATAGTATCATTTAATCTGTCGGCAACCAGGTCGATATTGTCATCATAATAATCATCATCTGAACTCTCATCAGTATAATAACTTTCGTCACTATCATCATCGTCCTCATCATCATAATTAGGTGCTGGATTTTCTTCGGAGTAACCGCAAGCAGAGTCAAATTTCTTAAAGACTTTAACCAACTGCTCATTAGCCCCAATTAAACTACCTAAAAATTCCTCGTCCATGGCCAAGATAGCTTCATTTTTGTTAGTTTGATCACCCGCACCAACGTATTGCAAGTACGTTAGAATTTTACGTCTGATAGGACGGCACTTATCAAATTCAGACGATGCTTTAGGATCGTCCAAAGGCGAGTTTCCCGCCGGCAAAGCAATTAAAGCGTTATTCAATGCCGTGGTATGTGTATAGCAATCTGCTATAGCAGTTCTGATCTTAGGAGCCTCTACTTTATAATTAATCTGTGGTATCTTATACAATTCGTCAGCATAACGTACTCCGTTTCTTTTATTCTTCTTCCTCTTCTTCTTCTTCATTTTATCCTTGTTTGCTTGGGAATCATTATTTGAAATATATGGAGATGAAGAGCTTGGACGTGGTGGTGCCTCTTTTAAATACGGTGAGGTTGGCACCTTTTTAGATCGCCCATCAGGCGATGTTTCGAATACCTTACCGCTTGGAGTCCGTGAATGACCACTAGATCTTTTTGCTTTTGGAATATATTGCCATAGGGTTGCCATGAATTTATATCCTTCTAAACCTTCGAGCTCAGTTTTCCAGCCTCGAGCTAAGGCTCTAACCTTAGCCTGAACTTCTTTTGGATAAGAAGCTCCCGTACCTGTTTTTCCCGTGTTCGTCAAAATACCTTTTAACACATCAAGCAATTTATCGTCTCTGGCTATTACCAGTCCAATCTTTTGTCCTGAGTTCAATACTAGTAGTTCCAAAAGGTTCAACGCTCTCAATTGTTCTTTAGTCGATTCACCATATTTTACCTTCTTTCTTATAGCTCTTGCAGCCTCCAGCGCTCCACTGTTAGGCTGAATTTTAATCAACTGCAATAAATCTGACACGTATAACTCAATGGAATCGTCAACATCATCATTTCTATGCGGGTTCGATAACTGATTAATTTTAACCGTAATTGACGTGTAAGGACGATCTCCGAAAATGGGCATTGGCGAATTACTTTGATATTAAGTAGAGGAAATTTGAGTTAAACTGAAGATTGTAAATGTTATATTACGGTTCGGCTTATCAAGGACGGGGCTTGCACCTGAAACTTGTTAGCATTTTCATTCAGGTCCAACGTCTCACTAAAGCGGTTACACATAAACAGAAGTAATAACTATTTTGCTTTTGATAAATTTAAGATTTATTAGCTTTTGTCAACTACATTAAGCAAACCAAATGATTGACAAACCTAATAATGCTCTTTAAAAGAACTGTCTTATTTCTTCAAAGATCATATAGAAAGTATACGAGATTGTTCATTATAATTATTATAGTCGCAACGATCATAATATATCACATACTTCAAATAGATTCTGTCAAGGTTGGTAAAGCTAAAATATATAACAATTTAAGCAAGAAAGTCTCAACTTTAGTTAATGAAAGATTCAAAAGTGCAGATCGGTTGATTTCTTTCGGAAGCTTGGGCAAAGATAAAGAAGATGTCAGTTTATTTGAAGAACTAGTCCAGAAGCCAGATGGCGGGAAGAGCAATACAGACATCGGAAAAACTGAAGAAGTAAGAGGTGGAGTCAGGAAGAGGACTGACAGAGGTGAAAAAGAGAAGGCTGCTTTATTGGTCATAATTCAGAGCCGAGAAGAAGTTTCTTTACTCTTGTCCACTGTCAAGAATTATCAAGATCAGTTTAACGACAAGTTCAATTATGATTGGGTGGTTATATCACTGAGAGGATTTGCTTCAGAATTAAGTGAGGATCTAGTTGCTCTCACTAATAGTGGTTCAACTGTGAGATTCATTGACTTGAAGTACAATTCGGAAGTTTTAGATTACCGACCAAATACAGATAAAGACAGAGTTAGAGAAAATAGAAGGCATAATAAGTTCCCTAAGCGTCATAGAATTAAAAACTCGGTTTTGTCTAGGCATTTTACTAGATTTTCATTAGGTCATTTTTATAATTTGGAGTCTTTATGGTCAATCTATGACTATTATTGGAAAATTCCAATTGGATCCAGATTAGACTGTGAAGTATCCTATGATGTGTTCAAACATATGAGGGAAAACAATATCCAATACGGCTGGCTGTTAATTGAACAAGATCCGGAGCAGTTTCATCCTAGCTTGTTAGATTACGTCAAGAGCTATGTACATGATCCACAAAACAACTATATGCCAGAGTCGACTATAACGAAAAACAATTTCCACTTCTTGTTAGATGATTTGACATCCGCATTGGCTGACAAGCAAACCGATATTAAGTGGAAATACAAGTCATGCAGCATAAACAGTGATTTTGAGATTGTAAATGTGAACTTCTTCAGATCAAAGCAGTATCAACATTTTTTCAATTACTTAGATCAAATAAATGGCATATATTATGAGACTTGGAGAGAGCCAGCAATAAAGACTATCGCAACCTCATTGTTTCTTGATAGCAGTTCAGTAAAATTTTTTGACGATCTAGCAGTCCTGATTTCCTTACAGGGCTTGGGCAATTGTCCAGTTAATGTTGACTTTTACATCAATAACAAGTGCACTTGTAATCCAAACGAACATGGAAAATCATACAATAATGGCCGTGTTGGTGCTTATCATTATGACGTAATGAGCCAAAGTAAATGCTTTAATCATTGGCTAAAGTCTTTAAACAAAGAAATTCCTGAAGCTTTTAAGCTAAATGAATCACAAAAGTCTTTTTTTGATTTTTTTCCTATAGAAAATCATTAGGATATGGTTGACAGATAGAATCAGTTTCTGAAAGATAAAACAGGTTGGTTTTTTATGAATATTCGATAGAGATAGTGTAGCTTGTATTGCAGTCTGTTGATGGAACCTTAAATATTCCGAACAGTAAGGCACGTGCACGAAGACCGGAAGCTAGCCATCAGAAATTAGAAAAACCTCTGAAAATTTTTTAAGACAACAGATTAAGGCAAAATCATTCCAGTTCTTCTTTTAATCTAAACTATTTTCTCTATATTTTATTTGTTTTGATTAAAGGTAGATAGATAAAGCAACAATGTCTGACCAGCAACAATACAATCAAGACAAGTTAGCTCAAGGCTTGCAAAATACTTCAATTGGTGGGGAAGATCAACAGCAACAACCTCAGCCAAATTTCTATAACCCAAATAATGCTTCAACCTTTGTTCCTCAGCAAAGTTATCAAGCATATACTCAGGGAGGTTACCAAAACTATAATAATTACAATACTCAAGGTGGATATCAAAACTATAACCAGGGTGGATTCCAAAACAACAACCAAGGTGGACTTAACAACTACAATAACGGAGGTGGATATAACAACTATAACAACAGAGAAGGTTACAATAACTATAATAACAATAGCAGAGGAGGCTACAGCAACTACAACAAAGGATATAATAACTACAATAACTATAACCAACAACAACCTCAACAACAAGGTATGTCATTAGCTGATTTCCAAAAGCAGCAAACTGCCTCCAAAGCTTCATTAAATAAACCAAAGAAAACTTTGAAGTTAGGTTCATCTTCGGGTATTAAATTGGCTAATGCCACTAAAGCTCCAGAAAAGAAAGATGACGCTGCAAAAGAGTCAGCACCAGTTCCTTCTAAGGAAGAACCAAAAGTTGAAGAAAAGAAAGAAGAATCAAAAATCGAAGAAAAGAAAGATCAACCAGTTTTTGCTTCAGCCGCAGCTGCCAAAGATTCTACTCCGGCTCCTCTGTCAACAAATGTTACTTCTGCCGATTCTTTAATTAAAGAGCAAGAAGAAGAAATTGACGAAGAAGTTGTTAAAGATATGTTTGGTGGTAAGGATCATGTTTCTATTATTTTCATGGGTCATGTTGATGCCGGTAAATCAACCATGGGTGGTAACATCTTATATTTGACTGGTTCTGTTGATAAACGTACTGTCGATAAATATGAAAGAGAAGCTAAAGAAGCAGGTAGACAAGGTTGGTACTTATCCTGGGTTATGGACACTAATAAAGAAGAAAGAAGTGATGGTAAAACTATTGAAGTTGGTAAGGCTTACTTTGAAACTGACAAGAGAAGATATACGATTTTAGATGCTCCAGGACATAAAATGTATGTTTCAGAAATGATTGGTGGTGCATCTCAAGCTGATGTCGGTATCTTAGTTATTTCTGCAAGAAAAGGTGAATATGAAACTGGTTTCGAAAAGGGTGGTCAAACTAGAGAACACGCTTTGTTAGCCAAAACTCAAGGTGTTAATAAAATTGTGGTTGTTGTTAATAAGATGGATGATCCAACTGTCAATTGGTCTGCAGATCGTTACAAAGACTGTACTACTAAATTAGGTTTATTCTTAAAGGGTATTGGATATGCAAAAGAAGATATCACTTTCATGCCAGTTTCAGGTTATACAGGTGCTGGTTTGAAAGACAGAGTTAATCCAAAAGACTGTCCATGGTATTCAGGACCTGCATTATTAGAATATTTAGATAATATGAAAACTGTTGACCGTCATATAAACGCACCATTTATGTTACCAGTCTCCGGTAAATTAAAAGATATGGGTACAATTGTTGAAGGTAAAATTGAATCAGGTCATATTAAGAAAGGCGGTAAATTATTATTAATGCCTAACAAGCTTTCTGTTGAAGTTCTTTCGATATATAATGAAACTGAACAAGAATGTGATACTGGATACTGTGGTGAGCAAGTCAGATTAAAGATTAAGGGTGTCGAGGAAGAAGAATTGGCCCCAGGTTATGTCTTAACTTCTCCTAAGAACCCGGTTAAGACTATTACCAGATTCGAAGCTCAAATTGCTATCGTTGAGTTAAAATCGATTTTATCAAATGGGTTTTCATGTGTTATGCATTTACATACTGCTATTGAGGAAGTTAAATTTATTCAATTAAAGCACAAATTAGAAAAAGGTACTAACAGAAAATCCAAAAAACCACCTGCATTTGCTAAAAAGGGAATGAAGATTATAGCCGTTTTGGAGACTAATGAACCTGTTTGTGGTGAGATTTATAGTGACTATCCGCAATTAGGTAGATTTACCTTAAGAGATCAAGGTACTACTATTGCTATTGGTAAAATTACTAAATTATTATAAGATTATGAATTTTAATGAATTAAAACTTTTAAGATATTTTATAATTATTCCTTTGTTTATTCTATAATATTTTTTCTATATTGTTTTATATCTATTTATAATCTGAATCCATCTCATCTTATTCCGGTGCTACTTTTGTAAGTCTATTAGAATATCTTCGAAAATAGCAATTAAGTTTTCAATTCCAATAATTACATTTTCGTCATATCCTTGACCTTTTACATATTTTGCATGAGCAAAATCGATTAAATTCAAACTACTCAATGGAGCTTTGCTCTCGTCTTTCTCACTATTATCGCCATTATCATCATCAACTTCAACTTCATCGTCTTCATCAATCAAAGGATCACTAATTAATGGATCCTCTTCGTCATATGCATCCTCATCATTCAAAACCTTATTCCATTTTTCAAAATCGTTTTCATAAATAAGTAATAAGGAACCAGAGACAATCCGGACTTCACAGTCCATCAAACAATTATATAGCACCTGCAATCTCTTCAAAAACTTTAAAACCAAACTCCTGACAATAAATTTATCTGTTTGATAACTTGTAAAGAACAACAATATACCTTTTTTTATTATCTCCTTAGTTAATGTTCTACCATAATATTTTGAATATTCTAAGTAATTACCATCGTTTATATCGCTTTTCAATTTTATATCATTGTCCATACCAGCATACAACTCATCTGGTATTTCATCCAGGCTCCCATTGTAAACTTTCATACCACATATTCTAAAATGTAACGTGCCACTAGTCGTCGACGCAGAGACCTTCTCCATTCTTTCAACTTTTTCTGGTGTTGCAAGCTCATCTGTTAGCTTTGACCCCAATTTTATATCCATGATGCTTGGGTACTTGAACCCATGGTATAGATTCTGCAAAACAATATACTGCTTATCATCATCTTCTATATCCTTCTCCTCATTTACAATGAACATATCATCAGTAGCCGCTGGCATAACCATGATATTCTCCTTCGCTCCATCTTCTTTCGTCATTTCTCCTTTAGTTAACACACCCATATAAACCGGAAACCAATCAATCAATTTTGACCCTAACAACGATTCTCCATCCTCTTCTTCTTCCTTACAACATAGTTGTGTTTGGTTGTAAAAATCAATCTCCTGTTGGTTAGTTAATTTAATAAATAGCGCTCCGCTATCGGGCGAAATCATACAACCATCATGTCCAGCCGCCTGATGCTTTGAAGGTATATAAGATTCTGTCATAGTATTAACCTACCCAACAAATCAACTTATATCTAGAGTTCCTCCTGCTTTACATGACTATCAAGCAAGAGTCAACCTGTATACAAATAACTCAGCCATTTCTCTTTGAAACTGCTTTTTTTGTGTTCAATAAGTCACAAAGACGTATTTTTATGTATCCAGTTTTCTTTTTTTCCAATCATAAGGCACACTAGAAACTATTAGACTCTTTTATACTCCTATCTTAGAGTTTGAATCCTTTTAGTTGTTGAATTGTTAATACGCCGGGTATAATTTTTAGCAGAGGCTATATTTGAAATATTTTATTGTTTTTCAGAGTTTCCGTATTTCTCCCATATCGTGTAAAGTCTTCCATCAATATCCGATTTCAAACAATTGACCATGAGTAACCCATATTCTAACTCATATGAAATGAGTAACTACAATAAAAACTCGTCGGGCTCAAATGAGGATGACTTCGTTTCATTTATGAATGAAATTCAGGATATAAATAATTCGTTGGACCAGTACTCCAATTTGATCAATTTAATCTCTAATAAGCAGAGAAACTTTATCCAGGAGTTGGATTTGAATGAGGAAGATTCAGACTACGCTTCGAATCAAATTGATGCTTTGGTTTCGGAAGCCCAATCGTTACAGTTGGACTTGAAAAACAGAATCAAAAATGCTCAGACACAGGCTGTACAATCGAGAGACCAAACTAAGCTTGATCAAGCTGAGACTTCTAGAAAGAGATTTTTAGAGTTAATTCAGGAATATAGATTGGTTGAAGCGAACAACAGAGAACAAACCAAATTTCAAGCTGAAAGACAATATAAAATTATAAAACCTGACGCGAGTGAAGAAGAAGTTAAAGCAGTTGTTGAAGATGGCAACGAACAGCAGTACTTCCAACAAGCTTTGTTACAATCAAACAGAAGAGGTGAAGCTAGAACTGTCTTAAACGAAGTCCAAATCAGACACCGTGAATTATTGAAATTGGAAAAGACTATGGCTGAGTTAACTCAATTATTTCATGATATGGAAGAATTAGTCATTGAGCAAGATCAAGCAATTCAACAAATTGAAGAGCAAGTTGCAACTGCTCAACATGATATTGAACAAGGTGTTGGTCATACTAGTAAAGCTGTTGTTAGCGCTAGAAAGGCCAGAAAGAAGAAGATCTGGTGTCTTGTTATCTGTATAATTATTGCTGCTATTCTTGCCGTTATTTTAGGTGCTTATTTCGGTACAAGATAATAAGCTCTTTTTGTTCTTTATCTTTGTTTTATTATTATGGTGTTTTCGACCTTTTTTAATCTTAGATTTTTAATCTTTTAATTTTTAATAACTAAAGTGGCTTTCTTTTTCTTTTTCTTTGTTTTGTTGAAATTAAGAAAATAATTTAGTTGAAGTGCCTGCCTTTTATTTTTTAAGTTGTTTTTGTACAGAAAAATTGTTATTTGACTCTGAGTTCCTCTTATTAATATAATTACTCAATAAAAATAATGTATTAGGAACGAGTCTTCACTTCTATGTTACAAATCATCTCAGGTGAGAGGTGAATAAATAAAAGCGGTTGTCATAATTAACAGTTAGTTTCTTTAGTATATTTTGAACTAATGTTTCAATGATTGATCCAACAATAAGGATAATGGATTATAGTTCAAAATATATCACTTGGAAGCGGTTAAGTTTTTACTCAATTAGCAATTATGACTTTATTTTCGGTGCCAAAAATTCTAGATTGCAAAACAATTGGCATGCGTGAGAGACTTTTAATTTGTCTAGGACTAGAAACGCCAATCATCTTGTGCATGTAACTTATATACAGATGAATTGTCAAAGGCAGGAGTTAAAATACGATCTAAACTATAGGTTTAACAGTTGTGTAAATTCTAGTATATCAAAATCAGTTGGAACATTTAATAGTTCAAGCAGGTATAGTTGGAAGAAGCCCACTGTTCCACAGCACAATATTGCGTATGCCATACTTCAACTACGAATAATAACAACCATTTGACTTCATTTGTCGGCCGAATTTCAACAATTCGTATATATTCGTAACGTGGTCCTCTTGGTTCATAATATAGGACCTCAATAACTGTGACACTTCAACTAAAGACTTTGTCCTCCATCCCAAGCTCAGCCCCAAACTTAGCTTTTAAATATTCTTTTGCATAACTATTGACTTGACTCCTTAATCAGGAAAACTCTTGGGTTATCCGATTCACAAACAACATCGAGTTTTGACTTGATGGATCAATTTGGACTTGAAATTTAAGAATGAATTAATTGTTTATTAACAATCTGAATACCAATGAAACACCACCGATTTCACTACTTAAATAACTCTTCAAATAACTCCTTATTCCTCGTATTGTCTTTAATCTTGTAAGTTAAGCATCATCTTTATATCTATATCATGATAATCTGTAAAACATTATCAGATTTTACAGGTTTTGAGAAGATGATGATTTCTATTTTTTTTCTAAAAAAATGTTCGAAGTTTATATACAACTTCTGTTATTGAATTTACAGCTTCCAAAACATGTCAACTGATTTGCAAACTGAAATTGAACCCCAAAAGGGTGAACAGACATACAGTGAAAATGCTAAAAGAAATTTGACGGAGTCAAATGAAATAAATGAAGCCAAAAGACAAAAATTAAATATACCTGAAGGTATGTCAAAGAATCAATGGAAAAAATTACAAAAGCAAAAAAGATGGGAGGAGACTAAACAAGAATATAGACTGAAGAAGAAAGAAAAAAGAAAAGCGGCCAACTTGCGTCGCAAAGAAAAGTTACAAGAATTAGAGGCCAAAGGGGAAACAGATACAACGAATTATCATCAACTCAAAAAATCCAAAAAATTGCCAGAATCACAAATTGAGGCTGGGGTCAGGATAATAATGGACTGTGAATTTGATGACTTAATGAATGATAAAGAAATCGTATCATTGTCGAATCAGATCACCAGATCATATTCAGCTAAGAGACATTGCGAGTATGATTTGCAATTAGATATCACGTCATTCAATAAAAATCTAAAGAAAAGATTCGACAAAGCAGTTTCACAGTATACCAAGTGGACTAATATAAACTTCTTAGAGAATGAGAAACTAGAGGACATCTTACCTAAGGATAAAGAAGAACTTTCAAAATATGTCTATTTGACTGCTGATACCGACGAAGTTATTAACGAATTAGAACCGGGTCACACTTACATTATCGGCGGTATTGTTGATAAGAACAGACACAAAAGTCTCTGTTTGAATAAAGCCCAAAAATTGGGGTTAAAAGTTGGTAAATTACCAATTGATAAGTATATCGAAGTTAATGGCAGGCATGTTCTAGCTACTTCCCATGTATATGAAATATGTTGCAAATGGTTTGAAAATGGTAAAGATTGGCATAAAGCTTTCAATGACGTATTGCCACCTCGAAAGGTCAAAGGTGCCTTGTGTAACGAAAGTAAATCTGATCTAGGTACCGGTTCGTCTCAGGGATCAGAAACCCCGGAGCACAGAATCGAACCGAGTGAGTCGAAGGAAGCAGACGAGAATCCTGAAGAAAATGTACCTGCTAGTCACACCTAAAGGCCAATAAGTAAACGGCTCTAGCGGGGTATGAGCCATGTCATATTCCATAATGAACGCAGGAGTAGAGAACATGATATCGAACGCACTATACATAGCACCACGGAGCATAATATAGATCACAATATAGATCGTAATATATATATAATACTATACGTATATTGTTTATCTTACCATCTTCACCCGTTAGATACCTAAGTATATGGCCTGCTAGTAAGCATAGTAAACCCATTCATACCGCCCATGATCCACATCGTAACGCGGAGCACATAGCCTCCGACACTCTTTTCACATGATAGCAGAGACCGATCTCTAAGTCGTTAGTCAAAATACGACTTTCCATATTATTCGAAAATTCCACAAACATCTCTGACCAGACAACCTGCCACAATTAATTTTTTTTACTGCGTAACCATACTGAAATTTAACGGAGGATAGCCTTGACTATATAATTACCTCGACAGCAGTTCTGATTAACCACCGCATATTCTGTTAGTCTGTAGAAAAGTTTTGATGCACATTTTTTATGGTACGTTTCATCTGCAAAGCAATTTTCAGCGTTAGGCCGAAGCGTTAAGCTGTAGCATTAGGGCTATGAGCGTACTTTAGGGTGTACTTCAACGCAACGCGTTAATTTTTACAACTGCGCCTAAAAATAGTATGTAGAAGGTAAATTGGCTGTAACAATGAAACTTTTGTTTGACAACAAAATCTCAAAAACCGGACAAAACTCCTTCTAGAGAAATTTTCTTTTTGTGTCTGGTAAAGGGCGGCTAATAACATTTTTTATTTATCGACTATATTTTCTTTTAAGTAGTTCTCTTTTTTCTTTTAATACTATCGATATATACAATTATATTTGATTTTAATAATTGATCTGATTAAGATATAGGTATGTACAGGACATAATAATTGGTGTAACCGTGAATTGATTGAGGAGTATATACCAGGGCTGAGTCCTTATTAAAGTAGATCCCATTTATTATTGTTTATGTTTGATCCAAGATTGATCCATTAAAGCTTGGCTTTATTCGATTAAATTTCAACCAGTGGTTCAAATCGTTTTGTTTAACGGCTAGAGCACCAGAATTGACTATACTAGTATTAGTAATTTTACGGTGATGTTGTCATTATATCCACGAAATGTTATTTCTACTTCGCCAACCCATGTTGTATCAATAATCTGTTAGATTTATCTGCTTACTTTTATTAGAGAAGTTAACTTTAATCATCTATTGTATCTATATAGGATTGGTTATTGCGATACATAGGTATTGCATCAAGCTTATGTTGCCGTCGTCTATGGTTTTGTTTCAAGTTTGAGACTCCCCCTTACCCTCGTATTCCTTTCCTGAGATCGACTTACTTTTAAATTTCAATATTTATAAAAGTTTATGCCAGTTTCTAGTATTACAATTGTTACTAACATAATCTTCTAGTTGCATAATGGTTCCTCCTCCAGCTGAAATTCGTAGAAAGTTGGTCATTGTCGGTGACGGTGCCTGTGGTAAAACTTGTTTGTTAATTGTTTTCTCTAAAGGTACTTTCCCAGAAGTTTATGTTCCAACAGTTTTCGAAAACTACGTCGCCGACGTTGAGGTTGACGGTAGAAAAGTCGAATTAGCTTTATGGGATACTGCCGGTCAAGAAGATTATGATAGATTAAGACCATTATCATACCCAGACTCAAATGTCATTTTGATTTGTTTCTCAATTGATTCACCAGATTCTTTAGATAACGTTTTAGAAAAATGGATTTCTGAAGTTTTACATTTCTGTCAAGGTGTTCCAATCATTTTAGTTGGTTGTAAGTCAGATTTAAGAAATGATCCAAATACTATTGAACAATTAAGACAACAACAACAACAACCTGTTTCAACATCTGAAGGTCAAGCGGTTGCTCAAAAGATTGGTTCTACAAACTACTTAGAATGTTCAGCTAGAACTGGTGAAGGTGTTAGAGAAGTCTTCGAAGCCGCTACTAGAGCTTCTTTGAAAACTAAAGAAAAGAAAGAAAAAAAGAAGAAGTGTGTTGTTTTATAATTTTTGCATCTGCCCTTTTTTATTAATTTAACATCAGTTTTATCCATTACTATAACAATGAGGAGGAAGATACAACTTTTTAATTATGTTTTATTTAGCTTTTTAATCTTTAATCTCTTCTATTTTTATATATCATTATTTGAAGTATTCTGGTAACTTTTGCTTCCTTTTAGTTTTGTTCTTTTTATTATTAAGTTTGAATTTGTTCTTATATATTGTTACACTATACTGGAACAATTTGTTACGATGGTCCACTCTCTACATCTCTCTTTTTATTTCTTATACAGCTGCTATCCTTTAATTGAATATACTATTCTTAATTAGTATCACCATACAAGTCTAATCCGGGTAATTTTCTTTTAATATTGTAACACAAAGTTCGCACAACCAATGGAATGTTGGTAAATTTTGATTTTCTTTTATCATATAGATTTACTAGCATAGACTGGTTCTAAATCATAGCATAGTACAACAACAGGCACAAATAAGATCAGCAATGTTATCCAGTTATAGAATAAATGCAAGGAATTTAATAGGCGCTAAACAATTTATTCGTTTAAAGTCATCCACAGGATTGACTAAACCTGAATTACAAGGCAAAGAAGTCATTAATCAAGCCCCAAATAGACCAACTACATGGTCACAAAATCAAGAATCCAGATTAGAAATAGTTTCAAAATACCCACAGAGGTTTGTCCAAAGAGATTTAGACTTACAGCCAAGACCATATGCAGCCATTGATTTAATCGCCAAAGAACCAGTTAGATATTTATCTCATGAAGAAGGTAACATTGCTGTTTGCGATGGAAATAAAGGTACTACTTTGCAAGGGCACCCTAAGGTTTACATCAACTTGGATCAACCAAAAGCTAACACTTGCGGTTACTGTGGTTTAAGATATGCTAAAGAAGAATACAAAGAACTCATTGAAGCCAACGAAACTTGAATCGCTAAGAAATATAGTATAAAGACAATTCCTGAGAACAGCTTTTGAAATGTAGTTTCATATCATAATAATTAATGGACAACTAAATTTTGAAAGATCAATATTTTAATGAATAGTTTTATTGATTATTTTGCACCAAAAAACAAACCAAAAACTTTTTAAATCTTAGATTTAAAGAAATGCATTTTATTTTATTAATTTTAGATCTTAATCGGTTATGTTACGAATTATAATTGGATTCTAAAATTTTGTCCGATAGTATCAACTGGTCTATTTTGCTTATTATTTCATTTTTATATACTTTTATAAAACTTTGTTTCATTTTGTTATAAATTATTTTCCATTTTTTCATAGTTTTATTAATAAATTATTCAAATAGATGCGTATATATCATTTATACTAAGAATGTGCCGAACAAGAGAGCTTTGAGAGAGCCTGATAAGTCTCTGAAGAGTGCTCGGAATTATGGATTCGCCGTATTGTAGATACAGTTGAATCTCTCTAACCGGCGAATAAACTTAAGTATATATCTACGTTTGCTTTCATGTTCCTTACTTCAAAGAAAGTACTTAAATATCCTATAACCTAGTTCTGCTTCAATTGCTTGTTCATTGACTTATTTAAATTCATATTGTCTATTAACTATTAACTTCATTGGATAGTACATAAATTGTTCCCCACAAACTTTAATGTTACAAGCCAACATAATTGAAAATGAAATAGAACAAGTATCAGTAATGACAAGAGGAATTACTATAACGAAAAGAGAAGCTACTAAAAGATTTTTGTACACAGTTACTTTGTCAGATACTTTCAAAGGCATAGCATATGGGTTGTACTATTCTAAGAACCATTTGTTTCACTCGTATGTTGTTATACCTGTTGGTATATTAGTCTCATTTACTATCTTATACGGACTCAACCAGTTGTTGACAAAAGTGATTAAAATTAAGTTTCCTTGTTCAGTCTTGGGAATGTTAATTAATTTAGTATTTTTATGTGTGTTGAGTGTTTTGTCAAACCTAGAGGTTAATAGAAGCAGTAAAAATGGGTTAAAAAGTAAGGTAAGTAAATGGTCATCATGGATATTGACACATTATTTGACGTTAATTAAGCCATCGATGAATTTCACCTTAAAGTGGATCAATGTATTCTTCATTCCATCATTTATAATTTTACCATTATCTGATCCAATTACGTTCATTGAGTGCTTAAAAATTGCTGGTGTTTTTATTGGGGGCTTTTTATTACTTTTCTGTGTCGATGTTTACGTCATATTATCATTGAAATGGGTATTGAAAAGATTTGGCTATTTAACAAACGACGATATCAACGATCACCATCAAAAGGATGGTTCAGATTCTGAAGAAATTGAACTACAAGATATGCCGAATAAAAAGGACCAAGTATTCACCAGTATGAGAGATGATATTACAACTATTGACTTAACTAGTTTAAGATCTGTGAAAACTGAACAATCACAGAGAATGATTCGTACTTTGTCGATTAATGAGAATCCATTCAATACTCAGGAGTCTAGCATCAATGATCAACGTAAAAGTATACCGCTTCCAAGTATTCAGGAGCCGGAACCTAGCTATCATAAATCTAATGAACCATCAATTTATAAGCCAAAATCTAGTAATGCTGTTATTAGCGTTATGCGTGATTCAGAAGATAACGATGATCAGATTAGCACTTCACCCATATCATCTTCGGCGAGCTCGTCAAATATTTCTAATCAAATAATTTTTGATAATTTAACTGAAAATTCAAAAAAGATTACTAAATTCATAACTAATTATATTGATTGGTTGCTCTACTTGATTTTGTTCGTGGTTTCGATTCCCTTTTATTATATTCAATCAATTCATGCATTTTTACCGTATCATCTAGGCTTAACCATTCTCTCATACTATACCGCATTATTAATCCCTCAAAAATGGCCTAGAGCCAAAAAGTTTGCTCACCCCATATTAATTCTGACTGGTAAAATCCTTTTCGTTTGCTTTATTGGCTCCTTGATTTATCACGGTGGCAATCCTAAGGGGTTTCTTGACGACTTAAAATATTATAAAACTGGTAAAAATTATTTGAATTTATTTAATAATAAGACTTTATTAAATAACGGTAAAATTACTGAACCGTTATCTTCAGATTATTCATCTACACCAAAGTGGCCAGGGTGTGGTGACGTCCTATCTTCATTGATGGATATTTCAATTGTTGCATTATCCTTACCAATGTTCTCTTACAGAAGGGATTTTGTTGCAAATTTTTGGGTTTTAGCTCCACCAATTTTAATTTCAATCTGTCTTACATTTTTTATTTATCCAATATTATGCTTCCACCTCGGAATTAACCCCGAAAGGTCAATTGGGTTTATTGGTAGATCAGTAACATTAGCCTTAGGTACTCCATTGATTACTGCTTTGGAAGGCTCGGTATCATTGATGGCAGTTTGTACAATCTTAAGTGGTATTTGTGGTGTATTGGTTGGAGACACTCTATTCAGCTTCTTAAGAATATCCAAAAATGACTATGTAACTAGAGGTGTTAGTCTTGGTATCAATTGCGGTGCAATCGCAACTGCTCATTTATTAAATGTTGATCCAAGGGCTGCTTCTATGAGTTCATTAAGTTTTAGTTTGTTTGGCACAGTTATGGTTATAATGGCTAGTATCGGTGCTGTTGGAGAATTAATTAGATCCTGGGTTGGATTATAAGCTATGATGCTCAAGTTTTATTATTTATTTATTTATTTATTTATTTATTTATTTATTTATTTATTTATTTATTTATTTATTTATTTTATTTATTCTACAAACATATACAGGGATATATTATTATATTTGCTATAAATCAGACGTTTATCGGCATAATATTTATTAGCTGTGAATGATTGTACTAAGGCTGTGAAAAATTTACTATAAATTTTTTTGCAAGTAGTGACGCGTAGGTTTTATTGTTCTATTATCAAATTCATATCTTCATTTACATTTCAAAATATTTAGTATAGCTAAAAGACGGGATATGTCGGTTGACTCAAATGCTAAGGTAATATTATTACCGAAAGAACGAGAAGATATTCGGTCAACGTATAAATTAATTAAATTACCTTTAAATTCTGAAACAAAAAAAGCTAAATCATTTTTACTTAAAAATTCAAAGATATATGAGCTAATTGAAATCAAAGGTAATAACCCTTATAGTAACAGGAAATCAATATTATTGAAGAATAATGAATCGGTTAAATCGTTTATTTTTGAAAATGATCAAGAAGGTATTGTCATACAATCATCAAACTTGATTGTAAGTTCTCAGTTTAACTTAGTTTATCTTTTGATATCACTTATGTATGACAATGAAGTTTTTTCTAAAAGGTTTATAACCTTTGAGGATTTCATCGATACATTAACTAGTTTGCTCGAGGGAAGTAATGAATGGGTTAACGAAATTCCAAATGAGTTGTATATTAACAGTCTAAAAGAAGTTTGTGAAGTTTTGAACGAAAATAATGAAGAATTTTTCAAATTTTCCAATGAAATGACATTCAAATATTTAACGAATAAGATAAATAAGCTAATTGAATATATTGGTTCTAAAGAAAACTCAATAATATTGAAAATTAAATCAGAATTAATGGAATCGTCATTGGATTGTGAAATACCTGAAAACATTGTTAACTTATCAATATTAAACCACTCAATTAATTTAATATGTAATTCATATCTTCCAAGAAATTTGAAAAATGAATTAATTAGATTTAACAAATTTGATTTTGATGAGTTAGACTCATATATAGAAAAATTAAACTCGAAAAAGAAAGAGTTAGAGATAGTTGAATCCAATATGAAATCAATTGTTGAAACAACTTCAAAATCTAAATCAAAGAAAAAAGTAGAAATCAAAAAGAAGGTCACAAAGAGAGATGTTAAAAAGGTCCCAGTTGGTAAAGGAGCGCTAGATGGGTTTTTTAAAAAGGCATAGAATATATAGGTTCTTTTCTTTTAATACATACAAACATTAATAAACTATAAACAAGCAAAGTCTTTTTGTTTTCTTATTCTTCAATCATTTACTCTCAATTTCTTTAATGCCTTCATTATTAATAGATTTATTCAATTTATTGTAAATTGACAATCCACTTGCCATAAAATTACCAATATCACCTAAATTCGAAGGGATAACAACAGTATTAGTTTCTTTAGCTAATTTTCCAAACTCTTTAATGTATTCTTGAGCAATTTGTAAGCTAACTGCTTGCTCACCACCAGGAGTTTCTTTAATAGCTTTGGCAACTTTTTTCAAACCTTCGGCAGTTGCTTCAGATTTCAACAAAATTGATTCAGCCTCACCTTTTGCTTTATTAATCTGACCTTGCTTATTAGCTTCCGATGACAAAATAACCGACTGCTTTTCACCTTCTGATATATTAATTTTAGATTGCCTAGCACCCTCTGATTCTAAAATTTCTGCTCTCTTTGAACGTTCAGCGCTAACCTGTCTATGCATTGCATCCAAAACATTTTGAGGTGGATGGATATCTCTGATTTCATATCTTAAACATTCAACACCCCAATTATCCCTAGCCGCTTCATTGATCACTTTATTGATATTATTGTTTAATGCTTGTCTTTCTTTTAACACCGCATCTAAAGTTAACGAACCAATCTCCGATCTCATTGTAGTCTGAGCTAATTGACTTATCGCAAATTTGAAATCTTCAACCCCATAACTGGCCTTGTATGGATCAATCACCTTAATGTATAATATCCCATCCATTTCCAATGAAACATTGTCCGCCGTAATGGCATTTTGCGAAGGAATCTCGATCGCTGATTCCTTTAACGATTGAACATAAGTAATCTTGTCGATAATTGGCATTAATATAGCCATTCCTGGTGGTAAAATCTTATGGAACTTACCCATTCTCTCTACAATCCATGCTGTTTGTTGTGGAACAAATCTTATAATAGTGTTAGTTGGTAGTTTTTCCCTCTGAAAAAAGTTCAAAGTAGTTTGAAAATTAGATGCATTGTTATTGAACAGTCTTAATTGATTTATTAACCCATTTCTAGGAAATGATTTATATATTATTGATCTTGTTAACATTTTTAGAGTAACAGACTTGATATTGTATGTCTTTAGTGCCACCTAATTTTTCTCTCCTCGTTATATGCTTAGACTTCTAAAGAACGAAAGAGAACACAAAATGAGAAGCCTTAAAATTTCAATAGTTTATGGTGATGCCTTATATATTCAAGTTGATAATCGGTTATTAAGGGGTATTAGTGTAAGTCTAATATGTCAAGATCTATAGAGTTATCTACAAACAATAAACTCTATCTTTTAGAGTCGTTAAAGCAGGGGTTTAGGTTAGATGGAAGAAAATTAAATGAGATCAGAGACCCAATTATACATTTGTCGAAGACAGAATATGGATATGTCGAAATTGAATGGGGTGGAACAAAACTAACTGTAAGGGTTTCAGCAGAGATAAGTAAACCATATGAAGATAGACCATTTGAAGGATTGTTTAACATAAATACAGAAATTTCGTCGATGGCATCGATTTCTTTCGAAAATGGAAAGAGTTCGGATGATGAGGTTTTAATCAGTAGGTTGATAGAAAAGGCCATTAAAAGATCAAATTCGTTAGACTTAGAAAGTCTTTGTTTGATAGCAGGAGAGAAAGTTTGGAACATTAGAGTTGATATAAATTTTTTGAACTTCGACGGTAATATAATTGATAGTGGATGTTTTGGAGTTATGGTTGGATTGTTACATTTTAAAAAGCCGGACGTCAGTATAAATGGAGATGACATTATAATTCATGACGTGAATGAAAGACAGCCTGTTTCATTAAGTATCCTACATGTGCCAATTTGCGTAAGTTTTTCTTTCTTTAATCCTGATAACAAAGAGACTAATTTAAAAGGAGATTTAAATAATGAAATTTCAATCATTGATGCTAGCTTCAAGGAAGAATTGATTAGAGAGGGGTCGGTAGTTATTACAATAAACAATAACAGAGAGTTAATCCAATTAAGTAAAAATGGTGGATTACCAATTGATGCGATGAGCTTGATGGACTTATCAAGACAGGCGTACTTAATTGCTGAAAAGTTAACAGATAAAATCAAACAAGTTTTGAAAAAGGATGAAGAAGAAAGGTATATAGAGTTGAATCTAAAATTATTAGAAGTCGGGGCTAGTAGATAGATAGACTGTACAATAAAAATATTAAATGTAATCGTAATATGTATACTTAATTAGTCTAACATCATAAGGACTATAAATAAGGGTATAAATCAACACTTGAACGAATGCGTTAGTTGGAAAAGAGAATAATTAAAGTAACGATTAATTTTTCATTACCTTCATCTTTTCTCATTGAGCATCTCAATTAGATAAAGTTATCAAATAATAATAATGACAAAGGAAAGAAGAAAATCAGGAGAGGTCAGGAATATTATTTATTATGAACGAATACAAATAAAGCAAAGAATAGACTTAGTATATATAAGAAACCATGAACATTAAAATTAGTATATTAGAGAGCCTTTTTTGAAGTAACAAAAAAATCAATTGCATTTCCTTGTCCCCGTTAAAGAACCACTATTTGTAGTCCTGTAAAAAAATTAATTAAAATAAAATTCATTAAACAGTGTTATCATTATTATTTATATCTTCTTTTTCAAAGTCAATCTGAACTGGTAGATTGGAATCTTTTCTTGATCTTCTTTTAATATTTTTATTTAATTTGTATCTTACTAAATTGCACAAAGTGAAATCCTTGAACATGTTTTTGAACCTTTTTACTAATTTTTTGAAATGATTCGAAATGACCCAAGAATAGAAGAGATACTCCAAATAAAAGATTATACCAGCAACTAAAAATCCTGCTAAAACTGCTAATCCAATGTGATTCGCTAAAGATTTAACAAATTTAGCATCATCCAAATGCCAAGATGATCCTGGAGCTATCGAGAAGAATGAATAAGTATGAGTTTTATAGTCTTCTGGTAATAAGATTCTAACTTTTCCAGCCTCAGGAACTCCCCATCTTTTGTATTGTTTCCAGACAACTGATAAAAACAAAGGACCAGTCGAGTACATAATAGTGAGATAGGGAACCAACCAATTTCTCTTATACTTTTTTAATGAATCTAAAACCTTCAAAAAGAATGGGTGCCTTGGAACCGAACCCATAACATCGTTCGATATACCAGTAGGAGCCGTTTTACGAACAAATGCTGGAACTGTTAACAAAGGATCCAACTTTCTTTCACATCCATCATCCAAATCTATATAAATTCCACCGTAGTGAACTAATGCGAAATACCTAATAGCATCTGCTCTTTGAATTGGATAAGGATACGAGTCCCATGTCGACAAAAACCAAGGATACTCTTCGCTGATAAACTCTCTAGCCATTTCATCCGTCCACAATATATACTGATAGTCGGGATGCAAATCAACACAGGCCTGCTGCCCTGGCTTCCATATCTCCGGAATTTGATTCGTCTTATAGGTTTGGTGGATTATCTTGGGAATAACCGTCGGCCGATCAAGCTTACCGTCGCTTGGATTCAACTCAACGTCCAAAAGAGCATCTCTGAATGAATCATCATGCAAAAGTGTGATCAAGTCAAACGTACACCACATCAAGTACAAGATCAAAGCAACATGGCCTCCTATAATGTATTTTAATTCCTTTCTCATTATTATGCCTGTTAATGCCACTCTCTATTATAATTTGAAAACTTTTCTAGTAGATATAAATATATAGGGAGCGAATGATTAGTTGGTATATTTAGATGTGTATGCGTGTTTGTTTATAAATAGTAAATTTGTCAAAATATACTGAGAATGAAAGATTTCAGAACAGGGTGAATACAGCACAGCACAACAAAACTGAGCAGAACAAACAAATCTGATGTATAATTATTAAATATATTGAATAAAATAAATTTTATATCAAAATGAAAAGGATCAAAGCAAAATATATTACTAAATGGTAGCAAGAATGGAAGGAAAAAATGAATGATTAAAAACAAAAAGCAGGCAATGCAATAAATTATTTTAGTTACTACTAAATTTTATATGTTAATGATAGATGGGACATCGAAATCTTCAAAGATTCCCCCTATTCGCACTTTTGTGTAATTTCACAGTTATTGTATTATGGTTAATTTCTTTTTCTCATGTATCAGCGAAGAGAGTGCGGTGACAGGTGATGGAACGATATGCAACAGACATATACAAAGCGAGGCGCAGAGAGGAATCACGAACAGCGGTATAGAGTGTAGCGACATAGATAGCGGATATACGGATAAGAGGGAGTATATAGTGGGGCCTTAACAATAGGGGTTGAGATAGAAAATGTAGGCGGACGTTGATACAAAGTTAGTAGAGTAGTCGTTATGGTTGGCAGCTCTGATATATGAATGTATGCAGGCAGCAGAGGCGCTAAGTTCGGATAGTTCGTAGTGTAATTACGATTGGTGGTAGGGACAGCAGAAGTGGCCGATGAGGAAAGGAAGAAAATGGTACAATTGCAAAATAAAGTGAAAAATAGTGTGACATAAGGCGACACTGAGAGACGGCAGCGAATGTTGTTAAGACGGTCATATGCACCTTGCAATAGTTCATATAATTCTGGAAAACAGAACAATATACCAATATGCTAGTATGCGCGGTTCGGGGGGAGGTTCACAATGGATTATGAGAAAATCTTGCTTTGAAATATGTTGCTCCCCACGCAGTGGTGGAACTTAACTCAAACTGGCAATTTTCTCGGTAGAAATTGTCACATTAAAGCAATACTTTCACAATTGAGAATGAATCGCGGACTTAAGAGAATCCCTAATGGATAAATCCCCAGACGAGCTTACCAATAGGAGTCAATAGGGAGCGCTATAGATGGCCTTGCTCGATTAGAAACCTGGTGATAGTTGTGTACGTGTGTTTATTGCTTTGTTTGTAAAAGTCGTTTAGTTTTTGCTAGTTGACTTGTCTTACATTGTTGACTTTTCAGTGTGTTTTGTAACATCAGTTTGTATACTTAAGAGCACTAAGTACACGGTAATGGTCTATTTGTACGTGCTATGTTTTGGAGGATAGGCGTTTCGCGTACATGGAGTATCTTTTCGGTTGTAGCCTGGTATCTGGAAACTAACCATATTGGGCAAGTCGATTGACGTGTAAGGATTATGTTGCCGTAGCTCATAATTTGCTTGGTCAATCTGGAATGTGTGCATGAATGTACGAGATTTATCGCTTATAGCAACGCACTCCTATTACAACCTTTTGTTCGATTTGGACCATACAAGCCGTACTAACTTCTTCAATTCTATTGTATATGAACGTTAAGCGTGTAGGGACGGACTGGAGAGGTTTTCTAATCCTCCAAGTCAATGGGCTACTGTGGGATCAAGTTGTTAAAGGAGAATCGGGTTCATGTGCAGTTTAAGGAAGAAAATATTGCTTTGACATAGTTATTGCATGAACACTACGATGCAATTTTGATAGGTAATGTGTCAAAGTATGTCCTATTTGAAGCTAGTCATTCTATTATGATGATCATCAGATGGATGAAAGCAACTATATAGCCTTAATTGGCACCTTCTTTTCCAAAGTAAACATAAGCACATACTATTTTACATAACATGATTCTGATCGGCTATAATTGGCAAATTTCTTGTCGAAATATAGAGAGTTGCAAAACCTATGAACTATTATCTTTTAATTCTACAAATTTATTATTATATTATTTATTATAAAGTATTGGAAACTGATTGGAGTCTAAATTGCCATGAAAATTGGCAGTCTAAAGTTTTGAAAGCAGTTTATCATTAGCATCCCTCTCAAAATTCTTGTCTATAATATCAATCATGTAATTGATATTGGTTTCTTTTAAAAATGATTGATTATCAATAAATAAACAATTTAAAAACTTTAAAATAAATAGTAGATCCTTTAAGTTCAAGATTATAACGAATGCTTTTGTCCTTGCCTTATTTTTAAAGATCTTGATTAACTTTAGATTATCTAAATAAAACAAACAGCTTAATAAGTATTGCTTATTGATCGATTCGATATGCCTTTGCTTATCTTTTGATTTTTGGATAAACTTTAACAATATCTTTGTTGTAGGATAGTATTTCGAAATTTCATTATCCTTAAGCAACAAATTTTCATTAATTGATGATTGGGTTGACGATGTTTCCTTATAGAACTTATTAATGGTTAAATTTAGATTTTCAATACAAATCATATATGATTCAATGAAAGGTTTGACCACTTCAGCAAAGATTTTCAAATAATCCTCGTCAACTATTTCGTAACTGTGGTTATCATTAATTAATCTAATTTTATCCTTTTTAATTAAATCTTGTAGAATATTTGATAATTCGTTTCTTTTATTATAATTGTAGTCAAACAAAAATTCATTCTTTAAAAATCCGGTGAATATATAGAATAATTTATGGATGTTTCTGAATCTCTTTATATCCTCTTGCTTTAATGCTAATAATATAAAACAACCCAAACACTTATGGATGGTTAAATGGATTGATAGGTTTTTATAATATAACAATTCAATAGAATCTTCTATAGTGATAACATTCGTTAGTAAATTAATTTTAATGTATCTAAAAAATTGAGGCACTTGTTCTTTGATTAATGAAATTAATTCTGAGTCTGAAAACTTTAACAAGTTATTTAACAACTTTACATTTGTATGTTGATTATTATATCCTTCTTCTTCTTTAAATGCTTGAATTAAAATTTTTAAAATTGCTAACAATTCAATAGCATGAAATTCTTTTCTGTCAGTGAAATAATAAAATGTTTGAATTGCGTTACCAATAATTGAAATTTCTGGCAAATAACTAACTCTGTTAATATCATGCATAATTTTAAATCCTAGTTTCTTTAAATTAATGGAAGAGTCGATTTCGTTAATTCCAATTACTTCATCGTTTTTAACTAGGTTTGAGCTATCATTAATAAAGCTTGATAATTTAAAGGAGTCACCTAATCGAACGAAAATTTTCCCATGCAATGTTCTTGTTGAATTATCATACTCCCCATTATTTTTTAAAACTTTTCCTTGTGCGTTTACAGGGTCATGAATCTCTGATTTGTTGAAAAAATCAGTTACGCCATTTTTAATTATATTAACAAAACTTTCTTGCTTTTTATCACGACCCAACAATTCATGCAAATAACCATCTGCTTCATAAACTCTTTCATATGTTATTGACAAGGGTAAAAATAACATATCGAACTTTTCATTTTTATTTTCATTAACTTGTTTTAAATAAACATTAGTCAATGTCTTTAAGATCCCATATTTTGGTAGTAATACTTTCCCATCTCTCGATCTGGTACCTTCAATAAATACTTCCAAGTGAATCTTGTTTAATAATACAAATTCAATTATATTTGATAAATTCCTTTCAGTATATAATTCATCGTTAAACGATCTTTTAATAAATATTGCCCCCAAACCTTTTAAAATCTTACCAAAAATTGCTACATTGAGATTATCGCCAGCTATGACTGTTGGTGTGGATAAGTGAAATCTAATCGATACTAAATGTATGATAATATAATCAATATGGGATTGGTGGTTTGGCAAATAAATAATAGACATTGGATCCTTTAAATAGTTTTGAAACAATTTACTGAACTGTTGCATATTACACCAAATACCTTTAGGAAACACTTTCTTAAATAAGTTAATCACAGTTATATAACAAATTCTTATAAAATTGTGTGACTTAAAAGTTGGCATATTCTTATCATTTTCTCGGTTATAGTAGTTCACCATAAACTTTTTAACTTCCTTAAATCTACTTGCAAAGTCCAGTGATTTGATCAAATTTAATCTTAGTTCTTGATCAACCAAATTATAAACTAACTCATCTAACTTTTCATCCGTATTCTCTAATCTCTCCATCATATAATTCTTCATTTTTGCTCTAAAGTTTCCTGAACACTTATTGATTGAATAACGGTATTCATTATCTGAATAAATCTCATTAAAATTGACCTCTCCTCCACTTATAAACCAAATAAAATTATTAATCAATTTAAAGTTAGTTGTCAATTTTTTATTTGCTTCGAGTTCAATATAGGTTTCTTTATCAGTTGGCAACGGGAAGCTTAATTCAATATTTGGAAGCTTAAGAGCATCCTCTAATATATTTACATCGAAGTCGGAGTTCGAAATATCTATCATCGGTCGATTAATCGATTGACTGATTGGTTCGTTCTTTGGCTGGTTAGTTGAGAAGACGCGCTGTGACTAAAAGATGGGGAAGGGGATCGTCTGTAGTTTATATGCTAGTTGTTTGCAAATTATCATTGCGGCCTTTCTCTGAGGAATCAAAAATTTTACCCAACACCGCAAGAATCGCATTGCAAATTTCCAACATGTGTAAATCACCGCTAATGCAATGACCCCGCAGTATTATAGATGGTGATACTGTAGATTTCTCTATCTTTTGCAATAATATATGGCGTCTATTTATATATTGATGTGTAAATGGATAGAGTAATATCAAGGTTTATTCTTAGTTCGTCTCAATGTATGTTTCTGTATGTAATGAATGGTTCCAACTCTTGGAGTAAATACTACACCACTAATAATTTATCGAGTGATTGTACTCTAAGCATTAAATGTAAAATCACGATGATACATTGTAAAGCTAACAAGATCAACCTTTTAAAATCATATGGTATGGATAAAAATGTCGAGATCGAGACACCGAAATCCTGGGCATGTCAGCTTTCTTTTAGATGATGCAAAGTAAGAAGTATGATTCTTTGGGTGTATATGTATTTTTTTTCTCCGTTAGCATGTAATGCACAACTATTAGTTCAACAGATATTTGAAAGATACCAGTTAGTTGGAAGTATACCGATCTCTTCTCCGTAACTTATGTATTGGTGTCTTTCCCTGCGCCACAAGTATTGGGTATTAGTTATTTGCAACATTTCTGTAAAATGGAAGACATTTACATTCAATATGCGTAGTATATTATAGCTTCTACAACTTTATCATTCAAGCCAATGAAGTAAAAACATACCACTATATACGGTGCTGCAACTAATATGTAGGTTTTGCTGCATAGATCTAGAAGCATACTAAAGTATTCATATAGCGTATATGACTATTTTGGTGGACATCAATATGTCTCTATGATTTCACAGTAATTTCTTGCCTAGATTCATGTACCAGTACATATCTAAGTATCAACAATGCATCATGGTTGGTTATAACAATGATCCATTGTTGATCTGCTCCTTAGAAATAGGATATTTGTAATTCCGCTGTAGTAATTTACGTCGATCTGGGTGGTTGTAAGTTCTCAAAGCAGTTCTAGCTGAACGCCTCACACCGAAATCAACATCCGTACCAGCCACATTTTGACAATTACTCTTTCAACGTATATTGATGGTGTTGGTTTCACGATATCGGCATATACTGTCGTATCTAGAAAGTGCATCTCGGTGGCACGTCTCTGATTATGACAGTAAAGCTCCCTGAATATCTCAGCCAATACATCTCTGTAATGATTACTGGCGCAAAACATTGGCTCGCTTTCATGTTGTCGGAGTCGCTACATCATACAGAAACAAAGCGAATGGTTCACTACTTAACTTTCATAACAGGGGCAATTCAAATACACCAATTAGTATGCCATGATTCATAGCGCTTAGAGCTATTAGCTTTCAATACACCGCTCCAATACACCGCTCTGGGCTGAGGATTAACTATTCTAACAGGTTGTGTGCGCTCACCAATCCTAACATCTTGCTGCCACACCAGTTCTTGATCTAACCACAGTGTCTACATTCCCCAATTTTCCTTAGAATGTCTGCTCCACAAAAATACTTGGCTCCACCTTTATCAGAATCACAGAATCATCGAATAATGTCGGTTAGCGGCAATGATGGCGGAATTCCCAAGTAATTCCTCCGAGGGGTAAGCGTCGGGCACGTGATGATGCCGTTTGTGGCTACCGAAATGCCTTTCTTTCCCAAATGGAGACAATTATCAGATTAGCAATGTTGAGTTTTACAATTTTTACAGGTTATCCTTAGTAAAATACCCCCTAATACATGTCCAAATTTGCAAGTTCGTTAAATCAAATATATTAAGGTACCAAACCCATTAATTCCGTTTGCTTTAGCAAGACAGTTTTGCCTTCCTTGACATTTCTTTATTAATTTCCATATTGCGCTAACTAGCTAATATACTTGCTATCAATATAAAGAATATATATTGCTTTGATCTTTGCTCTCATCAAAGTTTTTGAGAATCCTCGCTAATATATCAATCCTGTCAAAGTTTTAAAAATTTCTTTTTTTTTCTTATTTTTTTGTCTTTGAATTACCATAAGTTGTATATTCCCTGGAATTCTTTTATTAACAGATAGCTTATTAATGATTTTAGCGGATTAGAAATTCTACTGGATATGTTGCTAATTAATAGAAATATGAAACATGCAAAAGTGAAGGACTTGGATTTAGGAGACCAGGAAGATCGTAATCCAAATCAGCAGAATTTTTCCGATAAAAAACTAACCAACAAATTCAATATTGGAGGGATTCTTAAAAAAATACCATTATCAATAAATAGCAGAAAATCACTACATAACAATGGTAGTGACGTAAATTTCACGGTATCGGATAACAATTCGACATCAGCGACAATCACCTCGACCATACAATCTACATCGACTGTTCCGAGTTCCATAACGGATGATGCAAATCATATAACCATAATAGCCAGTAATGAGTCTTATAATTACATACACATCAACAATCACCAAGAACGTTATACGGCACTCACATCGGAATGTATATCTTTACAAGGTAGTGAAATGACATCGCATTTAGAAGTTGAAGAACTGCCTTCAATGGTGAACTCATTATCAGCAATTTCGCCTATCGTCATCTCTGGTGTAACAAATTCGGGTTCAGCGATCCATTCAGATCAAATTGGTCATATTGGTTCGATCGCAAACGCTTCCTCGATTGCCAACTCAGGTCCAGAATCATCATCAATATCGTCCGATCTAGATAGATTTTCAATATCAGCCACCTCCAAGAAAACCTTGAGAAGTATTCTAAAGAATTCACGGCGACAAAGCGATCCGCCTGATGACTGCTTTGAGTTCGATGAAGTAAACGACCTAACTACTTGTTTGTCAAACACGGAGTCCGATTTGAACTTTGATCCGCACCAAGAAGAAAGCATAAATGATTATAGACAAGGTGGTTATCATCCGGTAAATAAAGGTGAAGTTTACTATTCAAAACGGTTGTTAAATAGAGAATACATAATTTTAAGGAAATTGGGTTGGGGTCACTTTTCAACTGTTTGGCTAGCAAAATCTAGATATAATCCTTATTTGAACCAGGCGAATAACACTGCCTCTAATATGGACACTAACGAATATTATGTGGCCATCAAATTTGTGAAATCAAGAAAGAATTATTTGGAAGCAGCCGAAGATGAAATTAAGATACTAAAGACTTTGGACAAGCCTTTGGTTTATAGCAGTCACTTAACACAAAGAAATAAAGATTATTTAAAAAATTTCAATTTTAATCAAAATGATCAACCAATTGGGCATCCGGGTTATCAGCATGTCATGAAGTTATTAGATGACTTTGAAATCGTTGGCCCTAATGGCAATCATATTTGTATGGTTTTCGAAATTTTAGGAGAGAATGTCTTAAATTTGATTTATAAATGCAGACATTTTTACAATTCCCTAAATAAAGAAATATCCAACAAGTCTGAGATTTCCATAGACTCGAATAATAATAGTAGTCTTAAGTTTAATAAATGGGATTGTAAAAACTTTAGAAAGAATACCAAATCAATGTTGAGCTTAGGCCTAAGTTTAAAAAGTTCACCTAAGAAGAACTCATTAGCTGAAAGTGATTCTTCTAGCTCAAGCCAAATAATGAAATCAATGAATACGGAATCCTTAATTAAATTAATTGAAAAACTGAAAACATCTGGAGGTATACCATTGAACTTAGTTAAGCAAATAGTTCGACAGATATTTTTGGCCGTTGATTATATGCATCATTGTGGAATAATTCATACTGATCTAAAACCTGAAAATATTTTAATTGAAATTAAGGACGTTAATAGATTGCTTAAATTAATTGAAGAAAATAAATTATCTAAAATTAACCCTAAATTAAGGAATTCTTCAAGTCTGACTATCAATAATTCTAAGAAGAATGACTCCTCCCGAAATAGATCAAGAAATCAATCAATTATCTCCAATTTGTCAATGAATGGTTCTTATAAAAAATCAAAAAATTCAATTATTGGTAAATTTGATTCACCAATTAGAACGTCAAAACCGATATCTTCGTCAATTACTACGGAGAGTCTTTTTAAAGACATATCATATTTAGAATCAAGCAATACTAGAAAGAATTCTCTTCCAAAAAATATAAGTCCAAAGAATTTGTCATTTTTGAGTCAAAAAGACAAATTTTTAAATGAAAATAAATTCTTTAATAAAGGTTCGGGTGATATCTCAATTAAAATTGCTGATTTGGGTAATGCAACGTTTTCCCATTTTCATTTTACCAATCAAATTCAAACTAGACAATATAGATCCCCAGAAATTATATTAAAATATAAAACTTGGGGATCGTCAACTGACTTGTGGTCAATAGGTTGTATTATTTTTGAGCTTATAACCGGTGACTATTTATTTGATCCACATAATGGTAATAACTTTGATAAGGATGAAGACCACTTAGCTCAAATCATTGAGTTGTTAGGAGAATTTCCGCCAGATGATTTTTTGGTCAATTGTAAATTGACTTCAAAATTTTTTAGGCTAGATCCAAAGACAAATTCGATAGTTTTAAAAGATATTGAAAATTTAAAATTCTGGTCATTGAAAGATGTTTTGATTGAAAAATATAAATTTGATAAAGATGATATTGAAGTTACACTAATAAGTGATTTGATCTTAAAATGTTTAAAATTTGATTTAAATGACAGATATGATTGTAATTCTTTATTGAACCATCCTTGGTTACAGGAAGATTTAGATTATTCGCAACTTAATTTATATGATTTGGATAACTTACCCAATAATCACGATGATGTACCAGGCTATTCGTCAACCTGGGAAGAAGAAGAAGATGTTGATGACTATGGCATAGAATATGCTAATAAATGATCAAAATTAAATTAGATGAAATAAAATAGAAAGGTTATGTTTTTTTTTCCGAAAAAAAAGAAAAAGAATTAATCGTGTTCTCTTCAGTTCCTTTAAAGCTTCTGGTTTTTACTTCGTTATATATTTGTTTGTATTTGGGTATAATTTTAAATAGTTTTTGTTTTATTTAGGAGTGTTTAAAAATCTTTAATTTGTTCTGTGATAATTACATATGTATATGTATATTCATCATTTTATTATTTTCATTTCTACTATATAGATATATCTTAATGTCATTCATTACTTACAAATTTATGTTTATGAAGTAAATTCAAATCTATTTCATCATTTGAAGATAAGTCTAAATTTGAATCATAATCTGAGTCAATATCCAAATCTCTTGACTTTTTATCTTTTAATCTTGATCTCTGCTTTATTGTTCCATGCATTTTATTATCTTCATTGTGTACTCCATCAGATGCAGCTTGTTCATTATCATAAATTTTGGATCCTTGTTCTGCTACCGCATTTGGTTCTAATTTCGTATGTTTTAGCTCTTTGAACTCTTTCTTTTTCTCCACATATAACTTATTGGATAATCTTTTATCATTTAATAATTCATGAGCTGACTTCATTTTAAAATCTTTAACAGGCTTTTCTTCTTCTAACTCATAGGACAATTTGACTTGTGATTTCTTATTCTTTTTCTGTTTTTTCTTAACTGGCTGCTTAATTTCTTGCTGATTCAATTCATTCTCCTCGATCAAGTCATCAAAATATTTTACCGGAACTCTGAGATCTAATATTTTAGCTGGAAACATAGGTAAATTATTCGTACCTAGCTCGCTTTCATTTATCTTACTTAAATTGTATACTGATTCTCCCACAACTTTTCCAAATACTATGTATTTATTATTGAATTCAGGTGTTTCTTTCAATGTTATGAAAAAAGAATCAATACTATGATTATTCTTTCTACTTTCAGTTTCTTTAATCGCTGCTATTAAGCCCTTTTTATTAAACTTTATTCTTGAGTGAAACTCATCAGTAAAATTATAACTCACTTCTGGATTTATGGTATCAATCTGAATTAGGTAGTCCTTGATTATTTTATTGAATGACTTTCCAACGTACCTTTTACTTAAACAATTTTGAATGAAATGTTTGGTTATTTGTGGTACCTCTTTCGCCCACAATTCTAATTCAATTGGCCCCTTACTTGTTACTAGTGTAACCTTCGCCGTAGTCGGTGGCTCTAGTGAGCTCATCTTTCTTTATATGCTAACGAAATAATGTATCAATATAGATTTAAATATCTTTTTTCATACAGATATATCCCATCAAATTTTCGTCTAGAGTTCTTTTTAGATGTCTGGATTCCAAAGAAGTTTATTCCTTGCTGAAATGATACTGTCAGTCAAAGCTATAATTCCAGTTAAACCAGGTGTATTAGATTAATTACTACTGATTGCTTTCCTTCTTCGTACGAAAAATTTTTCATTGATATCAACTCACCAATAGCAGCAAATACCGTGAAAAAAGAATATACAACAAAACCTGCTCTACTAAAATTATCTAATGTAGATCAAATGGTCAAAGCCATTACTATACCATAGTAATATATCCTTTTCCCATTAATCTTTATTACTCTTGATATAAACACCATACAACCATACTTAGTGGGTCGTGTACTTTTTGCCAAATCACCGCTGTCTCTTCAAACACGTAACTCCAACCTAGATAATCATAACAAAACAGGATAGATCTAACATTCAAAGTATCAGTATATTCCAGACTGAATATGGGCTCATTGAAATCATTCATCAAGGCTGTAAGGAAAGCCAAAACAATTGCAGATGAACGTGCCGTTGTTAGAAAAGAATCAGCAGCTATAAGAACTTCATTTAGAGATGCTAGTTTGGATCAAACAACCAGAAGAATTAATATTTCCAAGTTATTGTACTTGTATATTATGGGTGAGAAGACACATTTTGGTCAAGTTGAATGTATTAAATTGTTAGCGTCACCTCGCTTTGCAGATAAGAGATTGGGATACTTAGCGACTATGTTGTTGTTAGATGAAAATCAAGAGGTTTTGACGTTATTGACCAATTCATTAGACAATGATATGCAACATCCAAATGCGTTTATTGTGGGGTTAGCGTTGTGTTGTTTAGGTAATATTGCTTCGCCCGAACTAGCAAGGGATTTATATGCAAATGTCGATAAAATTATAACTACTAACAATGTATATTTGAAAAAAAAGGCATGTATAGTAGCAGCCAAGTTGATTGAAAAGGATCCAGACTTATCTGAAATTTTCTTGCCAAAAGTTTCACAATTGATAAATGATAAACTGCCCGGATCTTTATTAGGTACTTTGAGATTAATTCAGTCGTTATATTTTGCTAGCGAGGACAATAGATCGACATTGATTAACACCATTCCAAAAATTGTAGGGCATCTAAAGAGAGTTACGACAAGCGGTTATATGCCAGATTATGATGTACTGGGTATTTCGGATCCATTTCTTCAAGTTTCCTTGTTATCAACTTTAAGAATTCTAGCAACAGACGAGAATTGTTCCGATAATTACTTTGAAGACATAAATGATATTTTAACTCAGGTCGCTTCAAATATCGATAGCGGCAAGAATGCTGCTCATGCAATTTTATATGAATGTGTAAAAACTATTTTTGCCATCAAATCAGATCAATCGTTGAAGATTTTAGGAGTTAATTTATTGGGCAAATTTTTGTCCACTAAAGATAATAATACGAAATACGTTGCCCTTGACACTTTATTAACAGTGATTAATATTGAGCCATTAGCAGTTCAAAGACATAGGTCAACAATTGTTAATTGTCTATCGGATGGTGATATCTCCATTAGAAGAAGAGCATTAGAACTATCCTTTGCTATATTAAATGAACAGAATATAAGAGTGTTGGTAAGAGAAATTCTATTATTCTTGGAGAATTGTAATGATAGTGAATTGAAACCATATATTACTTCTCAATTGACTATTGCTGCTAACAAATATGCACCAAATGAAAAATGGCATTTTGACACTTTAATTAGAATGCTAAAAGTTTCGGGTAATTATGTGACATCAGATATTCTTTCAAATATTTTGGCATTGATTTTACAATGCAATGATATTGAATTAAAAAAACATATCATTGGTAGGTTGTTTTCTTTATGTTTAGAAGATTCAACTCAGTACGGTTTGTCTTTAGTTACAATTTGGTGTTTAGGTGAGTACGCAGATTTAATAATAGGTGGTAACATTGAAGTGAACGACAAACATGAGAATGTCAGCGACAAACTAATTTTAAAATTACTTGATGAATTAATCAATAATTCTACTTATTCAGAACAAGAAACAATTCAACTAGTTACATATATTTTAACAGCAGTAATAAAATTGTCAATTAAATTTAAGGACCTGGAATCTATTGAGCAACTAAGATTAATTTTAAATTCAAAGTCCTATGATAATAATTTAGAAATTCAGGTAAGAGCAATTGAGTATCAACAAGTTTTTGCCCAAGATATGAAGCTAAAGAAAGGCTTGTTGTCTAAAATGCCAGCACCTCCAGTTAAACAAAGGGAATCCCTTTCGTTGAATAATCTGAGCAATAACAGATCAAATAAATCAACAGGAGCTCATCAAAATGCTGGTGGATCAACTTCCGAGAATCTATTATTGGACTTAATTGACGACAATGGTACTATAAATGAAACCCAATCCAGCAGTCAAAATGATATATTATCTGCTATATTTGGTGGCACGCTGCCTCAACCTGAGTCATCAGCCGCCACTTCAAATAATGCTGCAATTCTTGATTTATTTAATAATACTCAATCACAATCTTCTCAATCAGAAAAGGAGGCTCAGATTTTTTCTGCCTTCTCCAATTTAAATATTAAAGTACTTTTTATACCAAAATCGTTCACAGATGGTCAAGCTCTTATTGAAGCACAAATCAAACCAAATTCAAATCTTCCAATTGAACAATTTCAATTATTAATTGCTGTTCCTAAGACTCAAAAATTAACAATCTCATCAACAACAGGTGGTGATTCGTTGACCAATGGATCGGTCATAAAACAAGTTTTAAGAATAGTCGGTAAAGGGGGGTCAAAAATTAAATTAAGAGTTAAGGCTAAATATAGTATAAATGGTGAAATAATTGAAGATTTGTTTGACTTTGCTGGATTCAATCTGACTTTATAGTATTATTATATTTTATATTTTTTGTTAATAGTTTATAAGCATAAATAGATTTCAACGCTTGAACAACCATTAGATAAAATTGAGGCTCAATGAATGTAATCGAAATCTTTATATACTCTGAGAAAGTCAGATTGACCCACAATAATTGTTAATTTAATATAGATAGACGCTGTTGAATCAAGAAAATATCATCAAGTTTAGAATCTAGGATGCCATCACGGTAGTTGCTCTTATTGGAGAATGAAACATCTTACTTTACAACCTACCTCATGCCAAATTGCCTTGCAGAATATTCCTGTTGGTATTCCTTATTTTACTCTAACGTACATACTACCAATAAGAATTGCAACGTGTTCGTGGTAATCAAACATGAAAACTCGTTAAATGTTCCAATCAAAAAAAATATACTAAAATCTTTTCTTCACTATTTGAGCAGAAAAGTCTTATTTTACTGTTAATTTATGTGATGCGCCATTGCTAAAGAAACCATTTGTTAATTTGGATACTCTAACCGATTAAAACAAATGATTAAATCGAAGTCAATGTTGATAGAACGGAGGGAGAAGCGTGTGTTTCTCTCGGTTCCTATAGATTTTCAAAATTAATTGACAAATCACAATATCTTAATTCTATTCCTGATTAATCTCACTCTCAGCTAACATCTATTTAGATCTAACGACGTTATGGGTGGATAAGTGGCCAAAAGCAGACGACAATGAATGAATTTAGGTATTGATATCATAGATGCTTATGAACCCTCGAACTTTTTGATAGTTGCGAAATAATTATTAGAGCAAGTCATTCATGATAGGAGCAACCTATTTCTCCTCCCCACTTATCAACCATATATATAGGGATTAGGAAGATTAAATCATTGATTCAGTTTTACCGTTTTCTGAATTACTATACAATGTTTGAAGGAAATATATTTTCAAGGATCAGAACTTCCCAACCAATTAGATTACTCTCTCGTCGTAATTTGATGAATCCTGGCTTTAAGAAGATGAAGCTAGAGCGTACGGAATATACCACTTACGATAAACCATCATTTCATTCATCTGCAAGTATAAAGAATGGTACTATCGGTGAGACAATCTTCCCCAGGGGCACTTTTTGGAAAACTTTCAGACAAGAAATCCCAAAAGCTGTAGGAGCATTTTTTTCTGTTACTACATTGATAGTGGGATGGCCACTAGCCGTAGTTGCTGTTAATAATTTTGTTAGATCTGTTCCTTATAATAGCAACACTTCTGCTGTCAGAATTAGCAAATTTGGTACGGTGGAAGATGTTACTATACCCAATACATATGTCCATTTGGAAAAACGAGGTAGCGATGAATAATGCAATTATTTAAATTTGATTTAATATTTATATACGAAATTTTATGTTTATTTGGTAGAAATAAATATATGATTAAGGGTTTAATACATTGATAAATTGGTGTTGGTTAATTTTTATCACTTTTAATCTTCTTCAATCTGCATTGCATCCTTAAATAATGAATATACGGACCAACTACACGAAGAGTTCTATGTATGTATCCTATAGTCTAAAAAATTGGCCAAGTCCTTTCGATTGGTACAAAATGGTATATAGACTTTTGAACTCTAAGTCAGAGCCAATCTTGATCAATGAAGAAAATTATCATTGAATTGTTAGAAACAATCCCATAATGGTAGGCTAGCTATATTATGTACGATAATACGTTTCCATCTGATGTTATGAAAGAGTAGTTTGTTGATGGTAACAGAATTTTTATTGTGATTAGGTTGGGGTAAGTTTCTCTTATTGGTAGAGGAGATTTTGTAAGATATAACTATTTTGACTATTAGAAGACATTGTTTTCTATTCTTTTAGTTCGATCATCAAATTATGTTCGAGAATGTACAATAGTTGATTGATTTTAGCCTTTATCTCATAAAGTTCCTTTTTGAGACTTATCCCACACATAGTTAAAATGTTCACTGGCCAGTATTGCAAAAATGTCCTAGTGATGAACCTATACACCAGTCAGCTTCCTTTGTTATCATAAAGTCCCAGATTCCTATTTTTATTGGTAGATTTTTTTTTTCAAAAGCGTCTAGTTATAACATTCTTGTGAGTTTATGATGATTCACTACTTATACGCAAGGGTAAGATATGAAAGTATTAAAGTATATACCATGAAATCGTTTATCTTTGTAGTGGTTTTACTATAAAGGAACTTTAATTGTATTCAAAGAATTGAAAGACATGATAGGTGCAAAAACCCCATACTTTGTGAGATTTTTGCATTCATTTCTTGTTACGACAAGCTCGAAATCTATCTAGATTATTCTTAACTATTATTAAAATGTTTATTTCTCTTTCCATAATTCCTTGGATAAGATGATATTTTAACTATGAATGCCATATTCTTTGATTCAATAAATGGTATTATCAATGCTTGTTCAATTGTGTAAAGATGACTAGGATTAATGAAACAATCTGTTTCCTATTTCGTAGGACTATCAAGGAAATTTTTATCCGACTATATTTAAAATGTGTTTTTATCAAGCAAGAAATTTGTACAGTTTCATGTAGTTTGTCAAATTAAAGAAATATGGTTCATTTGATAAAATCATAAAATGAAAGTATTACCCAATCTTAATTATAAATTAACTTTCATCCCTGGGCCAATACCGAAAGTGAAAAAAATCTATAAAATAATGCAAGGAATAATTAATTAAGATTTAATATTAAAATACACATTACATAAACAAAAGTTTATCTATTTTCTATAAAGGTTTCAACTTCACTTTCTTGAAGACCGAAGTGACCCTTCCATCCATTTTCAACTAAGTAGTTTTTAAATCTGATATCTTCTTCCAATAAATCGTCTTCTTGCAAATGAGGAATAAAGATCCATGCAACTAAGATACCAGCAAGTCCACAACATGCGGCAATAATGAAGGTCCATCTATCTCCCAAGTTCTTTTGAATTGGTGTAAAAGTTTTAGTACCTACGACAGCACCAACTTTTCCAATTGCTGCAGATAAACCATAACAAGTACCTCTAATAGGTGAACTAAATGATTCTGATGAAACCAAACCCATCGAATTTCCGGGTCCTAAATTACCACTGGATTGCATGAGTCCATAGAAAATAATAAACAATGCAGTAATATTTTTAAGCTTCGAATATCCTATACCAACGATAAGACCAAAAATTATGTAACCGGAGAAACCAATCATAAGGGTATATTTACGACCAATTCTATCCATTAACCAAGCTCCGACAAAAACACCTGGAATCGACAATACACCTAACAAAAGGTTCCATTCCGCAATCTTTTCTAAATTATTTGCATCTTTTTCATTGATAATGTTTGAAATGATACCAGCCGAAAAGACACCATTTGGGAACGTGACGAAGTCATAAAGGAACCAACAAAGACAAGTACCAATTAATCTAGGCCAGTAATATTTTAATGCCAACCAATAAGGGGCTCTTTGTTTTCTAATGGCACTTCTCTTATAAAGCTCTGAGGTGACCATTTTAAGACGGAAATAAAACACAGATAATGGCCAGAATGCACCAATAACAAACATAGTTCTCCATAATGCTGAGTAATTGTTACCTGTAATCTTGTGGACTATCAAGAATATAATCAACGCAAATGGCCCTCCAAATGATAATGGTAAATTGGTACAAAGGACAAATGCCCCACCTCTTCTCTTGACAGATTCATTGGCTGCTTCACTGGCTGAAACTGATGAGGATGGATATTCCGCACCGATACCGAAACCTGTAACACCTCTGGAGATAATTAACATCCAAAACATACCTTCAACAGTTTTACCATGCGAAGCCGCACACATTATGGTACCAAAAATGAGAAAACATGTAGCTACAACAATCGACCATTTTCTACCAATATAATCAGCAGTAAACCCAATGGCTAGTTGCCCAAAAATAGTACCAACAATTGACGCATTCGAAACATTGGTTTTCATATCTGCCGTATATTCTTTTGGATATTCTAACGAGAAAACCTTATTCAACATAGTCATAACATTATTCTGATAACCATCTGAGATCAAAGCAAAACCTGCACACAAAATAACTAATATATCTTTTAACTTAGCTCCTCCCTCTAACCTTTGTTTTCTTTCAACAGCATCATATGTGAATTTCTTTGGTTGTTCAATATACTCATCTGATGTGAGTGATTCTGATTTGACTATGTTTCTTGGTTTTTTATCACCAATTTCGATGGTTTCTTGGCTCATGGTAGTATGCTCGCCTAAAGTAAAGAAGAAAAATAAAATGGAACGGCAGAAAGCGAGGAAACAATTAAAATTTATATTCTGCTCCCCTCTTTTGATATGGTGAAAAAAAAAGGTCTTCTACAAGCATTGTGAAATATCAAAGACAATAGGTTTATTAAGCAACCAATTTTCCGAATCAAGTACTTGTGATAGAAACGTGCTCAATCAACATACATTAGCCTTTATGTCTATGTACTAGGTGTCAAAAGATAGATATGCAAGACGAAATTGCCCACGTGCAGTGAAACCAACATGACACATTTGGTGGCATATTTTCTACAGGGACTTCTGACAGTTTATTCGATAACCTATATGATATTTAGCTTGCGGCAATAGAGGTCAAATTATAAACTGAGAGGAGCAAGTGGATGGAAAGATTTCATTAAGGAATATGGGGAGAGAACTTCAGGATTTCCAAAAATGATAGGCTTAATCGTTCGATTTGAGCTTTGTGTCAATTTAAGGTTACATGAAATTAGCCTTATCTGAGATGTTCCACTAGACATTTACATTTAACATTGATATCCAACCGTTGTTAATAATTTTTATTTTTACGGCATCACTTTAGCAAAGCGACGAAGGTGACACAACCGCCAAAGTTACGCTTGTATAAATTAAGAGGCGTGATAGACACATGGGACTTAAACATATATTATATCAAATCAGGAGAAAGTTTATAAGTTATAAGTTATATCCTCGGCTTTTGCTTCTCAAAACCCGAAAGATCGTGAGAAGCTAATAATAGTAAAAATTACTGCTGGCCTCAATGACGGATACGACCAGAAACAATAGAGTAAGGCAGATGGAACCATTTTATTTAATGAGGGAAATGAGCTAGAATGATAATGATATTTGATGAGATATTCTTTATTCGCTTCCAATATAGAGATATAATATAGATACGAGGTATCACTGAACATTATCAAGAAATATATGGTTGATATTACTTCGAGGAATTAATATCAGTAAGAATCTTTGCCTAAGCATTTTGAATATGGTTTATATAGTTTGACCAGAAATATTTGGAAGCTTGCTTATTGATAAAGAGTGAGTTGTCACTTTCGCATCTGCTACCTTAAAAATTTCGTTAATGGCGAAATGCAAAAATTTGCGGCTATGTTTCCTTACGCTGGAACTTCAGAAGTTATTAAGAGCCAATGCTACACAAATTACATCCCCAGGTTTGAACATATTTGTTTTTTTAATGTGCAGTTATGCTTTTAGAGTATAGAAAGCCTCGTTTCTACAAGTATATACAGTCTGTCAGATTTTTGTAGTATAGTTTAATGTACTCAGATATTCAACTTTGTGCTTCCAATGGCTGCTAGATAGGCGTTCAGAATGTAGCCGGTTAATTTGTGTGATACCTTGTAAGTACAACACAATTCTTCCAGAGAAAAATACCGCCCTATAGGTATTGGAGCATTATTGGGACCTGATGCCCAGTTGACAGGGAACTCGGATATCAAAAGCTTTGTTCGTACACTGTATTCCAATTTCTACCTAGCATATCATTAATCCTAGTTCCATAAGACTTGTTTATTTAGTACAATATCCGGCAATCTGCAAATTAATCCAGCTATCAATAAATGGTACATGTTGTCGGTTGTCTTAGTAGTTGCGTATGGTACTATGACTCTCCAAGGCTACAAATGCGACAAGTTCCTCACATTTTATATAATATATTTAATTTTACTACTTGACCATATCACTTCCACTACTTCCATTCTCTTTTCATTTACGTTGTTCTGGTAAATGATTGCAAAACCTGCCCCCGTTCGTCCGTATAATCCGGTTCAGAACCGCTTGTGTGATGAACCCATCAATAACCGAATGACTATTTTCGGTGATTTTGGATGACTAGTTTAAGCTTATATTCGGTTACTATTTTAAGGTCAGTAATTATGTAATATATTACATAATCGATATAACCGTAGAACCCAATGAAATATTTCACTAGCCTGTTACTCATAGAAGGTTATGGTACTATTACTCATACTAGCATATAGTTTTATTCATATAAATCGTATATAAATCCCCAGAAAGGCTTGCTGCTTTTGAAAAAATTCAGATAAAGCTAAATATCAAAATGCCTATGTTAAAAGATCCTTCAGTTAAGTATCAAAAGTTTCCCCCAGTTAATTTACCTAACCGTCAATGGCCGAGCAAGACGTTAGATAAGAGCCCAAGGTGGCTCTCAACTGATTTAAGAGATGGCAACCAATCGTTACCTGATCCTATGTCAATAGGGGAAAAGAAAGAATACTTCAAGAAACTAGTTGATATTGGATTTAAAGAAATAGAAGTGGCTTTCCCATCAGCCTCTCAAATAGATTTTGATTTTACGAGGTATGCTATTGAAACTGCACCAGAAGATGTTTCTATTCAAGTTTTATCGCCTTGCAGAGAAGATTTGATAAGGAGAACAATTGAAGCATTAAAGGGTGCCAAGAGAGCTACTGTTCATATTTATTTAGCTACTTCAGCATGTTTCCGTAATGTTGTGTTCGGTATGAGTCAAGAAGAAACATTAGAGTTAGCGGTAAGATGCACCAAATTAGTTAGATCATTAACTAAAGATGACCCTATCCAACAAGGAACTATCTGGGATTTTGAATTTTCTCCTGAAACGTTCTCTGATACTGATTTAGACTATGCAGTTAAAGTATGTGAGGCAGTGAAGAGTGCATGGGAACCATCAGTTGAAAGGCCAATTATTTTCAACTTACCAGCTACTGTCGAAATGTCGACTCCAAATGTATATGCTGACCAAATTGAATATTTTGCGACAAGTATTTCTGAACGTGAAAAGATCTGTATCTCATTACATCCACATAACGACAGAGGATGCGCTGTTGCAGCCGCAGAATTAGGGCAAATGGCAGGTGCAGATAGAATTGAAGGTTGTTTATTTGGTAATGGTGAGAGAACAGGTAATGTGGACGTAGTTACCTTAGCACTTAACTTGTACACCCAAGGTGTCTCACCGAGTTTAGATTTCTCTGATATCCACTCTGTTATTGATGTCGTTGAAAAATGCAACAAGATTCCGGTTCATGACAGAGCACCATATGGAGGGTCATTGGTTGTTTGTGCTTTTTCTGGCTCACATCAAGATGCCATTAAGAAAGGTTTCAATGGCCATGCTAAGCAACTAAAGGAATCTAATGGTAAGAATGTCACTTGGAAACTTCCTTACTTACCATTAGACCCGGAAGATATCGGTAGAACTTACGAAGCCATCATAAGAGTTAATTCGCAATCAGGTAAAGGTGGTTCCGCTTGGGTTATTTTAAGGAACCTAGAATTAGATTTGCCAAGAGGTTTACAAGTTGCATTTTCTAAAGTTGTTCAGCAAAAAGCAGAAATTAAGGGTCAAGAATTATCAAACCACGAGTTATGTGAGTTATTTAAGGAAGAATATTTCATTGATTATGAAGGCGAGTCTTTCCAAGATCAATATTACAAGTTAATTGATTACTCAATCTCTAGTTCAAAAGGTAGCAGAATCATTGGAGTTGACTTACAAGTTAATGATAAAGTTGTTAGACTTAAAGGTGAAGGTAATGGTCCTATATCCGCTTTCATTAATGCGATTGCAAGTGGCTTACATATCAACATTGATGTTAGACACTACCATGAACATTCTTTAGGTGCTGATTCTAATTCTAAAGCCGCCACTTATATCGAAGTCTCATTAGAAGACAAGTTTAATAGATGGGGTGTTGGTATTCATGAAGATGTTTCCCAAGCATCCTTCTTATCATTAATCTCGATTTTAAATGGTTTACATAGAGCTAAGCAAGTTTAAAATTATTCTTTCTATTATAAAAGTTTTAAGATCTTGATGATTTCTAATTCAAACTATATCCACGAATTTTATTTTATCTTTTATTTAATTCTTTTTACATAGTCTATTATATGAAGATTTTAAGTTTTTATTGATTTAGCATTATCAAATAGTAGCTTTGGCCATAAATGATACAAAATCTGCGAAGATACGAGGCACCTAAAATCTACAAAATTTCACCAATATTCACCATATCATCTAAATTAGTACAAGAGATAATCAATTATGACTAAGGATAACGATTCTCTTAACTTAGCAGATGCATATAAACAAATATCTGAAGCTGAAAATAAGGCTTCCGACTTAGAAAGAATGTTGGATCAGCTAGATGCTAAGATGGATTCAATTTTAAAAGAAGCAGAAGCAATTAATCAATCATCAAACAATGATGTAGACGATAAGAAGGAAGACTAATCCAAATAACTTACAACTTTGCTCAATCTTTATACTAGACCGCTTAAGATGTATTTTTGGCCGAACTGAATAGAATTTTAAAAAATATATTCTTAAGAAAAATTTCAATACTATAACTAAATAATGTCTATAAAACACCCCTTGAAATTAAGAAAAAAAATAAATTGCAACTTTCTAATAGGTTATATATATCATTTTTTGTAATATTAGATTTATTTTACGCTTAATAGCTTTAGTAAATCGCTTTTCCTAATAAATTCCGGTTCTTCAGTAATTTCAAATGGATTAAGAGGTAACTTTGGGTTAATTACATTAATATCGCCATCATTAGTATTCTCGTTATTCAATTCAGGTATATTAATTTTCACAGGTTTACCACCTTCAAGCCACCATTTATTAATTTCGGAGCTTGGGGGCGGCAATATTTTATTGTCAATATTCTTGATCAAAAATGACAAATCGTTATTGGTAAAAAATATATCATTGATATCACCAATATTTTTCTTGCAGGTATCTTGTAGTTCCATTGATAGATTCTTTTTAATAACATCGTTAATAATATTGACAGATATATTAAAATTTGCAAACACTGGCCGGTGATCAGAAAATGTAATTTCTTCAGCACAATCATATAGAAATTGTTTAATGATCTTATTTCGTGATAGGTTTAAAATTCTGTCTGTCCAAGCAGGAATTCTTTGTTTTTCGCTGGTATCATAAGTTTTAGTACCATTGTCAAACTTATAGGTTGGTGGAAATTTAATTTCCATTTCATCATAGAAAGGAAAACTTTCCCCATTTGCCATTTGTCTATTTAATTGATCATATTCAAATAGTTTCATAAATCGTGTCTGTTCAATTAATGGTTTAACTTGTTCGTTTGGCAAAGCAATTCTATAATTAAAGTCACCCAACCAAATAACTGCATCATGGTCCTTAATTCTTCGATTTCTAGAAAATTTAATTCCTTTTGCAATTGTTTTATAATCATGATGTCTTTCATCAATATTACTTAATCCAGCAGCCAAATGGGAACTAACAAAACAAATTTCAGTATTTGAGTAAGTAAAGCTGACGGCAACACCGCCTTTATTGGCACTCATACCACCTAAGCCAGTTTTCTTGAACGAACCCTCAATATTTGAAATATTTTGAATTTCCAGTTCCTTAATGAATAACAATAATGCAATTCCCCCAATTTGACCACTCCATAAGGATAAATATTTAAATCTTTCGGGATTATGTTCATCTAATGTTTCCTTAATTTTCTTCTCCCAAAATATTCTATTGACTGATTCAGTGTTTACCATTTGCCCGGCACTCAATTCGACAATTTCCTGAAAACCAACAAAAACTAAATCATAGCTTTTAGATATGTTATACTTTGATGGAAAAATCCATTCTTCGATACTCTCTTCATAGATTGAACCATTGACATTGAAAGTAGTAGCAAACACCGATATATCCTTAAATGAACTGAATTCCTTTGATCTCTTATTCAATTCTCGTCTAACATAATCATGAATTGGATTATGTAGTGTTATGCTAACTTGATCTTGTAATCTCCCTAACAATTTTAACATCGCCGTTTCGTTAGGTTTAGTATCAACGACGCCACTCAAATACTTTTTGGTAAAATGTGATTTAACTGAACTTTTGGTTGACGTTGCACTGGAAGCTTGTAATTTTGTTGAACTTGCAACGAAATTTAAAGTGATCTTAGATAAGTATTCCCCATTTTCAGCCCACAATTTGGCATGTTTAACTAATAGATCATGATCAACCTGGATTCCGATGTCTTTAAAAGCTAATTCAATCACTTCTTGGCTTATGATTTTTGAGATAAAGTTTGCTTTATTCAAACTATCAAAAGAATTCACTCTGAACACACCTAATTGTTTTCCAATATAATTCTTTTTGGTAATATCATAAAATAGAGCACCATAGTCAATAATTGAATCAACTAAAAGCGGTACCACATCATATGGATTATAAACCGAATAGCCAATTTTTTTTAGAGTAGCGGTGGAAATTGAAAGATCTGTGGAAGATAAAGTATAGTTTAATGCACCGCTACTTGCATTTGTACTAGCATCATTTAGATTCTTGCTATTATTAAAATACTCTATATGTTCTTTGAAATTTTTATTTAGTTTACCTTTATACGTCTTTAGATCTTGTGATAGGGCATTTAGTATATGAACTTCACCAAACTGATTAACTAACATATCAAAATGTCTTGTAAATGCATGCTGAGATGCTTCAAACGATCTGGGGAACACAACCATTTTATTATTTCTTGATGATAGAATATTTTTCTTTGAAAAATGACTTTCTAGCTGCCAAAATATAGGTACATTACCTCGCACAATAGTATAAGCAAAGCAAAATCGTTTGGTATATACAATTATTTCAGTTTCAGCAAAATTAGAAACCGCTCCATTATCATCACAGCCCCAATCACCAAATAATGGTCCTTTTTTAAGGCAAGATTGTTTAGATATAAGCGTTAACAAAGCATCTTCATTACTTTGTATAGTAGTATTAACTGTTTGCGCAAAACCTCTTGTAATAGTTGTCAAGAAACCAGCTCTATCAAAGGGTAATCTTTCCTGAGGCGATAATCTATTTCTAAATTCAATTAGCTCAGAATTCATAAAAGAATTCCACATGAATTTCTTGAAATATGGAGAATCTGCTATCAAAAAGAATAAAGGTTCTTGTTTATTTTGAACACATCTTTCTTGGATATTAGAGGTTATGTCGAAATCCTTCGAATAAAAGAATGATCCCAGTGAAAGTAGCTTCCTAACTGATGCAGCTGGATATTCCCAAGTCAATTTATCTTTTTCGTGTGGCTGGTATGTCTGGTCGTCATCCACTGACTTATTCATCAAATGATCGAATTCATCATTATTCAAACAATAAAAATCAACTCCAGTAATTTTATTCACTTTTTCGCCAATTATAGGAGATGCAACAGTAACCTCATTTGTTATAAACCCTAAGTATATATTGCTCTTGACATTTAATAATCCTAAAAATCCAAGAATTTGCTTGTTCAGCCGGGACATACTTGGCGTTATATCCTTAAATTTCGATAAATTCAATAAGTCTTTTTTCACAAATTCAACAACAGCCTTGTTCGAAAAAAATGTGCTACTTCTGAGATTTGAACCTTTTTCTGTTGAAACATTTGTAATATGATGACTAAGGTGGGTGTTGCCATATTTATAGGTAGGAAATGGGTGCCTTATAATCAAAGCATGAGTACTGCTAGTGATAATAAAAGTTCTCGGCCTTTCATTGAGATACAATCTCATTGTAGTTCTATATACTCCTAGGATGGATCTCTATTAATGAAACTAGCTGGCTTTATTAAAAGGAAATTCGGTTATAACAGGCTATTACTATTGACATTCTATAATTATACCATAACAAGATGTCTAGATCGTGTCATATTAGGTGTCAAGGATGTTACAGAAACGTTGCCTGCATAAAGCTTTCACTATACCGGTTATAAATGAATATATTCATTATATATACATATGTTGTATTAAACAAGCTAAGAATTAAAAGAAGAGAAGAACTAGACTAAAAGCTAACCTCCAGAGTGAGGTACAGCTAAAAAGAATAATTTGTGTCTCAGACCCAGCATCAAAATTACAATAATTTACAAAGCAATAACTCATCTTCTAGTAGGCTTTCTTTGATTTTTTTTGTTTTAAGTGGGTTTCTGGGATCCAGCTTTCATCAAAAGACTTACCGCTAGCTTGACCAATAGTCGGGGTGGATGGTGAGGCAGCCTTTCTTGGTTTGGTAACTGGAGCTGTACCCTCGATGTATTGCTTACCCCAAATGCTGTAGGCAATGTAAAGTAAACCACCAACTGTAGCAACTAAAATAGCTTCTAAGATTAATAATTGTGGGTTGAAGATTGAAATTGGCACATCGCTAACAACAGCCAATTGACCTCTAACCGGAACGGCCTTCAATTGATTATTATATGCGATAAAAACAAGAGGAGCCAAGAGATAATTGTCTGGAACTAAGTTCAAGTTGACATTTTGAACAAATTCACCAGCTTCACCCGGACCAAGAATAATTGGTCCGGTTGCAGCAGAAGTCAAATTGGTTTTGATCTCATTACTGGCTGGGTCACGGAAAGAACCACCAGCACCAACAATGCTAATTTCCTTATCCTCATTGTTGACTACCGTGTACTTCAATGAAATTTGATCTCCATTAGTAAATTCAGCAACATCTTTATTGGTGATATCTGGAAATTGGGTGATAGAATAGTCCACTGAAAAGTTAAGAAGAACTGGTTCTTCTTCGGTTTCAACAGATGATGATGCAACTGAAGCAACCGAGGCGACAAATGCGGTAAGTAAAGTTGTGAATTTCATGCTATAATTATCCTAGAAACTTAAATTGAAGAGATATAAATCAGTAGTAGTTGATTAAACACGCTGGTGGTTTTGAAAAATGCCGGCGGAGGAAATTTGCCAAAAACTCACAGTCATGTGATTGTTGATATTTCCTACCTGATTTTTTCAGATCCTACTATATCAACTGATCATTACAAACATATTGAATTACCACAAGTAATACCTCGGCCACAATAGAAGAATTGTAAGGAACTTAATAATGGTTTTGTGTATTCGAACACGAAACTTATTGGAGTTGGGGAGAAGGTTTCATATGGGTTGCAATTCTACTCATAGAATACGAACGATGCGGCCGATACGAAGGGAACTAGAAGAAGCAAGCAATAAGTCACAATTAATGTTTTTGAATGTATTTGCAAATACTGACCATTTGAAGTTTACAGCAACAAGGGTTTGTGTGTTTATGCATTTGAAGTGTTATAGCACACTTAGAAGAAAAAACACTTATATTAAAGAAGAAGATAACCCTATAGCGCTGACAGAAGACCAGGCTACGACCCACGGACAAAGTGGGGATTATATAATACCGAATCGGCTGTCATTGGATTTTGAAAAATCGGCACATAAAGAGTTATTAAATAAGAAAAGACTAGGGCGTGTGAAAAAAAGGTTTCCAGATTATGTTCAAAGGATTAAAGAGAACAGAGAGTTGGCTAAAACTTTCAATAAACAAAGAGATAAAGTCGTTGAGCTCTTTACGCAACCAACGCATACAGATGCGCTATTTTCAATGAAGACACGGACTTGCTGGGGCAAGTTATCATCTGAAGATTCTGCATTATCAACTTATACAGAAATGTGGAAACAATTAAACAATAGCCGATTGTCATATTACAACTCAAAGCTTCAAAATACATTGATGTTGTTAGCAACGTATTTCATAAATTCGATATTGGTGGAAATTAATTTAAGGAAGCTTTTTTCCAATGAAGCAATAGACAAGTATTCAGACACATTCTTGTTTCGAGAATCGTTGATGAGCAATATCAAAGATGAATACAAGAAAAATGAAATATTTAAAATTTTGGTAACTTTGTACAATAAAGAAAAATCAGGGGTCCCAAAGAGTTTTGAAGATTTTTTGAAGAATTTAGACCAGGAAGTGATTACTGAGTTGATCAACAAAGAATTTAAAGAATCGGATAATTTCAATTCTTTAGAATTTTTCAGATATTATTTTACTTTCTTCAAATCATCTCAGTATTTAAATTATGATCATTCCGATACCCTCAAGTTTATTCAGTCTTCTCAACCAATTAAGTTTAACAGCACGGAGGAAAATAATTCGGAGTATACTGAAAGCTTTAAAAAGTTATTTCAATTATATAATGGCGACGGTGAGTTAAAGCATCTTAATTTAATAGCGGGTCTATCGGTTGCATTAATGACTTGTAATAAGTATACTCCAAATTTTGGAATTTTTAGGTACTTATTAGATAATCTAGGTAAAATTGGATTGTATAACTATCAATCACTAGTTTATGATAGTTTGCCACCTTTGAAATATAAGCAGACCATTCTATCAGATCCACAAGAAAATTGTTTAAAGTCGGCCAAAGTTGCATGTCATTTCCAGGGACTAATTGAAGCTGATCCAGAATTTCTAGAAAGTTTAATAAATTACCAAGTACCAAGGAACGACATTGCTACTTTTGCAGAATTGCTAGCGTTTTATAGACTAAATGAAATAGAAAGTCATGAAAAAATGTTAGATAAATCGAATTTGTCAAGTCTCGTTTCGAAATCAAGATTTGTTAGAAGTAGAACTATTGATTTGAGACCAATTGCATTTAATACTAACGATCCAATTTTTGTGTCTGTTAACTCTATCTATTCGTCTATTAAGGCATGCATTGATTTAAAACAATTCCAATATATCGATTTATTATTTAACAAAATTATTTTACATTCAATTGAGAAAGACAACCAATTAAATATCGCCCTCAGCTTTGGTAATAAAACTGTCGATTATATAAATAGCAAAGAAAGTTCTTTGTTAATTGCACAAAACCTGTCGGTGGATGAATTGTCATCTAGGGTTTTCACCAAAGAAATCTTCAAATTATTATTAAGAGCTTGTAGGGAGTCTGATGATGTTGGGAGATTGATGTGGTTGACTCCTCATTTGGATAACTACTTATACAGGAATTTAGAGGACTTCAGAGCCCATTTGGACTACATCAAGAAGCACTTAATCGATACAATTATCCATAGCAGATTGGACAAACTGGAAACTCAACGGTTCCTCGATGCTGACTCTAAAGCATCAGTTGATTCACAACTTGTGTCAGAAATTCATGAAACCTTGTCATTGTTTAGAATAGATGGTAAATTACTAACTTACGATAAAATATTGGATTTTAAGAATACTGACTCTAATCAAGTTAGGCTTACTAGAAAAAAAATCGATAAGGAGCGGGAAATAATTAAAATTGAAGGAGGTAAGTTAAATTTAAACCATTACCTGGATGATCTATACTTCTGCCTTAATCCTGTTGGTGATTATGGTGATGATCAAACCAAAAAGACATACAAAAGATAAGTATATATATTGTATATGGCTGTACATAGTTAAAATTGTAATGTCTCTTCACGTGATACATTCATCAGTGTGGTATAGAAAAAAAATTTTAGCTAGCATAAACTTTCAACTATAGATACATAATACATCTTTTACATATCTTATTGCCTATAGGTTCGGAGGAGAGTATCAGCAGAATATCTTCATATTATAGCCGTATTCATCCTTAGCTTGTTGACTGGAAAATTAATATCATTTCTTACCTAATCGCATCAACATCTCACACATATCTTATCTGAAAGATGAAGTTCTTAACTACTAACTTTGTTAAATGTGCCGTTAAATCTTGTGATTCATCGCTTGATTCCTTCCCCTTGCAATACTCCGAAAGCCAGTTGGCCCAGGAAGAACAAGAATATAATCCTGAATTTATAAGTCACATATTGGACAGACTAAACTGGGATGCTATCCTTAAAGTTGCACAAGATTTAGGAAACAATGCTTTGCCACCTACGAAGCCTGAAAACTTAGATCCTATAATGGAAGAAAACCAACCGATTTTAAAAGACTTACATACCTTATTGATTGAGACTCAGATCGTGGAAGGTAAAATGACTTGCCGTAACTGTGGTCATATCTATTACATCAAAAACTCCATTCCGAATTTCCTTTTACCACCTCATTTATGCTAGCTAGTCAATATTATCTACTTGTACTATATATACATATATATCTTTCATACATAATTTTCAAATTTGAAGAATATTCTATCTTCGTATACATGCCCCACTTAAAAAGAAATTTTGAGAAATATCACAAACTTCCGAACATCTGGCAAAAAAGGAGTAGTTAGTTCAATAGATGCTGTAATTCTATTAGTCTTCACTAATAATTTAGTTTTTCCATCAAACACGATAGAAACTCTTCATCGACTGGTTAACTAATTGCTTTCTTATAGCACATTATAGCTCCAGCCCCATATTTGTGTTGATATTCACTCCTTTAAATATATTACATCATTGTTGAAAATAGAACTGTCCGAAATTCCAAACAAGGACATTTGGTAGATTTCTTTCTATAGATCACTGTTCATGTATTAATATAAACTCAAATAATAAGAGGTAAGTGATACAAGAAGATAGAGAGTCATGGTTAATTTTTATACTTCAATGTTTCACAGTAACAATAGTAGAACTGTTAACTCGGCCAATAATGTTGAAGACAATGAAGTTAACACGTCGAAAGCGACACAGCTTAATAATACAGAAAAGGATAATGAAGAGCCTAACGTTAAAGGTGGACTAGGTGTGAAATCCTCGTCAAGAACAAGATCAATTTCGATATCTAGATTATTGTTCAACAAGGACAATTCTCAGGAACAAGGTAGCAGCGAGTCTCAGGACAAGGAGGAAGATGCGTTAGATGAGAACAGGAAACAAACAAGCTTTATTAGGTTACGGAACTTCTTTAAAATATCTTCATCACCGTCATCTATGAGCAATACCAGTTCCTTTGACACAACTATACCAAGTTCCACTCCCATATTAACTAATGAGGGTGTATCCGGGAACGGTCGAGATGAAATCAATATGCAACCAATAGAGCAAGGGCAAATTGATAGTCTAGAGAGTTTGTCAAAGCAAGATCAAAATCTAAAAAAGAGGTTTATGCTTGGTAGAAAAAGGTCCTTATCAAGTCCAATTAGTTCTTCACGCTCTGCGAGTAACTTGGTTGGGAATCTGAGGGTTCCTGAAAATCAACTAAGACATGATATAAGAGTTCAAGTTCCTCAAATAGTGACAGAGTCAGATGCTAATGATAGCCCTGTTGTTAGTTCTAATTTATATTTTGCACATCAAGGATTGCCCCCTCATTTGAAGGTTAACCAATCGCCAAATAAAATAGACGCAAGTGCGATAAATAAAGATGACATATCTGTTTCTTTGAGACATAATGATTCCGTTTTTTCGCTTAGTGATAGTGGCATATTGAAACCTCCTAGAGTTCATCAAGCAACTAAATTCTCGAGCAGCGATGATTCAAATTCCGAAAATGATATAGCTGAAAATGAGCCTGATGCTCAAATTCCCCCACTGTATCAACCCAAATTATCTTTATTTAAACAATCGTCAAGCTTTGAACCAAAAGCTCCATCTGCTAATTTTAGTTCAAATAATGTCTCGTTAGACGTGATAAAAAATAAAAATTTATCAGATAATACATCCAACAACATCTATGCACCATCTTCATCATTTCAAAGAACCTTGAGAAGAGTAGCCTCGGCTCCTTTGGTTCATAGATTATTAAGTGAATCCAATACCAAAGCTCCGCAAACTGAGCCATCAGCAAATAGTAATAATGAAGATGATTTTGATATTAATAAGCATATTGGCGAATTGAAATTTACTGGGAGACCAAGAATATGTACACAAGGCAGGATGTATTCTAATGCAGCTACAAAGATTATGGATGCACAAGTAAATCAAGATTGCTTTGAAAAGATTAGATTATTAGGTAAAGGTGATGTCGGTAAAGTTTATTTAGTTAGAGAGAAATTATCAAACAAATTATATGCAATGAAGACGTTAAGTAAAAAAGAAATGATCGAAAGAAATAAAATCAAAAGAGCGTTAGCTGAGCAAGAAATCTTAGCTACAAGTAATCATCCATTCATTGTCACATTGTATCATTCTTTTCAATCTGAAGATAATTTATATTTATGCATGGAGTATTGTATGGGTGGTGAATTTTTCAGAGCGTTGCAAACTAGAGCATCTAAATCAATATCTGAAAACGATGCCAAGTTTTATGCTGCCGAAGTGACAGCGGCATTAGAGTACTTGCATCTAATGGGCTTTATTTATAGAGATTTAAAACCTGAAAATATCTTACTACATCAATCAGGACACATCATGTTGAGCGATTTTGATTTGTCCAAACAGTCTGAAAGTACAAAAAATCCAGAAATTTTCTTTAATAAAACTTCTCACGGTCTATCAAATAATAATCATAATGGTCCAACCTTAGATACTAAAGCATGTATTGATGGATTTAGAACCAATTCTTTTGTAGGTACTGAAGAATATATAGCTCCTGAAGTTATTAGGGGTAAGGGACATACAAGTGCAGTTGATTGGTGGACGTTGGGTATTTTCATTTATGAAATGTTATATGGCACAACTCCATTTAAAGGCAAAGACAGAAAAAAAACATTCGCTAGTATTTTGAAAAAAGATGTTAGATTTTTGGATACACAATCAATTTCATCAAATTGTAAAAATTTAATTAAAAAACTATTAATCAAAGATGAGGCTAAAAGGTTAGGATCCAAAACTGGTGCTTCAGATATTAAAAATCATATATTCTTTAAGAATACTCAATGGGCTTTGTTAAGGCATCAGAAACCTCCAATGATTCCCGTTTTAACAAACACGAAAAAGTATGAGAATCTTGAGAAACCTGAAAGTGAAGATATAAACAATAATAGTATTAATAATAACAATAATAATAATACCACCACATATTCCAATGGCAAACCAAATAAAAAGGATGATAACAATGATCCTTTTGCAAATTTTAGTTCGGTAACGTTATATTATAATGAAAACGATTCAAACAATGACCAATCCATGATTTATAGTTCCGATAATACCATCTATACTAGTGTTGCGTATACAATGACTGATCATAATAGTTCTCAAAAGCATAAAGGTTTCTTGAAACGATAGTTTTATTATTTAGTTCAAATTTTGTCAGTTTGTCTCTCTTTTATTAGATGTAGTTGATAATTTAATAAACGATTTTATGGATTTATTTAGGTGCCTTGAGATCTACATTCTTTTTTTCCTCGAATATTTTCTAATAAAATGGTAAGGCAACCTTCAAAGCATTCTAAAACTGTCAGAAGTTTCTTCCAAACGTATATCTCCGTGGGATAGACTTTCTTCCGCATCAACAACTTTTGAATTGATATGGCATCCAGCTTAAGCTAAAATAGCAAACTTTCATATGATTTAAATATTATAAATCTATTGTTATCCTTCCTTCTGCTTTTGACATATAAAGACAAACAAGAAATTCTTCTAATTGTGAAAATATCTTGTAAAAACCATCAGTAGATATCAGTAGATTGTAAAATTAAGAGAGATAGCAGCACAAAAACGAAATGCAAATAAAGAGGTAACCGCAAAGCATTTAACTAGCATAGCTATCTGCAAGAAAGATTATCTCCTTGATATGTTTAACAAAGCTTCATCACCTAAAAAGGAGATGCCTAAATATTTTATCCTTATAATAAAATGTTAAGAAAAGCAAAATGGAACATTAAAGAGATTTGCTATGTATTTTTCAATCGTTTCGTTTTTAAAGTCGATTCCAGATATATGAAAAATCTACAAATCTAAACTTCTTAAGTTGAAAATGTTGCATCATATATTTGTTTTATAATGTACTAGACTATTTCGAAAAATTCTAAATTTTTAAAATCGATAAATTCATGTTAAAGAAGATAAACCCAAATGCTAATATACACGAAGAAAATATGCTAGGTCGTCAAGAAAGTTGATAAATTTTGAAAGGAATGATTGTGTTAAGTTTAACAAGAAACTAAATCAATAACACTTAATTTAACAGATGAGCATTGTGCTGCAACATTTTCGTCATATAAATTGTAAAATTCACCTGATAAACATTGATAGAAGATGTCCTTATCACCCAAGGCTAAGTAACCATCTTTAGTGATTGACCAACCAGCAGCATAAATCGAACCAGCTTGTGGTGGTGGACCATCAAATTGAAATTGTCTGTTAGCAACAATAGCACCAATCCTGTCATGCGAATCAGTTAAAACTGATCCATTCAACTTCATAGCTAATGAATTTTCTGTTAAACATGCTTCTGGAAATGAGGAATCCGACTTGCTGGCTGCGTCTGAAGCAACAGGTGTAGCTTGAACCTGACCATCAGTAATTTGTGAGGCGACCGCTTTAGTGGTTAAGGTGGTTTGATGTTGTATCTGACCATCACCTATTTGATTAATAACGGAAGCTGTAGTTGGAGCACTTGATTCAACGGTTTGGTGTTGAATTTGACCATCGCCGATTTGATTAACAACCTTAGCGGTAGTTTGATGTTGGATCTGACCGTCCCCAATCTGATTAACAACGGAAGCAGTGGTTTGATGTTGAATTTGGCCGTCACCTATTTGATTAACAACCTTGGCGGTAGTCTTTGGTGTTGGTGTGGATAAAGTTTCCGAGGTATGTTTCTGAATTTGACCATCGCCGATTTGGTTAACAACATCTCTTTTGGCGGCGGCACTAGCGGTTGCTGACGCAGACACTGAGGCTGCACTAATAGTTTCGATTTGAATACCAAATTGGTTTGTATGATCGGTAGTTGCACCTGTTGGTGGAGAACCAGATGGTGTTAAAGTAGTCCAAGGTTCAGAAGGAACATAAGCAGCTAAGGTGGTGCTTAACAAAGCAGCAGATGACAAGACAGTTGAGTATTTCATTGTGTATAATAACTATTTATTTGTATTTGTATTGTTACCAGAAGATAGAGGAAAAGTTTACACAGTCAAATCAGAGAGATCAAAGGGCTTATATAGGTCTATTCTATTAAAAATGACCCCTTAATAGATCAATGGCTATGATCGATATGGAAAACAAATGGCTTGCATTGCTTACAAATGTATTATTTATTTCTCACACCGGCATCTCAGGGTACTCTTGATGGCTGGGTAAACGCTAATTACATTAGTGAATGATTGATGTTAATATGAACAGAACGGCCCGTTGCATGGCTGGGAAAATAGCGGTATTCTATTTTTAGTTACGATGCTGGCTCTACTGCTGGCTGCGAAATCCTAATGGGATAAACTTAAATATAGCATATGACGGCATCATACAAATGACTTTGTGTGTCTTTGCTGGTTGATATATTTCGGTTTTGTGCTATTTGGTTGTGCTCTACAATAATTGCCACAAATACCGCTGTTTCCACGATTCTCATAGGTCACATGCAACCTTAATCATTATACATATCCCCTTATGGTGCGCTCCAACTATTCCCACACTTCAGCACAAATCTCGATTGTTTGTCTAAATACATTATATGTAAAACTTTTCTAGAATCTTATTTAGTAGAATCAATAGTCACTAAAAATATAAAGGCTGACGATTATCAATTTTAGATTGGATGAGGTTTGTCATTAATCGTACAGTGAATCATTCTGAGGGCTATATCTCTGCATGATGCTCTACTTGCCGCTAAGCTAATTATAATCCAATTGTAAGGATCAGCACTGATTATTCGTAATTGGTGTGCAGATACTATGCAGATAACCTACAAACTGTGTACAAAGATATACCGCAGTGAATACTAATATGTCTCCATGGACAGAAAAAATAAAACAATCTACAACAGATAACCATATTGCACAAAAGTGTATATAACTGCACCACTGTGTACCCAAACAAACAATTAGTCCTTCTATGGTATCGCTTGTTTCCAGTATATATAAAATCGAAACAGACTCCTGTAGCGATAACAACATTGAGACTTAAAGAAACCTTCATCAAAAAAGTAGACTAAATAATGATAAGCAGTCATTTAGAAGTTTTCACTCAAAGATGGTAAGGAATGGACCGTTTATATAATTTTATCTCGTATGCAACGTTACTTCTGTGCCCAGCTTGATTCGCTCTCTTACAGGTCAAATGATGCTCAAAAAAAAAAATGAATATTCGTATATTCACAATTTTGTGTAGTATTACTTAATGTTCTATCAAAAGTCCCAATTTGGCATTCTCTTTTACCACCAACAGCGATAATTAGAGCGATAATTGTCAGTGTGCATTGATGGTCAGGATTGTTTAGCACCTTATATCGAATCAAGCTCCTAATCAAATAAAATATCTTCGTGTTATAAATACCAACAATAGATAAAGTTATTTGGGTATAATCTATCGTTTCAGCATTGGCTCTTAAGTCCTTAAAAAGGCAGTTCTTTACGTCTTTGGTACATACATTGAACAGCAGTAACCAAAAAAATAAAAGTAAAATGCTCTTTACTTGATATTTCTCTTCTGGACCAGTGACCAATCTTTTCTAAATCAGTCTATTTTTCTAAGAAATATTATTTATGACATCACAAAAGATATGATATTTTTTTTAGTTGGCTTTGAGTAGCCTATATATTAAGTTTAAGATAATTTTTACTTTTCTTTTACCGGAGGAATTTTTCACTTCTATGAAATTTTAAAAACATTTTAGTCTTTCCATAGTTTTAATAGAATGCTTCATTAGTGGTGGAACTTTTTCTAAGTGAATTTTTACATTATGTATTAATGACAAATCATGTCTTCAATGGGACCTGATCAGAATTCTTACGATAATGAAGACAATATAAATAATCAAATTAATTTACCAGGAACAATTATAGAATTTCCATTTCTTTCTAATGACATTTCAAGCCAAGTAGGTCAAATAGATCAAACAAATTCCTATCAACCTATTCCACAAACAATTCAAGGACCAGTTCCAGCCTTTTATAACTCTTCTGATGGTTACTATCAACAACAATTGATCGATACATCGTACCCGTCTTACGACCAAACCAAAACCATGAGCCAGTCAATGATTATACCGATGCAGCAACAAGGTATACAGTCACAAGTGCCGCAACAGCAGCAACCTATGCGATTGCCAGAAAGTCAATCGTTACATGAAGGGGCTTATGACTTTTTAAATACTCCCTTAACTTCAGCAAATTCTTTTTCAAACAATGTTTTGTATCCAGTGACACCTCAAACAATTGAATTCAACACTTCAAACTCGTTACAAACATCAACTTCCACATCAGAATTGCCAATAACTAAAGAAGCATCTAGGAATAAAAATAGAAAACGAGCTGACGCTGTCTATGATATGTCATCAGAGACTGCAAAAAGAAATAGATGCAGAATTTGTAATAAACAATTCAAACGACCGTCATCATTGCAAACCCACTATTATTCTCACACCGGAGAAAAGATATTTAAATGTCCATGGAACAATTGTGGAAAATTGTTTTCTGTAAAATCCAATATGACTAGACATTATAGACTACACGAAAGAGATTTCAGAAGACAACAAGAAGAGGTTATTAATCGACAAAATCAAAACCCGAATTGAAGAATCTAAACCTTCTAATAGAATTATAGATAAAGTACACTTTTAGCATTCAATAAATGAAGAATAAGAAGCACTTTTGAAAAACATGTAGCCGTAACTGTTACGACTACGTAATCAAATGCTCTAACCTTAAACAAATGCTATTATTGAACATCTATTTTTTTAATTCACTCTAACTATTGGAACTAAAGCATTTTCCTTAATAGGCAGTCTAATGTTTATGTCTACAAAAATGACTTGTAATGAAAATATAGTTGTAAGAAATAGCCTCTTTTAATCCCTACAAGTTAAATATGATGGATTCATGTCCATTTCTGGTAGACCAGTAATTGCTCTTCGTTATTGAATCATATTCGCTCGCGCTGTGCTGATTGGGAAGCTCTCGCATTTCCCCCACTATGTAGGAAGGGAACTGCTTCATGTTGTCAAATTAGTATAAGAAGAGAAAATCTGCTGGTTTTCAAAAACAAAATGCAAGTTACATAGCAACTTAGAACAGAGCACATCCTAATTTCAAACCCAACATCAAGTATCGTCGTTTATATTTGTATGAAAATCGAATCTTTAACCCATTCATAATTACTTAACTTGGACTACAATATTTGTAAATGTATAACACAAAAAACTATAGAAGATGTACTTCTTACTCTATTTACTTTTAGGAAATATGATTACGTTATGCCTGCGTCGATGATACTGATTAATAGACAAGAGATTTTGTTAACCAGCGGAAGGCTGTTTACCCAAGTTGATTCGTACCAGGGTGTAACCTTAAACCTATAGATAAGTGATCTATACTGAATAATGTCATTCTTCCCTTTATTACATAAGAAATAGACAACCAGGGATTAGGTGGTTATTAACGTGACATAATTTTTGTGTAATTTTGGTCTTTGGTCAATATCTACCAACCAAATTTAACTGTTTAGAAATAATTTAGTATAAGCACCTATCTATCGACACTTAGATTCAAGACATACAACTAATATGGCAGGTCATCATATAGCTAAATACATTCGTCATGCACCAGTCGCAAGGCCTCATGTTGATCTTAAAATCAAATGGGCTTCCAAACTTTTAGGTGCTACTATGTGGTTCTATATTTTTTACAGAGTCAAAGAAGACGGTCCAGTTATGTTTGGTCAAAAGTTGCCATTCGAAAATCATTAAATTGTAAATTAATATATCCAGCTTATGAAATGATATTATAAAAAATGGACATATGTTGCATTGGCTACAGTAGGTATATATATTAGAATATGAAAAGAGTTAGGGTATAGGTTTCTTTGTTAAACCTGTAGCATGTTGGCTATCTTCAAATATTTATAGTTTATTATTGTTATTGCTATTATTAATACATTATTATTGCCTATTCTTTGTCAGGTATTTGGACTGTAAAGTTATATATAAAATGTGATCCTGACGCATTTAATTTTTTCCTCTGCCTCTTAGTTTACCACGATATGTTCCCCTACTTCTTTGACTTCCTCTGCCTCTGCCTCTGCCTCTACCACCACGATAGTGTCCTCTTGAGCTATTGATTATTTGCTTAGACTTAAGATATTCCTCATATTCTTCATCCTCTTCTTCTTCAGTATATTGGTTGGGCACATCTTCTTCCTTTTCATTATATTCACCATTCTCACCACTTACATGTTCACCATCTTTGATATCACTATTTTCATCGTGATGTAATACAACTTGCTTTTTAATGCCAGTCTTTGGCGAGTATTCAATAGCATTAAACTTTGGTTTGAATTTTAGTTCTTCTGTAAAACTTAAGTTTTCATCATTGTCATCATCATTATCTTCTAATTTAAAATTAAAATTGAATCCTTGACTATTACAGTAATCTAAATTAAAGTTTCCTAACTTGTTCAATTTGAAAATCATTATGTTATATTCATTTATATTGTTCGATAAGTGATCACATAAATTAAAATGCCATAAATTATAATACGCCTGAAAATAATAATCATTAATCTTTTTTAATATTTTCTTATTTGCTTCTAAATCCTCCTTTTCATTATTTAGAGTTAATGGAACTATTTTGTCAATTGAATCATTTATTGAAATTGGAATTTTATCAAATAAGCTTAATCCTAACTCAATCAGCTTTTTTAAATTTTCATTCTCTTCGACATTTAATATTTCTAATAAATCGTTCTTAATAATCAACCATAATTCTCCCAAAATCATTCTTAATCTTGAAAATTTTGACCTATAGTTTTCGATATATCCAGCTGAGCCACCCATACTATCAACAAAGCTCATGCCGTTACCCATAACAGGATAACGGAAATGCAACCCTTGACTAATTGTAAAATCTGCATTTGTGATTATAGCTAAATGTTCTAATAACGGAGTCTTGATAACTGGAGCATGGCTAATAAATATATTTATACTATCCTTATTATTTTGCTTTGTAAAATTTAAATAAAATTCGGCAATTTGAATTAGAGTAATCCATAAATCACCAATTTTACCGCTGACTGAACTATTGTTAATGTTCCCACTATCAAATAAACTATGGATTTTTAAGGACCCACCAAGCCCATACAACTTAATATTAGGTTGTGTCGGCAATGGTGATTTAATCTCAAAACTATTTAAATGATCAATAATATACAAATTTGGAATTTTATATTCACCACTTTGAAATTTATCAATAATCTTTGGATCGTCCAACGGCCCGAAGATTGTATAAACTGGACATGGCAATTCGTATGTACCATTCAAATATAATTCTAGCTGACTGATTGAATGTTTTGACTTCATTAACTTATCTTTAAAATAATTGAACTCATCTGCTGGCACTAAGTTCGAAGTATTACTTATTGTGCTTAGATTGTTCAATTCTTCAACTATACCTTTTTCTAATACACCCAGAAATGCAACTATTTGCTTTAAATAATTAACATCTCTATAGTTTTCAATTGTTTCTTTGTCCCAAAAGCCAAAATTACCTGTATGAACTATAAAATCAATAGACTTCTGTTGGTTTATTTCACGATCATACAACTCCTGAAACGAACGTAGATTGCCTTGAATATCAGATACTGTTAATAACCTGAGTGAATCTTTAGATGCCATTTATTATATGTTAGTTGTTTCTTCACTTTGATTAAATTATAGATGGTTATAAAAGATATATATTCTTTGATAGATTTGAATTCCATGTAAGTCCAAAATTTTAAGTAAACGCGATTACAAAAACGAACTTGAGACAGTTTCACTCTATAAATTACAAATATAACGATAACAAACTACCATTACTCTTGAATATGAATTATGTTAGAGCCGCAAGAAAGGTTAAGAAATGCAATAATAAAGGGTAATTTACCAATCACTAAAAGGTTATTGTCAAGGTTTCCTGAATTGTGGTTGAATGTAGATCCCAATCACAAGGGCTGGTGTAACTTACATTTTGCTTCGTATCATGGAAACTATTTGATATGTTTCCATCTAATATCATTTATCAATAAAAATTTTGAATCGCTAAAGGACAGTTATTCACACTTAGATTTGTTAACCTTTGACGGACTAACTGTTTTACATTTACCTTTAATTAATCATCATTCTCAAACGTTGCACTACTTATTACAAGAGTTCCCTGGCGAGTTATGGTTAAATTTCCCTGGTGGAAGCTTGAAACAGACACCGTTACATTATAGTTGCATTTATGGATTTAGAGAAGGAATTAAGCTATTACTAGAATTTGGAGCAAAGTGGGAGTTGCAGGATGCAAACGGGAACACCTGTTTGCACTATTGTTTTCAGTATGGAAACTATGAATGTATCCAGGCTTTGTTGAAACTCATATTGGTACATTTTAGCGAAAAAGAGGAAGCAATTGCAAAATTTAAAGAACTCGAATCTATAAAAAACAACAGAGGTTGGCTAGCAATAGATTATTCATCGACTTTTGAATTAGTTAAAAATTACAAAGACCTCAAGGAAGAATTATTTTCAATTAATTATGACTTAAAGGAATCTATACCTTTAGCAGAATTAGGTTCAGCGAATTCATCGGTCTTACACTTAGTTAATACTAATTATTCACAAATGTCAATTGCAGGAAATAAAGTGTTGTCAAGTCCTATTATACCAATGTCACAAACTCAACAAGTTCAAAGGGAAAATAATCCGGTAGCTACAAGCGCAGAAGAACCAATATCAAGTAATGATACAAGAATAAAAGGGAGAGCACACTCACAATCGTTGCCGACAACAAGTACGGTACCAGATTCAATATCAATGAACAAATCAGTAACTGTTAGAAAAAGATCTAATACATCATATAATTATAGGCCGCCAAACCTAATAAACGCTAATAGTATAGCCGCTCCAAGAACTCCGTCTCTTCCGCATACTCCAATAACTCAAAGTGCATCAAATAAAACGCCATCAATAAAATCAGTTACAATATCACCATCTGTTAGAAATAATCCAAATAATGACAATGAAATACCAGTGTCTCCACAATCAGTTGCTTCAAACAATTCATTGGCGAATACTTCTCCCACAAACCCATCGAACTCATCACGCAGGATGACCCTATCGTACGGACAAGGTATTTTTCCTTTAACAGCGATAAATTTACAAATTAATGAAAATGATCAATGGCCCGTAATTAACACGAGTCCAACTCATATCATTGCTCAATCAATTGCGGTGCAAGATCCAAGACTTGTTTCGGTTCATGAACAAGCTGATGTAGAGTCACCATCCCAAGTTACATCGGATTCTACTACCTCATCCCCAATTAAGCAGTATGCTCCGCACTCTTCAGACAAGCCAATAACAAGAAGACCGTCTTCTGCATCTTCTATAGATGCTAGAAGAGTATTCAATGCTAGCAGATCGTCACTAAATGAAGGTGCACACCGCCAAGCACCATCTCCAAATAAGTCCTTAATTGATACTTCACCAGTTTTACGGAAGACTAAATCATTTGTCTCTATATCGAATTATCAAATGTCTGAATCTAAGTCTTCCTCCTCGCCTACGCTAGAAAACTATGTCGAAAATGGTGCCGACAGTATGAAACGATCAAATATTAGTAATATTAGCTTTAGCAGAGTTCGATAAAAAGCACCGCGTATATAGAAAAAAATATATATGGCATGTAAATAGTGATTTCTTAATGAAATACTTCATTTTTGATGAATATAAATGCCAAAACCAAAAAAAGTTCAGCCTTCGATTAGCAAATTCTTTAAGTCATCTAATGAATTAGGTCTATCCTCAAATTCACAAAAGAAGAAAGGCGTCGAAAGGATAGATCTAACTGATGCTTTAGGTGAGGAAATACAAGATGATAACCTGGAAGTAGTAGACGTTCTGAAACAGGATAAACCTGATAACTTGAACAACACTGTTCATGAACTTCCAACAGGTGCTGAGCTAATGTCAACTGAAAAGTTTGTTGAGATGCCATTGGTAAAGAAAAGAAGAACAGAAAATGACACCAAAACAACTATAAAAAGAAAGAAAAGTTCAACATTGACGCCGCTAGAAAAGCAAATTATTGAATTTAAAAATAATAATCCTGACAAATTATTAGCATTTCAAGTTGGTTATAAATACAAATTGTATGGGGAAGATGCTAAAATTGGATCTAGAATCTTAAATATAGTTTTAATTAACGATCAAAAAGACGAACGGTTCTCACATTGTACATTTCCCGATTTCAAGTTACATATAAATTTAAAAAGATTACTAGATTATGGATATAAAATTGGGGTGGTGAAACAGGCTGAGTCTGCAATTGTTAAATCTGTTGAAAAATCGACAAGTTCTAATCTCATGAAAAGAGAGCTTACCGGGGTCTATACTAAAGGAACTTATATGGGAGATGAATTTATTGCAACTAACAATGGCCGGATTTCTTTTGGTGATGAACAAAATTGTGATTATATAGTTTGTATCCATGAAAATAGTTCCAAAGAACTTTCACTTGTTGCAGTTCAGCCAATGACAGGACAGATGGTGTATGATGAGTTTAAGGACAATTTAAATAATAGCGAATTAGAAACAAGGTTATTATATTTAAAGCCTAGCGAAGTCATAATTATTAATAAAAATGATAAATTTTCCAATGAAATTTTAAGGTGTATTAGAGTTATCAACAAGGATGCAACAGTACTTCATAAATCTGCAAAAAAGCAAGTAACGATAACAGATGAATTGACTAGTTTTTTTAATGATATTGATAAAAGTAAATATAAACATCTAGTCGATTATTTTTCATTAAACTTTTCTAATTGCATTCAAGCTTGCATAAATGAGTTGATCATATACTTATCTGAATTCAAATTAAGTAATATTTTTACCATTCCCTCAAATATTACAACTTTTACTAATTCTAAAAAATATATGATATTATCAAGTGATACACTACAAGCTTTAGAAATTTTCGAAAATTCTACTGATCCAAATTCAGATAAAGGGTCCTTGATATGGTTATTGAATCACACTAGAACTAGGTTTGGTAATAGATTATTGAATAAATGGATATCAAGGCCATTGGTTGAAAGGGAACAAATTGAGGAAAGATTGCAATCTATTGAAGACTTAACATCAAAGTTTAACCATGTTATTGATTCCTTGAAAAATCAATTAGATAAAATTGGCAATAACTTTGATTTAGAAGAATTGTTAATTAAAATACATTATTCATCAACTTATAATTCAGGGAAAATTAGTAGGAAGGAAATTTATTTATTGTTAGATTGTTTTAATGACATACAAAAGCTAATTAAAAGCTTTGATAAATCAATTCTGGAGTTAAGTAATGTTGTTAAATCTCCATTATTGTTAGGAATACTTAACGAATTAAGAGAAGCTGCAAACACCGATTTAATTTCAAGGTTTTTAAACATGATTAATGCATCATATATTTTAAATGAATCTAGTGATTTAGATGAACAAAAGATTCAATTTTTTGATTTAAGTTATTATACATGGGAAGATATTTCGAAGGAGTTAGAGGAAATCAAGCAAATTGAGTCACTGCTTGATGATGAATTAGATAAGGTTGCAGCTTATTTACAAAGACCGCAATTACAATTTGTTACTAACAAAAATGAGCCTTATTTAATTGAAGTTAGAAATAATAAAGTGGATTCTTTACCAAAAGACTGGGAGAGGATTAATGGAACTACGACTGTCTCACGATTCAGAACACCTGAGATCTCAAGGCTTTTTAAATTACTCCAATATCATAAAGAAATGCTAATCATAAATTGTGATAAAGCATTTAATGCTTATTTAAATATGATTGATGAGAATTATGAATACTTCAATGGAATTGTTAAATGCTTAGCAAAATTTGACTGCCTCTTATCATTAACTGCTGCTAGTAACATCAATTCAAATTATGTTAAGCCAACGATTACTGATGAACAAATTATAAACATTTCTAAGAGCCGTAATCCAATCATTGAAAATATATTCCACGACAAAAATTACGTCCCTAATGATATTGATATCAGTTACAATAGAAACAGAGTTTTAATAATTACTGGTCCAAACATGGGTGGAAAATCGTCATATGTTAAACAGATTGCTTTGACCGTAATAATGGCTCAAATTGGTTGTTATATACCATGTGAGTCAGCAACTATGGGATTGTTTGATTCAATATTTATAAGAATGGGTGCATCAGATAATATTTTGAAAGGGGAATCAACGTTTATGACTGAAATGCTAGAGTGTGCTAATATAATTAATAATTTATCCAGTAAATCACTAGTTATTTTAGATGAAATTGGTAGAGGTACAGGAACGAATGATGGTATTGCAATTGCATATTCGATATTAAAATATTTGATTGAACATCCATTGAAACCACTAACGTTGTTTATAACACATTATCCATCATTACATACTCTAGAAAATACATATAAAGGAACTGTTGCAAATTACCATATGGGCATCTTAGAAGTGCCTAAATCAAATCAAGAATTCCCTGATGTTATATTTTTGTATAATCTAGTAAAAGGAGTTGTCAGTAATCTGTATGGTTTAAATGTTGCTAAATTGGCCGGTTTACCAAGTTCAATTATAAGCAATGCGTTTAAAATCAGCGAAGATATCAAAAATAAAATTGAAGTTCAAAATATTGAAAATTTCAGTATACAGTTTATCAAAATTTTAAAGTTATCAAAAGAGAATGGACACATTAATTTTAATGATATTGAAAATTTATTTAATTTTATATAGATTTTTTTTTGTTATCTATTTAAATTAAATTGAAAAATTCCAAGCATGTATTATTAAAACATTCGGGATTATCCAAATAAATATGATGTCCAGCATCTTCAATGATTTTAAACTCCGAGAGACCTTTATTCAATTTATCAATTCTTTCAAAGATATGATAACCACCTTTAATATTCATCCAATCTTTATCACCATATATCCAAAGAGTGTGCAAGTTAAACCTATTTAAAAATTCAACAAAACCTCTATCACATAATGGTAGTTTGGCTAAAATTTCATGATTTATCAACTTTGTTATCGCCAATTCGCCAGATCCTTGAAATTGGTTAAAAATGGAGTAAGAATAATTGTGCAATTTTAAAATTAAATCTGTTGTTTGACTACCATCATTCGATTTTAAGTTTCTAAATCTTTGGAATGACCAATATGATAAAATTTTTGAATAAAATGGACCAAGTTTTTGTAAAATTTGAAAAGGTGACTTATTAAATTCCCATATCTTTTTTAAAATATAATTTTTAGGAAACTTAGGTTTACCTAGCCGTTCCCATAATTTAATTAATTCATCAGAATCATGTTCCAACCCTTGGGTTGTCACCAATTCCTTGAACGGATCACCGCCGACTTCATGATGATTAAATTGATACCTTTTTTCATTTATTAAACTATTATAATTGGATTCAGTTCCCATTGGACTGACAATAATAAATTTGTCAACAATATTAGAGCTATCGTTGCAGTCGTTTTTATACTGGTTGTTATATTTTAGTAAATAACATGATGATAAGTAAGCACCCATAGAATGGCCAATTAACTGAAATTTTCTTAAATTTCTAATATTTCTCCAATTTTCAATACTGCTTATGAACCAGTTTTCAATACTCAAAATTTGATTGATTTTATTCTCTTTTGATTCTGGTTCAGCTAGGAATTCTTCAGGAAACTTTGGCCGTGATGAATTCCCAAAACCTATCAAGTCAATTATATGGAGCCTTACACCAGGCTTGGATTTGACCATTGCTTCAACATTCTTAATAAAATACCCTAATGCTGCCATGTATCCATGAATAATTACTATATGTTGTTCTTCTGCCTTCGGTATAGGCTCCAAATTATTTTCAAGGTAGAACTCATGAATAAATACTCCTGTATCGACCTCAACATCTAGCAATTCGCCATATACCTTATTTTCCTTATCTACCTTTTGGGATTCATTTGGCGGCTTTATATAGACGTCTTTTGACAATATAGCTTTAAACAACTCATATTCAATTAACCTATTCTTTAATTTTGCCTCTTTCGTTTCTGAGTCCCCCGTTGCCTTCAATAAATCAGGCAAGCTTGACCACCAATCTTTAAACGAATCTACTAAAGATATTGATGATGGATTCTTTGATGAGGAGGATGATGGTCTTGGATCTCCCATCATGTTTATCGAATCACTTATTAGAGTAGTCATTTTGGTTAGATAATAAAAGTGTTCTAATGATAGTTCTGTTATCTAATCTATATATAGGAAAGGGGTCAAATTACTATCATGTGATTCCAGATCTAAATCTGTTCCAATGTATGGGACAGTAGAAGACATTAACGGTATTTCATCCAATAATAACGATGCCATGGCAAGTATGTAGCGCATGTAATTGATCCAATCACACCAGCAGTAGCATCTACAGTCAAAATACTAGTAATATCCTCACTTTAAGTTACCAATAAACTAAAATCTATATCAAAAACACATTATCTAAATTAATGTTTAAAGCTATAAAGATAGACGCATTACCCTATAAATAAACAAAAACAAAATCCACACATAAATCATATTAAGCACATTAAGTTCCAATAAGCTCAATGCTGGACCTTATTATCAATCTCCGTATAAGCAGGAGGCGCAACGTTGCTAGCATTATTATTTGAAGATGAACCCTCTTGGACTTCGTTTATTGCGCCATATGTAGTTGCAGGAGTGGGAGTTGGCGAAGGTTCTTGACTAATAGCTTGATTGGCAGAATAGTGGAGATGATGATGAACACAATTACGGTCATCTCTTGGAACCTGACTTTCCAAATCGTTTGTGTAGATATAGTAGACCTTTGTGTCCTCCAAAGTATAAGGAGGGTATTTAGCAATAATGTACCATGAATGAATCAAGCCTGGAATATAGCCTAATAAGCATAGTGCAATGTTAATCAATGAATCGCTAGAACATATTCCTCTTCTAATCCAAACCGGCAAAGGAGGGCATAATACTGATATTATGATAAGGCAGATATCTGATAAGCAGCCAGAACAACAACACATTCCTATTAGTTTTTTCTTTCTTTTTTTATTTGTAGCTTACAACAAGTTAAACTCAGTCTATATACAAGGGAAGTCCATCCCATTAAGTTCTCCTTTTGAATGACACTAAAATCAAATTTTACAGATCACGTTTTTCTTCTTCTTTTCGGCATACCGGTTTCTCATATAGGGTGATATTTTTGGATCACTTCAGTGTCAGTATACTGGCACAGACTGGTACAGTAACTGGTACAGTATACTGCACCGTTGTTAATCAAGAGATAATGTTAACATATATACACTATATGTAGATGTCTAATATGCTCTAAAAAAGAAGATGTGTTACAGCATTTTTATAGCTCTCTAGTACTGTGTCTAACATGTAAAAGCGGCAAATGTGAACTTCTCGGCAAACGAGATGGGCAAAAAAGGAAGGGGATAAGAACAGCATTAGAACGACTATGTATATGACACCAATATTATCTGTTAGTTTTTGTTGTATGGACTAGAAAGAGTATCTTTCTTTATATAGTTTTGGATTAATGTATCAAGCAATGCACCTAGCCTTTAAGAGGAAAGAAGTTGGCCCCACCGACCGAAGATAGCCTTGAAAGCGACCAAGTTGCGTAGGATGATTTCTTTGCATCTGAATAACTGAACATGTAAAACTGACAAGGGACCACTGGGCCCGCTCATTGTAATTCCTTTCGAGGTTTACGTCATTGGGGTCAACCTGCTCAAGAAACGTCGAATTGAGGACGTGGGTACCACATTGCAACCAATGCCTCGACTGCAAATTGAATAGTCAGCGGCTAAATGCTTGCAGCTCAAGTCGTCATTACTTTTCAATGAGAGTTCTGTGCCTTGTTAGACATAACTTAATATGTATATAATGTATGGAGATTTGTAAAAAGCAACCACCATTTGTGATTACGGCTTTTTGTTGGTTTGTAATTTTATAGTTATCTTTATTTTTGTGAAAAGGACAAATATTTCAAATATTTAACTGAATATAGATTCCCCCAAAGAAGAATTTAAAAACCACCAACTTCTTAAAAGCATAAAAGAAAAAAGTGTCGAATACTCGATCACCCTATACATACTTGACTGCTATAGGTCACTGAATATATACTAGAGAGTTGGATAGAATGGATTGCAAATAAAGGTACTTTTTACAGTTTAGATTTTGCAGGTTACATCAACAAGAACAAGCGTTTAAAAAGAATACAAAACAAATTGCCATTCACACCTAAATAATTGTGATAGGTAATAAGTTGTATGGCAATGTCAAATATATCGTTAAATATAACATTCAATAATATTACTAAAAAGATATCATGTTCAAAAACAATCACTGCAAACCAGTTAGTTCAACTATCGTTTGATAAGTTTAAAATTTATGAATCGAAGTACATAGGTGAACTAAAACACAACGGGAGAACCTTGGATAGTTCATTGCCACTTCGGTTAACTAATTTGAGTAACAATTCGAAATTAGTATTGACTATTAAGGACATACCAACTGATCATTTTGTCCATATTAAATTATTGGTCAATTTACCACCAACCAATGAATTGAAAACTGTAATAGCAAAAGTAAACTCAAATTTATTGCTCATTGACTTAATTAAACAATTTGAACTTGAGAATTCGATTAACTTATTAAATTTTGAAGGATATAAGTTGCAACTAAGTATATTGAATTCCAAAGTTGGGGAAGAGGAATTTAACAATATTAAATTGCACTCCATTATTGGATTCAACATAACAAGTCTAGTTATTAGATTGGATTATTTGAGTATAAACAATGATGATAAAATAAAAGAGCAAAAAGAAATAGTTGAACTCCATTTAAGGCAGCAGCGATTAAGAAATCAGTTAAAGAAGGAACAAGAAGAAAAGGAAAGGCAGATGCAGGAGGAAAGAAAGAAAGAGTCTGAAGCTATAATCGACATTGATCAAGTGCCAACCAACAAACCTTTGAATGATGAAGTTGAAAATGAATTAATCATTGCGGATGATCAACCAGTTGGTCAAACAGCAAGCATATCAACTAATGAGGTAACTAGACCACAGGTTGGACAAGTGAATGTGTCACCACGGTTATTTATCCCGTCATCATCCAATTCAGCGTTCTATGAGAATCCTGACGATGATTACGAACCAACTCTATCACAAGTACAAAAATACCATCAATTAATCAAAAACTCAGCATTACCAACAAAAAATGCAACTGCGCCAGCATCTATGCCAAAGAAGTATTTAATTAGAATTAAGTTTCCTGATAGATCAATTTTACAGTTAAACTTCTCAAATGCAGATGAAATAAAATTGGGTAATTTACTTAAAAAGGTTGATGAAATCTTATTACCAAAATTTTTAAATAACTATAACTTAAAATTAGGCTATCCTCCTTTTAAGAAGTTGAGTTTATCATTTAATGACAATAATCAATTTTTGGTTAATTTACCCGATTTTCAAAGTGAAAGAATCGTATTAATTTGGGAATCTACGTTAGTACACGAAAAGGGTCCATTTATCCAAACAGATAAGATAAACGATATTAAACAATCAAATGAAATGCCGGAGGTAGCATTAGAAAACTCTAGAGGTGAAATAAAAGACGAGCTGCGCACCCTTAGATCTACTGCGAAAAAGGAACCAAATGGAACTAAAGTTCCTAAATGGTTTAAATTAAGATAAGTCACGTGTGTTTACATATATAATTACGGACCTGAATCGGAACACTATTTTCTTTTCTTTTTTACAGTAGTTACCTCTTTTAAGAAATAGCAGTCAAATGCTAAAGAGTACTAATTATACCAATATTAATAGTTGTAAATGTAACACGAATGATAATTACGTTGGTTTACCATACAAACACAGCTAATAGTAGTGGGATATGAATAATTTACATTATGACTCATATAGATAAGATGTTAATTACTAATAGTGTACTCAAGTTTACTACGTAGAGATCGTAATTGAGCTCAATTAAGTAAATCTCAGCACATTCCTCTAAGTAACATTAGCTTTGTGTAACTTTACCAAAAAGAGGAGACAACAATAGGCTTACCTTAAAATTTTTCACCAACGCTCGTTGAATATAAAAATAACGTAATTTCCCTCAATGCTGTAATTATTGTGAAAAGTTTTTTCCTTTTTTTTTCATTAGAACAACAACAACCCATTTTCATATTACTAAATTATTATTTTATTGTTATTTTATATTGTGTTAGATTAGTGAAATTATTTCAAAAATGAGTGCTTAAATTATTATTTTATATAATCGTATATTAAGAAAAGTTAAAATTAAAAGTTTATAAATAAATTAAAAACTGTTAATCCCCCCAAAGTTGTTGTTTACCCCTTTATTAAAAATGTTATCGTGAAAAATAAAAAATTCCCCGTCCAATATGACGTTATCGTTACTTAAGAATTGTTACTTTACTGAGTTATTAATTTAATTATATTTATCCCTTATATATATTTACGTGCTATCCCAAAGTTATACAAGAAATTTTAGAAATGTCTACTACTACTAATCCTATGATACTATCCGGTGACTCATTAATGTTTGAGTCGTCAGATTTATTTAATCAACCAAATACCAATTCGATTTCATTAGAAAATGAAATCATACCAATGAAGATCCATAATGTTGAAGAGTTATCTTCACATTTACCAACTATAGACGAAGATGGTGAATTAAATTCTAAGACTTCACCATTCAATATTCATTCTTCAGTATTAGACTCAGTATTCTCTAATGCTTTAGATGAAAATGATCAGTTACAGGATCATACTCCTATGTTTGACGAATTAGATTTTATTGTTGATGGTGCGAAGGTTAATCTGAAAGATGATTGGGTTTCATTATTTGGTGGTGAATCTGATCCAATGCTTGGTTCAATTGATGAGTCTAGTAATGTTGTTAAGAAGGAGGACTTAGATGACGACTTCTTACAATCAACAACTGACACTAATAACAGAAAGAGGTTATATAGTGAGGTTGAAGAGTCGTTTGAATTTGCTCCTTTAAATATACAAAATAGTTCATTAGTCGAGAAGCATCAAGATCAATTATTCACCCCTAATAGTTCTTCCACTCTTCCAACTCCATTACTTGATAATCAAAAATTATCCGTTTCTAAACCTAAGAAATCTTCAACTTCCAAAAAGGTTGACCATTTAGGTTGTGTTACTTACTCGAAGAAACAAAGATCACAACCTTTAGCTCCTCTCAAAGTCGATTCAGCTGACCCTGTTGTTTTAAAGCGTGCCAGAAACACCGAAGCCGCAAGAAGATCAAGAGCTAGAAAAATGGAAAGAATGGGTCAATTAGAGATTAAAGTTGAAGAGTTGCTTAGTGAAAAGACTGATTTAGAAAATGAAGTTTCAAGATTAAGAGAACTATTAATTAATAATGGTATACAGCCTTAATATTAGGTTTCAATCCTTCAGTTAATCATCGCCCATCTACAAATTATTTTTTTTTGTTCTTACCCTTATTAAAATTTAATATATTATAAATTGTTCAGTTCTTCTATTTTGTGATAAAATTAGAAAAAAATGTATAAAAATTGAAGGCTATGTTTTTTTTTAAATTGTTTATTTAGATAGTATTGATTTAAAATAAATATGACATGTACAAAATAATTATTGACTGTAGAAGAATACTTAATACTTGTATTCTATGATCAAGAAACCTAATTGAAGAATTCATAAAGGTATTTGGAGCTTTCTAAAGATTAAGCGGGTTACGTTGAAGTATTTCTTATCTGCAGGATGTAGTTTATCGGCTGTTTGCCAATAGGATGTATTTTAATGTACTGGTTAATTGTTTCTAGCAGGTGCGGCTCAAATTTGTTTCACACGAAGTTTTTACGTTCACTACATATTATATCATATCACATCTTCATGACTACTTCAAAAGGCTCAAATCTTAAGTGAAAAAATAAGCGTTATCAATAGTAATCTTAATGTGATCAGAAAATAAAGGATTCAGAAAAAGATAATGAGGTCTAGGATGGTGTCTGCCTATTTTAAATCTTGGTGGGGTGCGAAGTCAATTTCTATAATTGACCACGAAATTATTTAATGAATCAGCTAATTAATTTGCTAATCTACTTATAAGAAAATAAGAAAACTTTTACTTCATCTTATACATAGCAATACTATAATCATATATATAATGATGAATATATAACATAGCTCATTATACCGACTACTATGCTTTATATTTATTGATAGAACGGATACTAGATAACAGTGCTTGTGAAATTGACCAATATGTAGATAACATACAAATTGAATAAAGTTGTGGTCGATTATACCAAAAGCGGAATTGTAGAACGTCAATCCTGCTTCATAGTATTACTCCAGCTTGGCTCAAACTACGCTATACTTTATTTCATCCTATATAGAATTTAAGTAAAATTCTTCTATATGTTACTTTTACAAATATACTTGTATACTGTACAAGTTAATATCCTGATTGATTATATTTTAAACTAAAAAGAAAATTTAAACTAATGAGAAAAGAGGGAACCAATCAAAAAGGCATCCATCGCCCGATTTATAGATAAGAATTTTAAGGCGTTTAGCGAATTTGTGAGTGTCCAGATACAGGCACTTTTTTAATTATTAGCATAAATGCGCTCTGCTTTTAATATCCAATTTTGAGTAAATATCCATTATGATATGCTTTGTTAGCTGGGCAAACAACGAAGACTACCTAATACGAATAATGTATTTGCTACTCCAGGACAAATCAACCACTTAGAGAACCAGCTAATCAGCTAGTAAGCTAATCAACTAATGAGCCAAGTAATACGAGCATCATCCTACACTAATTTATCATAGATAAGCTTAAATTAACAACGGTTAAATGCGTAAATGTTGTACACTCACCGTCCAGTCGCATTTACCTAGTTTGACAACCGTACAAATACCTTGCAGAGGTGCAATAGACGACTGGCTAATGAATACATCTTTCGATGCAAATCGTTTTGTAATGGTACATAATCTACATGTATGAAGAAGAATAATTCTAGATAACTGGTTGTCTTATTCTTTACGGCTGCAATCGATCGCAAGTTATGTAATCTTCCCACGGCGTATCCGCTACAAAAATTTTTCACATTTCTTTTTTTCACATTATCTCATCATAGTAATTAGACTCGGGCTTTTAAGGTAACTTAAAATATTGATTATCTATCAACAAAAATTACTATAAATATTATAAAAAATTCCCTATTTTTCATCAATGTAGATTTTGATATTGCTTTAACTCTTTTACGATCGTCCCTTACCATTATCATTCGTGTTTTCGATAATAACATTTCGTTCTGTATTTTTTAGTGTTCTATCTTCCTTTCTTTAATAAATCGTACCTGTTTTCAATGAGTTACGACCTCGAAAATAATACTGGAACATCGTTGTCTGAAAACAAGAAGAAATCATTTGATTCCTTTGAAAAATCTTTGGAAGACCAGTCAGGAAATGCTGAGGTATCCAATGAGAAGTTAGGATTCATTAATAGATTAGCAGTAAAGTTGAATGCGGAAACCAAAGGTATCGAATTGATTACCGATGAGGAAAAAGTCGATGATTCAGTTTTAAACGCTGCCACTATGTGGTTGTCAGCAAACATGGTTATTGCTACTTTTTCATTAGGAGCATTAGGTATAACAGTTTTCGGATTAAGTTTCTGGCAAGCTGTTTTAGTTATTTTGTCCTTCAGTTTTATTGGAGTCCTTCCAGTTGCATTTTTTTCAATTTTTGGACCAAAGTTAGGTTTGAGACAAATGATTTTATCTAAGTTTTTAGTTGGTGATTATGCTATGAGAATTTTTGCTTTAATTAATATTGTTGCTTGTGTTGGATGGGGTGCCGTTAACATCATGTCTTCCGCACAATTGTTAAATATTGTTAATAATGGGGCATGTCCTCCATGGGCTGGTTGTTTGATCTTGATCATCTGTACTATTTTAGTCACCTTTTTCGGTTATCACATCATTCATATGTATGAGAAATGGTCTTGGGTCCCAAATGCTGTTTGCTTCATCGCTATTATTGCTAGAATGGCAAAATCTGGTAATTTTGACTTTGGTACGATGCAAGGCGGTCAAACCACTGCAGGTAATGTTTTATCATTTGGAGGTGCCATTTTCGGGTTTGCAACTGGCTGGACTACCTATGCTTCTGACTATACTGTATATCAACCAAGAAATGTTAACTCAACCAAAATTTTCTTCGGTATTTTCGTTGGCTTGTATACTCCATTAGTCTTTACCTTCATTTTAGGTGCAGCCTGTGGTACAGGTACCGTAACTAATGCAAGATGGCTAGAATTATATGATACCAAGTCAATTGGTGGTTTAGTTTATGCTATTTTAGTAGAGGACTCATTACATGGTTTTGGTCAGTTTTTATGTGTTCTTTTGGCATTATCAACTGTTGCTAATAACATTCCAAATATGTATTCCATTGCTTTATGTGCTCAAGCCTTCTGGTCGCCATTGGCAAAGGTTCCAAGAGTTTTTTGGACTATTGCTGGTAACTTTGTTACCTTGGCTATCTGTATTCCAGCATATTATCACTTCGAAGATGTTATGGAAAATTTTATGAATTTAATTGGTTACTATTTAGCTATCTACATATCCATGTCATTATCCGAGCATTTCATTTACAACAAAGGTAATTTCGCAAGATACGATTATGAACATTTTAATGACAAATCTGTTTATCCAGTTGGGATTGCTGGTACGTTTGGATTCTGCTGTGGTGTTGCAGGTGTTGTTTTAGGTATGAACCAGGTTTGGTACGCTGGTGTTATTGGTAAACAAATTGGTGATTTTGGGGGCGATATCGGTTTTGAATTAGCATTTGCCTTTTCTTTTATTGGTTTTAATTTAGCAAGACCGTTCGAAAAGAAATACATTGGTCGTTAAAATAACCTTAATATCCCTTTTTAATTTATCCATTTAATTCTCTAATATATTCTTCTTTATATATAAACATAATTTTCAATTTGTAAGTGTCATTGATTAATAAATAATAGTTATAAGAGTACACGTATAAAAGTGAGATGAGTTGTTGAAAACTTAAGTGATCAACTATTTTTAAATCAAGATATCAAGTAGAAATGAAAGTTGAAATAATTATTTTCCTAACCTATCTAGTATCAATAATTTCAATACTAACAATCAAGCTAGTTAATCCATTAAATGATTTATTACTATATGGAAAAAACTTAACAAATACAAAATCAAGCAATGTTAGTTTTCTAAATTCATTGATTAATTGTATTGTAAATATCACAGTACCAAAATCATTTTTCATTCATTTTTATATATTATTCTTTATCCTTAATTTGATTTCATTTATAATATTAAACAATCCCTTTTATTTCCAATTGAACTCATTTTATGCTAATTATTGTTTCCCTTGTTCGAATGATTATTTTATGAGTTTTGATAATTTTAAAAATTTTAAAATTATTTCTGTTTTATTATTAGTTCAAGGCACTAGAAGGTTGCTCGAATGTCTATTTGTATCCAAGTTTTCAAAGTCTTCAAGGATTAATGTCTTTCATTATCTTATTGGTTTGGCATTTTATTCATTGATCTCATTAAACTGCTTTATTAGCTTGCTACCTTTTTACCTTCATGATAAAAGCTTTAAAGTCCATTTCAGTTCATTCTCAATAATCGATGGCTGTTTAATTGCTTTGTTTTTAGTGATTTCAATAAATCAGTTCTCTGTACATTATCATTTGTCCAACTTGATAAAATACTCGTTGCCCAATTTTAAGTTGGTAAGCTCTCCCCATTATTTAAATGAGACTCAACTTTACTTAATTATTGTACTTTTCAGTATTAAGCTGGGTGACTTTTCGGTTATACAACTAAATTACTTAATTGCTTGGTTGTTTGTACTAGTCAACTTATCAATAAGTTCCTTAGAGACTTATGACTATTATAAAGCTAAATATAAAGATGACTTCAAGGTTAAATGGAGGATTATCCCTTGGATTCTCTAGATGAACGGCTTAAGAAGTTACATTTGTGTTCTCTATATAAACTAAACACATTAAGACATTCAAGGAAAGAATGATTGACAAAAACCCAATTCCAAATATGTGCTTCATACATGTCAAGATCCAGCATTTTTCCTAAAAATGGTTAATTACTAGTATTACACATAATAGAACGGCACAGTTTCTAAAGGATTTTCACCTATAGACATTTGTTTAGCTTCTTTTTATGAAATAACTACGTTCTATAAGAACAAACTGATATAATAAACATAGCACCTGTATATAATAATACTATAAGAATAATGAAGTTTCCTTCTCTTTGTTTAAAATTATGCTTTGTAGACATTTAATAGATATTAATCAATTAATAGACGATAGGATTTAAGGTTAATGTCACCTCCGAAGACAGTATCTCCAGTTATTGCCAGCTTAAAAGTTTCCAGTAAAAGCAATGTTCTTGGATGTCCAGGAGTGCCTCGAAGTATAGTAAGTAATGTACCCTCGAAGAGACGAGAATCATGAGCAACAATTAGCTAACTATTTTCAGCCCAGGATTGAAACAGTAGTTGAATTAAGATCAGTCAACGGTAGTCCCTTTATACTACGATCAGTTGGTTTGGAATTAAGGACGATTCAGAAAGTGAGTGTCCCATCAACAATCGGATCAAACGATACACTTAGAGAATATAAGATCTATGAAGATCCTCTTGTGTTCAGACCGCCAGTTGGCGAATTCAGCCAGGAGTTATTGGGAATAGATATTCCATTATTGATTCCTTTACTGAGAGACATAATATCTAGTGGACAGTTTCCTCATTGGAATGCATCAACGACTCACAGATTGTATATTAAAGTATCATGTGGAGATTCATATAATACTGAAACTAATTATATCGAATCATTCCCGATAGTTATTAAATTATATGACACATTACCATTATATAGACAGTTCAATGAACCTATTATAGAAACTAGGACTTCAAATGACCAACAAATTCTAGTGGACCTATCATTACCTGTATCATCAGTTGGACCAAAAGATGAGTTTATTTTATTTATAAAAATAATGACAAACTCCTTGAATAACAAAATGAAAAAAAAAATAAGACTAAATAAATTGACATTTCAAATAAAGGAGGTTTTAGAGTGTCATGAAGGTGGTTTGCCATTAAAGAAAGAATACAAAGTATTTACAAAAACCAAATTGTTTGATAACGAGAATAATTTGTTAAACACGCAAGGGATTTCATACCAGTTTCAATTGGAATTTCCAATTGATAATGATTATTTGCAGATGTATTCCAATAGATCATTACAATTTAATTCGGTTAGTGACCAAAACTCCAGTGATATTTCCATTGTTTCTTCGCTTAATATTTCAAAGAATAAAAATATAGATAAATTAGACGAAGGCATACCATTAACGCATACTCAAGGATTCACAACATTAGGTAAACTATTTTCCATAAGGTATGAGGTTATAATTAAAATTAAATTTACTCATGGTAAGGATATGGAAATAAGACTACCTATAACTGTTAGTACCTATGATAGAATTAGCAGCGACTACCTATTGCAATGGATTATGAAGGAATGTGAATTTGCTAGAAAGAAGTTTGGTAAAAATACAATCAATAGACTAGTTAATTCGACTAGCTATGACGAAATTATCAACACACTCAGAAGTTTTGTCCCACCACCTACAATTTATAAGAATACAAAGGCAGACTGGGTCAGATTAGGTTTTAACGGTGAAGCTTTCGGATCCAATAAATTAGGTAAAAATCTTGTACAATATATTGATTAAAATGCAGATATACAATCTTTTACGACTAACGATCTAATATACATTTTATTCTCAACTTTTTGCATCTGTACCTGAGAACATTTGTAGACCCATGTTATTAACTTTTCTGCAGAGTTATATATACACAAATTCAACTGTTGATTAAACTTTCTAAGCAAAAATTATTTGCCAAAAAATTATTTGATAAAACATCTTCTGGTAATTCATCAACCACTGGTGCAAATAACGTTGGTAAGTTGTCAATAGAATCACATTCATGAAGTGTGAACAATTTCAAAAATATATCATCTTCCAAAACCATCTCTGGTGTAACAACCTTTTGTTTGGATATCTTGTCAGTTTCATATTCTAACGAACTACTATATTTTTTGTTATTTAATTTCCTTTTGGTTAAATTCCTTTTGGTCTCTATTAGTGGTAACGGATTTAACGCAATAGGATTTTGATTAAGCTCTATACTTTTAAGATAGAACCTTCTCGGAGTCATACCCGTATAATTCTTGAAAATCCTACAAAAATGCCATTTTGAAATTTTTAACTGGGATACTATGGCGTTGATATTCAATTTTTCCTGCTTCCAAGCAAGTCTACATATGATAGAACATGATTCTTTAATTAAGTCTCTTGCCTTGTTCCATCCCGTCTGTAGATTTGGCTTGCATCTTCTGCAGGGTTTGAACTTCATTTTTTCTGCTTCTTCTGCATCCTTGCAAAATATAACATTCTTTTGTAATGCTAATCTTGATGAACATGTAGGTCTGCAATAGATTGAAGTTGATACGACACAATATATGAATTCTCCTTCTGCCTTGGGATCTCTATCTACTAAAGATTGATACTTGTCATCATCGGTTGGGAACTTTAAACTCATTTTTAAACCATTATAGCGTATTTTGAGTAAGTTATAGCTGTTAGGAGTGTGCCAAAATATTTATCTGACATAATAGTGGAGTGTTTTTGCTTTCAATATTTGAGATTTTATACAGTCTTTCGTACCAACAGCAAGTACAGATTCAAATTATCAGACATTGATAAGGTTACATGCATAGTAACCCTTTACAAAGAATCCTAATCGTATCGTATTATGTCACAGATTAAGTCACCGCCATCATATGCTCCAACTTCTACAACAACCTACACTCCTTCTGATATAAATGCCAAATACCATCAGGAAATTACCAAATCTTCTATAGTTAAATCACCGTTACATAAAAGTATTTATGAATCATTGGCAGAAATTTATTCAATTATAATGGTGCTAGAAATGGTGGAAAACTCGTTTTTAAAAGATTATATTACAGATAAAGAGAAATATACATCGACAACATTAAGACTAATTAATCAGTACCAAATGATCTTAAGAGATTTCAAAGGAGATTCTAAAAAGCAGGAGCTACTAAACTCAGTATTCAATGGCGGCTTATTAAATGATTTATCGAATTTTTTGGATATATTAACTAGCAAATTTAGTCTAAGTTGTACATTAGCTATCAAGAGATTACAAGTGGGTGTACCAGCAACTATCGAACATTTAAGTACTCAGGTCCAAAGTACAAGTCTTCCGATTAATTCTTCATCATCTTCCTTAGCTAATAATAATGCCTCTAACAAAAGTGCAAGGTTAATTGCTGAAATAACAGGCAGCTTCATAACCTGTATGGATGCATTAAAATTAAATTATAAAACAAAAGATCGATTACATCCATTGTTAAGTGAGTTAGTAGTTAATCTAAATAATTTAGTGAATTCTAATGAAAATGATGACAACAGTGAGCATAAAGTAATCGAGTTTCAAGGTAAATCGAAATTGGTTAACTGGCTAATAAAATTGAACAATTTGAATAATAATGAAGAACTATCGCAAGACGAAATTGATTCCTTTTTAAATGACTTAGATTTTGCCTATAAAGGGTTCTATATATCCTTAGAATAGTTTATATCTAATTATTTGATCTAAATAATCGATTCAATTTTTTCTGCAAAGTTTAAAACATTAGCAATTATATTTGAATTGTCAGCGCTTACATCATTGTCATTCTTAATAAATGTAATTAAACCATTTTCAAACTTCCAATTTTCAACTTCTAAATCCTCTTTCAATATCTTTTCAAATACAGCATCAGATTGCTCTTGAGGAAAATATAATAAGTTCTTGCAATTGTTGATTGGTATTGATTCGTAAGTCTTTTCTAACGATTTGGCAATCTCGAACCTCAATGCATTGTTTAAAGTCTCGATGAAATGATTGTATTCTTTACATGGTAAATTCTTTTCTTCCTTTAATAGCTTCCAAATCTTGATATAGTTACCTTCCATTAAATTCTTCTCCAAATTAATTGGAAACTGCAAATACTTGTCATTGTCAATATCGTATTGATTCGAGTTATAAATTGTTTCTAATTCAACATGAAATTTAGAAATTAATCCTTGTGATAGTAAATATAATAAATATAATGAAATGATCTTGGTTGTGTCTGTATTGACTTCTATGTCTGAATGTAATTTCTCATTCGTATAGAATGGCTTTAATTGGGCAAAATAGTTTTCAAACCCTTGATAATTATTAGTTAATAGCGACGTCAATGCTCCAATCTCTAAAATTCTCTCAGCAATTTTTAAGTCATTCAATTGATCACTGGTTTTAGTATTAGACGCCAAAGGAACCAATAAATTATGTTTAATCAATTCCACTTTAATTGGCGGTAAGATTCCTTGACATTGTATGTAATGTCCTTGTTCAAACAAATGATACAATTCTGCAGTTAACTTTTGTAACGACATAACCTATTGTGACCTGGGTTAGATTGTAATGAATATCAATACAGTGTTGTTCTTCTTGATCTATTTACCTATAATTGCCACCCTTCAGTAGGCTAACTAGCTATCCTGAGAAAGAGGTCGTGCCATATCCAATAAATTTGATAAGCGGCGTTACTTCGACTATTACACTGAATTTACAACAACTGTTAGTAGACTTGGTACACATATAAGCTGCTACGGTTTTAATCTGGATTGCAAAATCTAGAGGCTTGAAAGTATGGCATTCTTTTTGAGGTTCCAGCGAGGTTTTGACTAACAATCTCTTTGACTACACGGCATTTATCTAGCATAGTAATTACCCACACTATGCTGCAAAAATGCCAATCATGAATAAGAAGGTATATATTAGTTAAATGAACTGGGGAGGAACGCAGATGAAGCTTTGACGTTTATATACATGTTTATATACTCGATAAGCCTATTCATTATTGAAGCACATCCCAGAAACCGTTTGTTGATCAATACTGTAAATGGGTATGGACATCCGCTACCGGTCAGAGATTTAGTCATATCACCAATTCCGGGGATGAAATTTTATTAGTCACTTTATTCGACGTCGAATATATAAAATATAAATTTTTCAACAGTTTCTTGAATGAAGCTTTTTAGTCACGACAGCTATAAATCGTTTAACATTTAATATTTAACCTTGTAACGGACTTAAAAAGAAACTTTAGAATATCATAGAATAGATAATGTGTGGTATTTTTGCTGCTTTTAGACAACCAGAGGTTGAACAGTTCAAATCGAAAGCTTTACAATACTCTAAGAGAATTAGACATCGTGGTCCAGATTGGTCAGGTAACGTAACCCAGAACTCTACTATCTTATGTCATGAAAGATTAGCTATTGTTGGTTTAGACTCCGGAGCACAACCAATCACCTCAGAGGATGGAAACTACACATTAGCGGTCAACGGTGAAATTTATAACCACATTAAATTAAGAGATGAGTTTAAATCTTATAAATTTAAGTCGTTATCTGATTGTGAGCCAATCATTCCATTAGTTGAAAAATACGGTATAGATGCTCCAAAGTATTTGGATGGTATGTTCGCTTGGGTTTTATACGACAAAAGTAAAGATCGTATCATTGCTGCTAGAGATCCTATTGGTATCACTACTTTATACATGGGTAAAAGTTCAGCTAACCCAAAAACAAGATATTTCGCATCTGAATTAAAATGTTTAACTGATGAATGTGACGAAATCTTTGCCTTCCCACCAGGACATGTTTATGACTCCAACGCCGATGAAATTACTAGATACTTTACACCAACTTGGTGGGATGAAACTAGAGTTCCAGAAAAACATGTTGATTATAAAGAGGTTAGAGAATCATTAGAGTTAGCAGTTAGAAAGAGATTGATGGCTGAAGTTCCATATGGTGTCTTGTTGTCGGGTGGTTTAGATTCGTCGTTAATTGCTTCAATTGCGGCCAGAGAAACTCAAAAAGCTGCTGAATCTATTAGTGATGAAGGTATTGATGCTAACAAAGAATTATCTGGTATTGATGCAAAGGGTTCTTTACATTCTAGTGGTTGGACAAAATTACATTCATTTGCCATTGGTTTACCAGGTGCTCCAGATTTAATTGCCGCTGAAAAAGTTGCACACTTTATTGGTACTATCCATCACTCACATACTTTTACTTTAGAAGATGGTTTAGATGCTTTAAACGACGTTATTTACCATTTGGAAACTTATGATGTTACTACAATTAGAGCTTCAACTCCAATGTACTTATTATCAAGAAAAATCAAAGCTCAAGGTGTTAAGATGGTTTTGTCAGGTGAGGGTTCAGATGAAATTTTCGGTGGTTACTTATATTTTGCTAATGCTCCTAGCGCTGCCGAATTTCATCAAGAATGTGTTAAGAGAGTTAAAAACTTACACTATGCCGATTGTTTAAGAGCTAACAAATCAACCATGGCTTGGGGTTTAGAAGCCAGAGTTCCATTCTTAGACAAGCAGTTCTTAGAAGTTTGCATGAATATTAACCCAGAAGATAAAATTATTAAACCAAAGGAGGGTAAAATCGAAAAATATATTTTAAGAAAAGCCTTTGATACCTCAGACGAACCAGGAGCCAAACCATACTTACCAGAGGAAATTTTATGGAGACAAAAGGAACAATTCTCGGATGGTGTCGGTTATTCATGGATTGATGGCTTAAAGGATGCCGCTGAAGCAGCTGTCTCTGACGAAGAATTCGCTAATCCAAAAGCAGAATGGGGTGATGATGTTCCAACTACTAAAGAAGCTTATTGGTATAGATGTAAATTCGATGAAGTTTTCCATTCCAAAGCTGCAGCTTCGACTGTAATGAGATGGATTCCAAAAGCTGAATGGGGTTGTCATTCTGATCCATCAGGTAGATATGCTACAACACACGAACACAAGGTTGGTGAAGTTTAAATTTAGTTTAGCCTATTGGTGTTTCTATATGTTGTAAATAGTATATATTTATATTTAATTGAAGAGATATAAAAGAATGTAGTATATAATTCAATTTTTCATCAACCTTGTATAAATTTATCAAGAATAGGAGCATTTGGCTCTTCGTCAACATAATCTTAGCCGGTAGTGAAAAGAACGGTAATGCTCTCGTTATCGTCATCTACCTTTACCAACAGTAAAGAATTCAATAAGTAGCTTTTATGTAGATGCTACTAGAATCGATTGATACACTCCAGTAGCTCGCTTAGGCCATTTCTACGGAAAAAGAAAAGCAATTAAAGACCATAGAAAGTCCGTGAAGATAACCTAAGATATAAAAATGACTATCTATGACATCAGTTGGACAATTTCCTTATTCATTTTTAGTACTGTCTTCTCTTTTAACTGAACTAAGATACTTCCTCCATTTTTTTTAAAGTTGCCCAAGATTAACTGATATGAGAAACCGCAAAATGGAAGGTTATAAAAATTTAAATATTTTGCAATCAAATAACTTCACTTGACATAACTATAAATAAAAAGCATCAAGTTTGAGTATGCTGTTGGTTTTTCTAAATAGAATTCAAAAATAAGAACTTTATAAATATCATCTGTCGCAAAAATTTGGTTCTATAAAATGAATAAGGCAATTTAAACATGTAAATGTTCTATCAGTAAGACAAACTGAATTAATTTAAATCTACAAATTGTTACAGCCTTATTATCTCTGAAACTAATTTATTAATTAAAGATACTAGCCAATTTCCTGATTCAGAGAGTGTCAAAATCAGAGCAAATTTTGCAGCTTTTGGGCTTCTATGTATATTTCCCATATAGCCATATTAATTAATATTCATAATAAAGATATAAATGAGTTTGGGTATATTATCATAGGCAAATAATATATATATACTATATATTACTAATAATATTTGTTGCCTTTTAACCATTCTTTGACTTCATCTTTATCTCTGGAAACCCAATTGGCGTTAATTTTGATATTATCTAAGGCTTGTTTGTAGGATCTTTCAAAACCATGAATATCTTTATCTTTAAAAAATTCAGAAATTTGATTGAATTTTTCTATTGATTGATAAGTACCCAACGTAAACTTAATAAATCTATCTAAGACGACCATATTAGTCGACATTAACTGATAAAATTGTTCATAATGTGTGGAGAAATAATCCCAAAATTCATCCCTAGTATTAATATTAGTTGATAATGCTTGGCCCAACAAGTGTGAATCCATAGTTGGAATAATTTCAGGATTACTCAAATAACTTATTATTTTAGTTGATAACTCAGGTTTACTAATATGACCTAATGCACTTAATGCAATTTCTCTGGAATCTAATGAAGACGGATTTGTAACTTCTTGCAAAATTAATTGGAATTGTTTGTTATTAAAATCAGGAGATGCGGTAATAGTGTTGAAAACAAATGATTTTAAGGATGGGTGAATTGGTTTACCATCTTCCCAATCCTCAAATAATTCCAAAGCATACGCATAGATTTCAGGAATTGATAATAAACCAGCATTATTTAAGATGAGCGCTCTTAATTTAACTTTTAAGAAAGACTTATCAATTTCATTATTTTTTGTTTCATTTACCAACTCAATTGATTTTTTATAATAAATTGATTTTTTAAAATTCGCTAATCCTTCAGTTAATTTACAATCAATGCCTAAGAAAGTGGTAGATAACTGACTTAGTCTTTTGCTTAATTCTAACCAAAGTGCATAATCATCACCCAATTCGTTGGAGTCAGAAACTGATTTAATTAGCTTTAATAGAGTTGATGTCGAATTATTACCAGAAATAGCTATTGATGCAACATCAGCAATTAAACCAACTTTATCTCTTACGGATAATTTGCTAAAAAATGGCAAAATATTCTTTTCCAAAACTTTTGAAGAATAATTAACACGATAAACGCCACTAGTTCCTTTGTTTAATTTAAATAAATCGCTTCCAGACGGAAAGTTATCAATGGTTAAAGTTTCTGAATCAAATGAATTAGGGACAATATCTTCAATCAAATCAGAATCAGTTGAAATATTTAGTGGAATCCACCATTTAGTTTGATTCTCTTCTTCAGTTAAGTCACCACTATTCAAAAACCTCGATTGACGAATAACTAATTGCTTTGAGGATTTGTCAATGTCGACATCAACAATTGGGAAACCAATTTTTTTAATCCAGGATTCCATTAATTTATTAATCGGTTTTCCAGAAACTTCACTAATAGCTGACCATAAATCAGCTGAAGTTGCATTGCCAAATTTATTCTTATTCAAATAATTTGCAACACCTTTCAAGAAAGTTTCAGTTCCTAAATAATTAGAAATCATTAAAATAGTTGACGCGCCTTTCAAGTATGAAATTGTATCAAAAACTTGATCAATGTCTAAAGCATCAACGACTGGGACCTCAATTGGATGTGAGTTCCTTAAACCATCTAAATCAAGTGCAGTTTGTAAAGAGCCAGAGACAAAACTACTAAATATATCCCATTCAGGGAACAAATAATCAACTGCAGTATAGCCAACCCAAGTAGCAAAACCTTCATTAAGCCATAATTCATCCCACCACTTCATGGTAACCAAATTACCAAACCATTGGTGGGCCACTTCATGAGCAACAACATAAGCAACATTTTGCTTATAAGAAGGAGCCGATTTAGTTTCGGAATACAATAATGCAGTGCTTCTATAAGTAATTAGACCCCAGTTTTCCATCGCATTATGAGAAAATGAATGAACAGCAATTAAATCAAGCTTTGGTAAGGGGTATTTGATTTCAAAGATTTTAGAGAAATAATCCACAATTTTTGGAGTGATTTCAGAGGCTAATTTAGCCTCTTGTTTATAGCCCTTAGTCGTATAAACACGAATTGGCAATGGCTTATTGTCATAATAAATATCTTTTGTAAATGATTCAATATATTCAAATTCACCACAAGCCCACGCTAATAGATATGTTGACATAACTGGGGTTTTTTCAAAGGTAACATTTTTTAAATTGGATCTAACCTTCTTGGTATATAAGACAGGAGTATTACCCAAGGCTTCCCAATCTTCTCTAATTGTGATATCTACAGAAAAAGTTGCCTTTAAAGCTGGTTCATCTAAATTTGGAAAAGCACGTCTGGCGTCAGTCGCTTCAAATTGGGTTGATAACATATATTTTTCAATACCATCCTCAGTATATCTCGACTTATAAAATCCTGCCATGTTAGTTTGGATGATGGCATTGTAGTCTATAGTAACTAATAAACTTGAATTTTCTTGTGGAGTTATTTTTTCATTAAATTTGACTACAAAGTATTCCTTTTCCTTAAATTCAGTCAACGACTTAATGCCAATTGATTTCTTTAAGTCTGGGGTATTGAAAATAATCGATATTCTTTCTTGTTCAATAGTTAGGTCCCTGTAATTTAGATGTAATTCATCCGTTTCTTCCACAACCTGTAAATGAATGGCAACTCTTCCTTTGAAAGTTTCCTTTTCAACTTCAATATCACTAATAGAAACATCGTAATGATAAGGTTTCAATGAATCTGGTAGAGCTTCGTAATATGACTTAGACAAAGTTGAAGAGGATGAGCGCATCTTTTACAATTAAAGTTCAGATGAGACAAGATACAACTATTTTGGAAATATGCTTCTATAAATTGTTGTTTAACGACGATGATTGGAAAAGATCTCAATCAATAGAGTGGACAAGAAATCTTGAATCGCTCCAAATTCATTCGGCTCTACACACAAGTAATCCCAACGGCATTTTTCGTATCAAGTTCTATAGGAACTCTGGAATGAACTGAATAATAATAGTGCCATATGTCTAGATGCTTCAAGTATATCAAATATATTATAAGATCATATCGCATTAAAGGGTATAAATATTCTATACAATGGATGGTAACTTTAACGTCGATCATATAGAATGCTCGATTCAACAGAGCTAAAGCTTTATTAGTATTCCTACTCTAAGACATTGTATCCATGATTAATGGATGTGAGTATGGCGAACTGCTACAGTTTAAACGTGAATATGATCAACTAGGAAAAAGGCAAGCAGTGACTGTGTATGCTTGATAGTAGATGTTATGAAACTTGAAGAATAATTATACTTTTTGTTCTTTCTTTAATAGTTATTTATATCAACAGTGATATATTTTACCAGATGACAGCCCTAGTTATTCCATTCATTGATATTTAGTGGGGTTGTGGTGTACAATGGATGAAACTTACAGCTATTCTAACCATTGATTGATATTAGGCGTTATGCTCAACTGTTTATTATTTTCTAAATAGCTAAGGAAGGATTTGATGGTTTATATGCTAGCTCAACTTGTGCAATGGGTGAAGAAGTTTGTAATGCTATAAAGGCTCAGACATAAACATTGGTACCCTGTATATTTTCAAGACTTTATTACAATTAAAACTAGTGACCCAAAGGTTAGGAGGCATATGGGCTATTATCTTCGACTAAAAGAACAGGCATTTGATATATCTGTTTAACTAATTCAATGGATAAACGTTTGGTTGACTACAGAGTCCCAGCTACGCAGGTAAGCATTGCTGGTTCTTTAATTCTGGACAATATATTCAATCTAAAAAGGCGACTTAACATTTGCTCCAATTCTATCAGAATAAGAAAAATTCGATTGGCGCTTGATAGATTTGCTTAATTATTTTAGGATCTTGTTATTAACTTCTATCGTGAAGTATTTTCAAAATCTTTCTTGGCTGTTAAGGTTCCAAGTTTTGGCAGAGATCATTTAATATATCATTCCGTTCAATCTAAATATGTTGGAAGAAAGAGATACAAATAGGATATAGGAAACTGAGCATTTCAAATGATGTTAGCAGAGAAAAAGGGTCAATGGGATCATTTACCACTATTCTGTCCTCGAGTAAGCTTTGTAAATCATTATCCTGAGATATGCAATTTAGATCAACGATAGTAATGGATCGGACATTAAAGAGAATTTTAATGCTGAGTATTCAATCTTTACTCAGTATCATCCAGTTATTGAAAATAGTGAATTAACTTTACTCACACTTTTAATTCTACTGAACGAACATGTATATTATTTTTAAGGTAAACCTATATGCTATAACGTTTAATAAAGGTCAGTATAAACTACAATCTTATATAATACTTTATTTTACAAAACAAAATAAAATAGGTCAAATACTATGAGGAAATGAACGAAAAAAGGGATTACAAGTGTTCGAGCTTATTGCCTACGTCTATTATTAGCTTTAGCACCAAACTTAGGCTTAAAGTTTTTCCTATGGCCAAAATTTTTGGTACTTTTCTTATTATGAAATTTCTTCCTATTGCCATTTCCTAAACCTCTGTCCACAAGACCAATCTCTCTTGCTAACGCAGTACCTGCTTCAACACCAAATTTTTCCACTCTGATCAAATCTTTCTTAGCAGCTTCGGCAGCAGCTTCATCTCCAAACTTTTCAGCCCTTTGTATTTTTTTATTTAACAACTCGAGAGCTAATTGTTTTCTTTCTTCTGGACTCAAGTCTTTTGGCTTTGTTTTCTCTTTTTCGTTGGGTTCGCTAGAAGGCTGAATCACAGTTAGTGTGGACTCGGTTTCTGGTTTGATTTCAGATTCTTTTGGCTCTGATGATTCAACAGTTTCAATCGGAAGTAATTCATCTTGTTGTTGTTGTTGTTGTTCTTCTTCTTCTTCTTCGTTTGCTTTAGCATCATTTTCATTTAGGCGCTGAATTAAGTCAGCTTTTTTACCCTCAGTTGATAAGCTTTTTGATTTTAAGACTTCTTTCAATTGAGCAACAGTTTGTGATGTATAATCGGACATGTCTTTCGGTATTTTATACTAATATATTAGATTGATTACTTATATATACCTTTTATTAACATTCAACAACAATTGTTGATAAATTTCAGAGATTTAGTACGCGTCCCAAAAAGTCGTTGAGCCCACAATAAATTTTCACTTCCAGAGTTTAGTTCTTCACTATAACAAGTGTTCTATGATCCAAATTTTAATATAGTCGTTTTTTACTGTTACAGATACCTGGGTATCTTTGTGGGTACAAATATGATGTTGACTATTAAGTGTTTGAGGAATTGGACAAAATTTCAGTTATTATTGTTAAATTAAGGACAGTTGAATGAAGATTTATCAATCAACTAGACAAATAAAAGGGCTCAATCAAGATCAAAAGATGTGGATATAGTAGAAAGATAATTTTTAGTTGAATTCTTGTATTTGTTACTTAAACCAAGTGTTTTCTTCTTCTACTTATACTACGCATTTTGCTATACCTAACAGGTGCAAAATCTCACTATCAACGATTTCTTAAAATACAGTTTCATATCTTTAGCTATCTAAGAGCAGCTGAATATTGGTGTAGGCGTCGTGGATCAAATACTGAGAGAAAGCTTGCTACTTTTTTAGATAATTCTATATTTCGATTTAAGTCCCTGTTAGGCGTGTTCTAGAATATTCCATTGGCAGAATTTTATCATCGTATCATATATCTGACTTTGTTCACTTTGAATGTTATCTAGTCTTGAGATAAACATGAGACAGATACCTCTCTGGATGACAAATTAAGGTACTGGCTTCCATCGGTCTACTTGATTAGTTACGCTAGTTTCCTTGGTCTAGCTCTAGTATATTTGTTTCTGATAATTACATCTTGTTTAAACCAATGTTAAGTTCTGAAACGCATATTTCATTGGTAAAACTAAATACCATTATGTAAATTGATCTTTGTCTTTCTGGCCCTCATCTTTCTATATGTAATCGCTCACTGAACGACGTAATACACTTACTGTAGGATTTGGCAGACTAAAAAAAATACTATCTTGACATTATCTTAAATACAGTTTGAGTTGCCTTCTTGTCTCAAGAAGGCACATGGCTAACCATCTATAAAACCTTTCTTATTCTAAGGGCCCTCAATACTATTGTTCCTTACTATCTTGTTTTATACTTAGCAATCACAAGTTTCTCAATCAAAAATACAGCTTCTCTACTTTATTTCCGCTATAACTAAATGATAGTCTCTAGAATCATTAGTTGATAAAAGAAGCTCTAGCTTCTATCTATTTAGCACATTCTGAGTGATAACTATCCATGGAACTACTAAACTTACTAGCTCAACCTAGTACTGGTTTTGCAGAATTCCATAATAAGAGGCAAATAAAGTGAACTATCAATTATTGAACATTTGCCAACTATACTATTCACAATATTCCGTATACTTTTCTGATCTATTGATTGATTTAATGTATATATGAGTCGACAATAAGAATTTCAGTTGCGAAGCCAATTAGATATTTAACTGTATGAAAGATGAACATTCAGTAGTTCAAACTAACACAAACAGTCCAACGGTACTGAAGACGATATCTACTTTAGACACAGAACAGCACAGCACAGCAAGCATGAAATTTTTATGCCAGACTTATAGACCCCCTCATAAAAAAGCACCTATTAAAAAGTTATTTTGAAGTCAAGGATTAATAGCACTAATAGAATTGAAAAAATTATAATTAGTAAAATAATAATTGTTAACCTTGTTGCAGGAAAATAGTTCTTAATTAATAGAACTTGAACTTGATAATATCTAATAAAACCAAAAATGAAAGTAATTAATCCTAAAAAGATACACATTGTTCCTATCGGTTTACTTAGTTGATTAATTGGACTTGCCTTTTTATCCTGAACTGCCTTATATCCATCACCTACTTTTATAATGTGCTGGTTTGACTTCTCCTCCAATCTATAAAATTGCACGAACCCGATACCAAAAGTGATAAAACCCAAGGCTGTTCTGAGCCATGAAAGAAATGTCCTTTCATTAGCCATCTAAAATTATGTTAGTATCTTACAGTGAAATTCACTTCAAAAAACCGACACATACATGATCTCTTGCTACGGAGCCTTCATTTTTTAGTATTATTGAACATTTGAAATAATCTATTAGTTTCGTCCCACTTTTCTCTTCTATTTCCTCTTTCTTTTTCATAATTCCTTCTAAATACTTCCCATCTTGATTTTCTATTTGTGCTTTTTGTTTTATATCTCCAGCATTGTTAGGTGTAATAGGTGAATTGATTCGAGATGATTCGTTCTCAATAGGATCGATACTGGGTGTATTTATATCATGCGATCTGCTTCTACTCCGAATAGAGAAAGTACTTAGGTCTCCAGTTGTACTCATAATACATATGTTGTTATCAAAGATAACGAAATCCAAAAGCTAGCCGTAAGATTGCTTAGCTGCTATACTATACACCTGTCATAAATATCTTTAAACTAGATCTGAAATTTCCGACAAGGTGCACTTTCAAAGGATTTTAATTACACAAGTTCCTTTCTTCCCACTAGTTGATACATATTTGTTCAATAGAAAAGATAATATAGGTATATACATAGCATATATAATAGTAATTGTTAGAACTTTGCTCAAATGAGCTTTCTAGATATCAAATACTATTAAAAGTATTTGACTTTCACTAAACTTGAACCGTTAAATTCGTTAGTGTGATGAATATTGATAGACTAGACTATGATAATTTGAGATCTGTTGGATCAGAGATATAATTAATCTTTAATGTAATTTGAGGATTTAAAAGAATGTCATGGTTCAAATTTTCTTCTTCTGCAATAAGTCGATACAAATGACATTGAGTAAGAACTGCCTGTTGATTTGTTTTTATTTAAATATGTATTGCTTTGAACTGATCGACGTTAACGAATTTATTACTAATTATTCACATATAAATTTACAAATACTTTAAGAAAACGGAGTATAAAGAAGCGATAATCAATTTACAATAACAAATAGACACAATAAAAGCATGAATGCAAAAAAAGAAATAAAGCATCATCAAGATCTTAAGAATAAAGAATCTAGTAATCCATTTCATCATCTTCATCGTCATCGTCACTACCAATAAACATCAAAGTTTCACCATTGTCGATTTTTTGCCAAACACCAATATGGTCGTATTCTAGAATACAATCATTAAACTGTTCAACAGTATATCCTTTTGCAATAATTCTTTGCTTTAAGTCATTCAATGGTAAGGTCTTAGATAATTTAGAACCATCACCCATAGCAATATTTCTGATAATTTGATAAATTTTTGAAGTTGAAGACTCATCCTCTCTAGTTTGTTCATCATTGGCGTATAATGATGATTTTGAAACTTGAATTAATCTTAAAGCTTCATCAACATCTTCAATTGTTACTATATTATCAAATCTAATTCTGGCTAACGATTGTGACATTCTTAATATACCTAATAAGGTTCTTGGTGTTATATGACTGAATTTTTTGATGGATCCTTCATTCCTATGTGCTTCTTTTCTCATATTAATATAAGATTGAACGACATAATCACCAACATCTTTTGGAACAGTTGGTCTATAAGTTCTAGCAATTGAAATATATTGTCTAATAGTTCTGGAATCTAATGGTTCGAAATCCATTTCTGGTTGTTTATTATGCATATGGACATAAGCAACATGACTGGCTAATCTTTCATCATTTTCTCTTGATGGTTGGTCCAAAATTAAGAACATTATATCGAATCTTGATAATAATGCTGCAGGTAAATTAATGTTCTCATGAGGTGACAATCTAGTATTATATCTACCATATAATGGATTGGCAGCTGCTAGAATTGAGGTTCTTGCATTTAAAGTAGTCGTAATACCAGCCTTCGAAATAGAAATTGTTTGTTGTTCCATAACTTCATGAATAGCAGTTCTATCACTTTCATCCATTTTATCGAATTCATCAATACAACAAATACCATTATCAGCTAATACTAAGGCGCCACCTTCTAAAACCATTTCATCAGTAATCGGATCTCTCATGACTGCAGCAGTTAAACCAACACCAGAAGAACCTCTACCAGTTGTATAAACTGATCTTGGTGCAATTTTACCAATTGCTTTTAATAATTGAGACTTAGCTACACCAGGATCACCCATAAGACAAACATTGATGTCACCTCTAATTCTTAAACCATCACCAATTTGTTTCGTAACACCACCGCATAATAATAATAGTAAGATCTTTTTAACATCTAAATGACCATAAATTTCCGGAGCAATTGATTTAGCTAATTTGTTGTAAATATCACCAGTTTTAACTAAGTTTTGAATTTTTTGATTGATTTCACCAGTAATTTCCAATGATTCATACTGTTTCTTATGTTGTCTAACGAACTGTGCTTCTAAATAGGTTTCAGTTAATAAACCAGCTTTCAAAGCTCGATAACCAGTATAAGGTGATGGCATAAATATACCAGAAATATCAACAATATCCCCAGGGTTCATTGATCTAACTAAGTCACCGTTCACATGGATAGTCAATGTTCTTGGAATATGACCCACTGGCACTTGATTTGATAATTCTTGGACCTTAACCTCTTGGAAACTCGAAAACTTCGAAGCTCTCGTTGACATGAATAATTGACCTTTATTGTTGTCAGTTTTACAAGTTAATGAACTACATTCAGTTAAAGGAGTGAATACCTTCGAGCTAACTTCTTGAAAAATTTCAAACCCACATTTATCACATGTATATGCATTAACCAACACACTTGGTTTAACATCAGAAACTCTGGTAATTATACCTCTGACAGTAATATACTTTCCAATATAAGTACCCTTAATTTCTCTAACTGATAAACTTTTTTGATTTGATGTTAATGGTTTAAAATACAAATTGTAACGGCGGATTAATTTTGATGGAAATAAGTTGTCAGCCTGTTGAATTTCATTATTCTGATTTTCTTGTTCGTTAAACCCTTCTCTTAAGTTATTATATTCTTCATTATTCTCTTGTTGCAATCTTAAATTTCTTAATTTTCTTTGGTGTAATATCACGTCCAACACATCATCTTTATAACTAATATCTTTCGTTGGTTCAGGCATTAACTCATCTATAACATCGCTGAATACATCAGTGAATCTATAAGTGTTCTTTAAAATGTGTTGGACTAAGGAACTGGATGAACTTTGCGACTGATAAAACTGATTATCTTGATATGACTTTAAATCATCCAATTCAATATATAAGGTAGTCAACTCCCTATTAGATATTTTTTGTAATAAATTCAAGTACTTTGAACCTGATGTAATGTGATCCATATCAATGTCTTCTTCATCTAATGCAGATGATTTAAAATGGGTTAAGAAGTCGTTAATTGACTTCTTAATTTCTCCATAATTGATATTCAATTGAATAGACGGTAAAACGGTTGATGTAGTAGACATAGTCTATTTTATAGATCAAGAAGAATTCAGACCAACAAACTTACCAATTTAAAGTAGAATTGATAGATAATAAGAAAGATAATAATTTAGACTTCTAGACAAGGAGGGCTGTTTAAAGCACATGAAAAAATTTCGACGCGCGTAATGTAATTATTTATCCTAATTAGGAAATATTCAATGAAATGGGACTAACATAGAATCTATACTCTTTATATAGAACATCTACAACTGAAAAATAGAGAGTATTATGTAGTAAATGAAAGTAATTGGAATATATTTATTTGAAATTGTGTGTAAGACATGAGAATTAAAAGAAATTTTTTATAAGAACAAAAAGCAAGAAAGATGAAATAGAACAAGAATTAAACAAAGTATACAATAATATATAATACTGGTAAAGATCAAATAACAAAGAAAAAATAAAATCAAAAGTAAGCTATATACCAAAACAATCAAACTGAAACCCCCTAAAAATAAATACAATTATAGCATAAAATATGAGCGTAGTAATTTCTAAAACAGTCATTCCAAAAACATCAAACATAATCTCTAAAAGATATAATAAAATAAAAAAACACATCTCTAATTGAAAAACTTTAAACAGACATTAAATCAACTAAAGCGATTGCCGCAGTTCTTTCATCATCGTTGTCTTTGTTATTAGAAGGTTGGTTTTCTTTCTTCATATGGTTCTTTCTTAAGCTTTCAGCTCCAATAGTTGCCCAATCCTCTTCATCTGTATCACTTTGATTATTATCGACTTGCTTCAGTACTGTGGATGTTGAGTTTGAATGATAGTTATCATACGGTTTATGCAAATGAGATTGATTTTTGGGCAATGAGGATGATAAAGTTGATCTAATATGAGATTCATTAAAGGATGACTTTCTTCTACCAGCTGCATTTATTGCTGCAGCTATAGCATCAGGGTTTGCATTTATTGTATGATGACTATAGTTTGAGCTCCATGAGTTTATTGGGGAGCCACTTAATACTGAGGCTGCTGCCGCAGCAGGAGGAGGGGGCGAACTAATTGAAACATTCGAATTTCTTGCTGACGATATAATGTAGTTATCTAAATTATCTAACGAATTTAATCTTGATCTATTATAAATTTGATGTCTATGGTTAGTGTTTTGAATTTTTGTAATTGAATTCGTTGCGTTTGATGACGATGACTTCCTTCTATTGGCTGTTGAAGTTGCTGGCGGAGGGCTAATCTTTAATGGCACTCTATTGGCAAACTTGATCGGCGGTGACCTTTTGAACTTGTTAATTAAATCATCTTGGTCAAAGGTAAACAATTCGTCCTCTTCCTCATCCTGATCGTCCCCTTCTTCGTCATCTTCGTCATCTTCTTCCATATTATCCGATAAGCCATAATCATCTTCCGAGTCGCTCTCAATAGCATTCGAGTTATTTACCAAATTTTCATTAGGTAATTTCAAATTATGTAAATTAGACTTATTATTAGTGATCGATTCTCTTCTACCCTGCGGCTGTTGGCTTTGTTTCTTTGACCAACCCAATTTCAAATTACCTTGGCTCTTTAAGTCATTAACATTGATTTGCTTTTTAACAGAGTCTTCCGACCCCTCAGTACCTTCCGTAACAATATAATCACTATCCACTCTCCTCACAGCCCATTGTCCCCATCCAATCTTTTCAAATACAACATTGTTAGTTAAATCAGTTTGCTCCATTGCTGACATTATCAACCGTCTTTGCTTTGACAACGATAACAAATTAAAACTTGGAACCTCCAATGCTAGTTGACTGGTAATATGTCGAATTGGCAACGGCCCTTTCCGTATCAATAGATTAGCTAACCTAGTAGGCGTGATTTTAGAGGCTACTTGGATACCTTCAGGAGAAGATGTTGATAACAATTTCTTGGGCTGTTGAGCTGGCGGAGACCCTGAATTTGAATCCAAGGGTGGCGAATTCAGTGGTAATTTCATTGTATTAGGCGATGTAGAATAGTTGGATTGAGTATTAGACATAACTATAGTTATATTGCTAATATATTTAACGGAATAAATTTATGACTCTTATTTTTGAAAAATAACTAAGTGTTAATTTTTGGAGTGCTATAATAAAAGCGCGTGGCTAAATTTGAAAAGTATTTCAAACGAAGATAACACACACTTTATCAGATACTAATGATAGTGTAAGTTAGTATATATATATTTAGATATACTTATACCAATTATTATCTGATTAGAATTCAGTCTTGATAGATAAGTTGGAAATTTGTATATATAATTATAGAAGAAAATAGATTTATATCATCTGACTATAAAGGTCATTTAAATAGATTATTGGAGGGGCAGACCAACAGCTGAGCGTGATTACCATATAGAGCTGTTCAAGATATGAGTTTACCACTGTCGACTATTAATACGATTAAAGATAGTTTAAAATACTACAACAATGTTAAATTCAGATCTGTGATTGTTGCTAAGGATGACAAATTGATTGGATCTTTGGATTTGTCCACCGACAAACCTTTGGACCTAGACTACTGTATTGAATTGACAAAACTTATAGAACCTTCTAACAGGTTGGTTCATAAAGTAAGGTACAAAGAAGATAACTTAATAGTTACGAATAACAATGGGTATGTTTTGATATTGATATTGTAAGTTACTTGTGCAAGTTTTGGCTAGGAGGATGCTATCAAGTTACCAGTCTATGAGAGAATAACTACGAGAAAAGTCGAGCATTTGGTAGAGGAATTGTTACATACCTGAGAACTTAGTAAGGATAATCGGAACAAGATAGGAGCAAGAGTAATTTCCCTTGTTGAACATTCAATGGGATATCTTGGCACATGTAGTATCTTATGTTCGTACTTACCTACATATATGATCAAATATATGTATACTTGTTGAATTACTGGATGGTTGAAGTGTCGATTGGTGGTTAACAACACAATATGTAAGCCTTCCCCAATAATATGAATGAATTCTTCGGGCTCACTTTGTTATATCGGCTCAGAAATTAGATATTTCAAATACAGCTAAAGGGTTACTGACCACCAGCTTGGCCGAGGCACTTCATTCAGCGTGTTAAAATTGCGCCTTATCGATAAAAGCTAGACAACAGATAGAATGCTGTTCATTCTAGTTGCTTTTTGTTTTTCATCTTACTGGCAGTTAATTCAGTCGTAAGATACCAGTCGCAAGATATCGAGTTATTACACTATGTTCGAGAAAAATAATGACTTTGGTAACTATAGGAGTCATTTTCTTCCATCAACAGCCTTAGCTTCCTTATCTGGTATTGATGATACCAGAATCGGGCAAAATTAATTATTGCGAGGATTTTTTATGGGGTATTTATGATATGCACAAGCAATTGATAAGTTTCGTTACAAGAATTGCGCTGTACGATTATCATGTATCATTCACTCTCTTGAACCCCTTTGATATGCTTCAGCTCAAGTTAATTCGCTATTTAAAAATCCGGTTAGAAACATAAAAGATAATGACCTAGGATGTCACTATGATCAGTCTTCTCATATCAAACAATTATTGATAATGTTAGTCTGTTACTATATGTGGCTGAAAGCATGAGTTTGCAAGACGCAACAGTGGTATGTAATAATCATACGTTAGTAGTATATGAATGACAGAATTGTCCGAGTCGGATGCTATGGTCTGATATATGTTTGCTTTGGTGTTAGTGGTTCCCGTTGGATTTGAAGAACACACGACAAGTTAAGCTCCAGCAAGAATGTACGAAAATTATCGCAATCAGGATATCATTGCGCATTTATCTTAATGAAGTTGGGCATGATGTTCTAAAATGCAATATAAATCAATAAAAATAATCAAATTCCATTAATTGTATGTTAGAGTTCTGGATCTAAATGTAGTAATTCCCTTAAAGACTTAGCACTGGCACGAATCACTACCTTAATAATACTTGTATAGCTATCTAAATACGGATTCTGACTAAAATAAAACTAATTACTACTATCTAGCTACTTCCAGGGCCCTAACGTTCCTCCTTACTCTTCAAGGAACTTTCGGTCCATCTCTCCCTTTTATATTCCAAGTCCTTGTCTGTTGTGCGGTCTTCTCAACCTATTTGGAACATCTTTAAAGCATATTTATCGGATACTACTTATATAGTCAATGCTATATCTCTACAAAACATAAGTCAGCCGGTCTAGTATAGTGGTTAGTACACTTCGTTGTGGCCGAAGAAACCCAAGTTCGATTCCTGGGACCGGCAATTTTTTTCTTCCTATTCAACCTAGTTTCTGAATTTTTTTTTCTCGACTATGCAGGAGCAATTTTTCAAATACCTATCAGAGGGAACCTAACCATGAACTAATTCTATTTGTAACGCCGATTGATATAGTTATAGATGCAAAACTCAAAAACGAGTTAAGTATTTCGATTTTAATGAAGATACCTCTCCCTCTTCCGATGATGATCTGTTAGATATAATATAATAGAACTCAAGGTTATCAGTTCAAACTCTAGGACCTCATTTATAGCTACATGACTTAACTGAAAGAATATATGTATATAAAAGTAAAAAAATCTTTAGAAATATAAATTAAAACAAAAATTTAGAATAATAAATAGTCTAAGAAAAGAGTAAATCAATAAACTTCTAAAATGTAACGTCCTTCTTCCTTCATATCTTCGACTACTTTAGCAACGTCTTTAATCTCAACACCTGATTTTTCAGCACCAGTTGCAACTATATCTTCTAAACAAGCAGTGATATCCGGAACTGGCCAAGTTGGACCACACAAATAGAATGAACCATTCTTAGTTACAATAGCATCCGTCAACTCTTCGATACTTTCTCTAATCCTATCCTGGATATAGATCTTTTCTGGTTGGTCTCTGGAGAAGGCAGCACCAATATGAGTTAAAATGCCAGCATCCTTATAAGCCTCCCATAATTCACCATAAAGATATTCTTCTTTTTTATGTCTTGATCCCAAGTATAAATAGATTTCACCAATTTCAAGACCTTGTTGTTTTTGCCAGATCTTTTCTTCAATAAAAGCTTTAAATGGCGCCAAACCAGTACCTAAACCAGACATAACGATTGGTTGAGTTGATAAAGGTGGCAATTTCATAACTGATGGCTTAACACTAACAACTAATTCATCACCAATGTTTAAATCTGATAAATACTTAGAACACTGACCATATCTGACTCTACCCTTAGGATCGACCCAATCAACAACAACAATCAATAAGTGAACCGCATTCTTGTGGATCTTTTGAGATGAAGCAATAGAATATTCTCTTCTTTTTAAGGGGGAAATGATTTTGATCAAATCGGAGAAGGCAGGCCTTGCAGACTTGAATTCTTCCAAGATGTCAACATAGGTTGAGAAGTCAATCTCTTGTCTTTTCTTTAATTCTTCAGCACCTTCACTGCTTGCTAATCTTTCCAAATGTTGCTTCTCCTTTTTATCAGTAGCAAATTCGGCTAATGATTCATAAAATCTCTTTGGTGGCTTACCTAAGAAGTCGACAGTTTCATTTAACACTTGTCTTGCTGATCTAATTTCAAGAATTGATGGATTATCCTTATTAGAAATTTCAACTAATGAATCACCATCAACATTATAGAATTTTAAGAATTTTTCAACGTCTTCGGCATTGTTTCTGCTATGAATACCTAAAGCTTCACCGATGTCATAGGTTAAGCCGGTACCGGAAATGTCAAATTCAATATGGAAGATATTTCTAGAGTAGTCAAAAGGGGTCAATCTCTTGTTTTCTTGTACTTTGACAACAAAATTCTTAACTGGTAAGTCTGGCCTTAAATCTTTTTGAACTTGATAAGCTTCCTGGAAAGTCAATCTGGTCGCCAAATCTAAATATCCACTATGAGTAATTTCCTCAGTAGCAGCACTTGAATTGCGTGGATTAGGAAAGAATGATGATTCAGTTGGGAAAAATGGTAATTTGATTGACTCCACTTCAGGCCCTTCTTGATCCTTACCGTCTTTTTTCTCATCGATGGTTTCATTTTCTAAATCTGCCCACTCAGGCAAAACAACAACTTCTTTCAAACCATTCTTTTCATCTACAGTATTAATAAATTTATCTAACACAGCAGCCAATAATTCGAATTCATTACCATTAGCTTGTAACAATTTATTAACAATAAAACCATCTAACTCAGGCAATGAAGCTCTCCAAAAACCTAATTGAATCAAAAATTGACTTGAAAATCCTTTAGTAGAATCGTTTAATGAGTCTAACTCTTCTAAGACCGAAAAATCAATTAATGTCAATTTATTGTAGTTTTTAGCTAAACCCCTTCTAAAATCAATTGGTAATTTTGGAATAATATCTTCTTCAACTGACGTCTTAATTGGTTTATAATTAACTAATAAAATAGAAGCACCAGGTTTAGCAGTTGCTAAAATGTCATAATATGATAAAATTGAGACATCTTCAATTAAAACAACATCAGCTGAATCAACAGCTGTGACTGGGTTTTGCTTGTTTGTTGAAACAATTTGGGATTGGAATAAACCACCAGAAATGTTGTCAAATTTATTTCTAATACTAACAACCTTCGAATCATCCAACGATAAAGATAAAGCTAATTTGTTCGCGGTTTCTAAGAAAGCGCCATTATCATTACCCCAAATTAAATATTTACCTTCTGGAGAGGTGTTAGCAGTAATTGGAATATTAAATAAAATTTCATCTGGTTCCCCTAACACAGATTCCGGATTAAGAGTTGGTAAAAATTCTGATATTATCTTAGTAATAGTAATTGGAGTCCATTCAAAATTTAATGGATAAGCAAATTCATCAATAATTAAGTTATGGTAAATGCCTCCCAAGAATAAAGCAGCAGTAATATCAGCCTTTAAAAAGGAAGAAGTTTCAGTTGAACTACTATTAGTCTGACCTAAGATAACCAATTTTTTGGTTGACTTTGGGATCAGTTGAATGAACTTAGCTTGATTAAAAGGTAAAGGTACACGAATTTTAATTAAACCAGCCTTTGTACCAGATAATTTCTCAATAACGTTTGAAACTTGAGTTGACTCATGGGAACCATAGATAACAAAGACAGTTTCAGGGTTAGCGCTACCAATGTATTCAAATTGAGAATACGAAGCACCAGTTAATTTATTCAATTTTTCAAAAGCAATTTCAATTGCTTCATCTAGATTTGCTGGATTTACAGTTGACCTTGCCAATAACTTTTGGTACAATTCACCTAACTCTTGAACAGACAATAAGTTTTCAAACTTAGTAAAAGTTTTAGCATATTCTGGACCATCAAATAAATTTAATGAAGGGTTTCTAGTCAAGGAAGCTAAATAATGGTTTAATAATGCCATATGCTGAATTTCCACTCCATTTTGAGAATTAACCGGAGTTAAAACTGGATAGTTTAACGAACGAGCAATACTTAATGGAGTAACATAATTGGAAACTAAACTGTTGCTATTAGCATCAAAATCAATGGCTGAGACAGTAAATGACAAAGGTAAGCTATCAGCAGATTTGCCAGCCAAAGTTGGTTGCATATAGGTCAAAGTGTTTGCTCCAGCCAAAACTGATAATGGTTGTCCATTAGTGCCCTTTTTACTAAAATATCCCAAAATGGCATTAGCTGCTCCAGATCTGACTTCAAATTTATGGAAAAAAGGAACAACCCCGAATGAGTTGGTTCTTTGATAGTGCTGGGACCAAAGCTGCAAATGAGCATCTAACAAATTATCTGTCCCTGGCGTCCCATAACTGAATATTTTGCTGGAAACAGCGTAAATAGCTTGGTTGATAACGTTGGATGCCGAGCTATAAACTGATCCCTTTAATGAATTTATATCAACCGTTGAACCAAATGGATTGGCTTTAATAATTGATAAGGATGAACTGTTATCGCTAACGCTTGACGCATTACTAGTGTTATCTGAGCTAACAAGCGGTTGACTTATAGCGTGAGGGGTCATTTTATAGAATAGATCTCACTTAAACGATTAACTAGACAAGTCTTACAAAAAAATTGTCGTATCTCCATCGAATATGCTTGGTTCATATATATTTCATCTGATTGACAAAAAAAGAAACCGAAAAAACTACTAACCGCACGTGATATGTTATCATGTCTCAAAGTCATGCTAATATACATTTGATTAATAATTGATTATATAATAACATGACATTCTCTAGACATGTACATGTATAGTCGCCTGCAGTAGTGATAAACGATTTTGGATGTACATAGTTAAGTTGTGGCTCTATCTAACGGATTAACAACCGAAATTTATGTAATATATAAAGATTCAAATTTCCACACATTCAATATCCATTCATTTATATAGGAGGAGGAATTCGAAGTTGAAGTCGTTCACATTAGGGGTATGAAAGTTATTTCCATGTTATCAAGAAGGTTAAGGATATCTTCTGTAAGGCATATACGTCGTCCCCAGAGTTGCAGTGTAGGAAAATTTAATTTTACAACAATTACTAAACAAGGGCCAAACACACCAGGTAGCTTACTCAAGTATATAGGGGTTGGTGGTATTTTTCTTGCAGCTGGTACTTATCTAGGGGCGAAGATATCACCAGAATCAAACGATAGGTCGATATCGCCGTTGGACCAAATATCCGAGCCCGTGTATGCTAATGATGAAGAGTTTAACATTGCTGTTAAACAAATTGTTGAAATTGTTGGTAAAGAAAACTTTACTTTAGACGATCTGGTAATAGATGCGCATGCTGATACATTCTTTTCTACCCACCATCCGCCGAAGCCCAAAGAACAGAGGCCCAGAATAGTCATTTATCCGGAGAATACTCAACAAGTGTCTGAGATCTTGAAAACTGCACACAAATATAGGGTTCCAGTTGTGGCTAGCTCGGGGCTAACCTCATTGGAAGGTCAAAATATGCATACTAGGGGACCAAATAGTATTTCTTTGTCATTTGGTCATCTAGATAAGATTCTTGAGTTTCACCCCGAGGATTTGGATGCTGTGGTTCAGGCTGGAGTTGGTTGGCAAGAGCTAGACGATTTCTTGAAAAGTAGAGAAGATGGTAAACATTTAATGTTTGGACCAGACCCGGGGATGGGAGCAACTATAGCTGGTATGGTTTCTACATCTGCTAGTGGCACCAATGCATATAAATATGGTACCATGAAAGAAAATGTTATCAATTTGACCGTTGTTTTAGCTGACGGTACGATAATTAAAACTAAACAAAGACCTAGGAAATCTAGCGCTGGCTATGACACAACCAGGTTGTTTATTGGTGCTGAAGGTACATTAGGGATTATTACTGAAATTACTGTTAAACTTAATGTTCGTCCTGTCAAGGAACTAGTTAGCATTGCTACCTTTCCAACTATTAAAGATGCGGCTGCTACTGCTCAATACATTATTTCAAAAAGTGGGTTATATCCAAATGCTATTGAAATCTTAGATTCAACTATGGTGTCATTTGTGAATAAATCTAGTGCAAATGAAACAAATAGTAAAAAGAAAGTCTTCATCGAGAAACCAACGCTCTTTTTTAAGTTAGGGGGCGCTACTCAGCAGGCAATCGATGAACAAGTAAAATTGATCAAGCAAATTTCTCAACGTAATAATTTAGTCAAATTTGAGACATCTAATAATGAAGATGAAAATAGTATCTTATGGGCGGCCCGTAGAAATGGCTTATGGTCCACCTTCGAATATGGTTCAAAGATTCTAGATGATAAAGAAGATGTTCAAATTTGGACCACTGATATTGCGGTCCCAATCTCCAGTTTAGCCAAGGTTATATCTGAAACAAATGATGATTTGGAAAAGTCAGGCTTCCATAAAAAGTTTTCGGTGATGGGTCATATTGGAGACGGTAACTGTCATTTCTTACTACTATATAATACCAAAGACTACGTTAAAGCTCAACAGTTGGTTGATAGAATGGTATACAGAGCTTTGAGCTATGAAGGCACATGTACTGGTGAACATGGTGTTGGTATTGGTAAACGAAAATACCTAAATAAGGAATTAGGTGAATCAACAGTTGACTTAATGAGACATATCAAACTACTGTTAGACCCTAGAAGAATTTTGAATCCTGACAAAATCTTTAAAATTGATCCAAAGGATGACTTAGATGAACTATTAGATGCTGGTCACATTATCGAAGTTGGTAAACCTTGCTGCCACTAAACCTTATCAATTTAACGGCTTCCTCTTCATAAGACTTACATACATTTAATATTCTTATTGATTACCTTTTTTTATATACGAGAATTGCAAATCCACTTGTAGAATTGCAAATCATCTGACAATTTTTGACGGGCGCGACCCAATTCGGAGTGAATATCAAACACGAGAATCCACAATGCATAAATCTACCGTCACTCAGTCATCACCATTAGGAGTGGTAGAAGTGTAGTAATATGTCACAATCACCAACGCCAGAGAAAAATCAGGTAGACTTACACAAGCTCTCAGAGGTTACTACGAAGCCACACTCGTTCAAGCAAAACCCAAAAAGATTAAAACCTCCACCAAGACGTTATAAACCAACTAGACAATTGATCGGGGATGAAGCAAAGTATTTACAAACGAAACCTAATATCAAATTTAATACACCAACATATACATCAGTTAGTGCCCCACCAAGCTTAAAACCTCAAAAGCATTACTGCGATATAACGGGATTGGCAAGCAACTACAAGAGCCCATCAAATAATTTAAGATTTTATAATGTTGAAATATACCAAGAAATAATTAAAAATATGCCACCAGGTGTTGATCAGGATTATCTAGAATTAAGAGGTGCAAATGTCATATTGAAATAAGAAGAAATGCTGTTTATATCTATATATTACAAAACGTGTATACTATTATATATTATTCCAACCATTAATGATTTTGTTTATATTTTTATCAAATGTAGCTGACTGAAGCAAGGTTTCGTTATCCTCCGAATAGCCTGTTAAATTAGTGAATGGATTACAAATGGTCCTTAAATAGCATTTATGAATTTGAAAAAATAAATCCTTTAGCTCTACTTTATGAGAAGAACCAGGATTAGTTATTGACTCTTGATTTTCGCTCTCTACTTCTGTCTCTTCCTGTATCTCGTTACTTAATCCAATAACAATTTTCAATCCGTTGTTAGTTTCATATCCATACACCATGATATCATCTTGGACAAATAATAATAATACTCCTCCGTTGTCCTCTTGCTGTTGTTCCCTTAAACTTATTGACGATGGAGATGAAAATATATCTAGAGCCATATGGGATAAGAAATTATACTTCAAGAACTTGTTGGCATTTTCACTACTTTTAGAATCCACCGATTCAAGAGTGAATGATTGAATGTATAACGGTTTATCTTCTCTCGATATTAAAGCGACAAACTGAATCTTTTTACCACTTGACTGTGTCATTAAATTTATCCCTCGCTTAATTGACGATCAGTTACCTTACTAGTATAAGTGTCTAAAAGGACTGCTTGATCTTCAACGACAAGATGTTTCTGTTATCTAATTCTTCTCTTTGATTTAGAGCTCAGGTAAACTGTAAAGTTTAAGATCAACACTATTCCTTTTTGCAGTTTGACCCTCGATTAACATATATACATAAGACAGCTATATCGACATTGTATCAAAAACTTTCTATAATTCAACGAATAAACCTAAAATGGCTGATATATCCCCATCTACAAAAAAAGTAGATGATTTTTTGTCAAGTTTATCTCATTTATCTCAAGAAAGGATCAGAGAAGATCGGCAAAGACAGCGCAATCTACAAAGAAATATAGATGAGTTGAGACTGAGACTGAATAGTAGATCTCCGGTTAAGAATTCTTCCTATGTACCACCATTATCGCCTTCGTCGCTGAAATATATGTCTTCTAGTGTACCCCTGTTGAAGTTTAATAGAAGCATTAAATCCAATGACTTGTTTCTTCAAGATTTAAAGGAGCTAGAAGAAGATCAGGAACCACCACCGTTGCCAGAGTGGCCAGTCATTAGCGACGATGAAAGCCCGCCTTCATTACCTAAAAGACCATTAAATAATGATGCGGTTCCATTGTCAACGTCACATAGCAGATCGACTGGGGATCAGAAGATTCCTCCGCCTATAGGACCAAAATCTAGTAGGTTATCTGTTGCCCATAGCACCAGCTGGAACATCGAACTTCTTCAGCCAGTTGCAAGGAAGATCGAACCTACACTGAAAATGAAGATAGACAATCGAGACTCTGGACCTTTTATCTCTTCTGACGCTGGTGTAGCTACTGCAATTTCGTCAAGTTCTATTAACTCCACGTCCAAGTTTAAATCTACTGAAACTGACAAACCAAAGCAATACAAATCATTTACTGAAATAGAAAATAATATTAAATATGGATACAAAATCGATGACACAATGAACGAATTAAAGAATAAGGGAACATCGATTAATTCAAATTATAAGCCGCCGAAGCCTGCTAAAGGTTCAAGTTTGTCCTCATTCTCAGAGAAGACCCCACAGAATGAAGCGAGCTCACACATCAGCAGTCCTAATGTCAAATGGCATCAAAGTAATGAATACTTAGAGAAACCAGCATCTTTCTCTAAACCTAGAAACGATAGTAATACAAATGAATCCTTGTTGACTCAGGAACTCAATAAACATAAGTTATTATCTTATTCTTCTAATGATAGGAAGAGCACCTCTAACCAGGATGAGTCAAATTATAATTTACAGTCCACACCGAATACAAAGGCTGATTGGTTATCCTCAAGCATAAAGAGTTCCAAAATTAATCAAATGCCTCAAGGCAGTTCACGTAATGTGTTACCACCCAAACCAAAAAAATCAGACTGGTTATCTTCGACATTGTCAAATTCAAAAACCACGATATCACCGCAGGATTCAACGTCTCACACCCCATCGCCACGGATAATTTCAAAATCAAACGATTGGTTATCTTCGTTGCTGAACTCAAAAAGTACTTTTAAAAGATCACCGTCCACAGTTCCGAAACCTTCCTATTTAAGTGCATTATCAGCAGCCCAAAATGCTAAATCAGGTGTTACAAACTCAATTTCAAGATCTCCATCGCCTTCAAAGCAAAAATTCATTCCTGAAGATAATGATCCCATCGATGTATCGATAATTGCATCTTCTAGTGTTCGTGAAAAAAAACCGACTTCATGGATCGACAGTGCTGTTAAGAAAAGTGATTGGCATAACTATATAGAAAATCCATCAAAACCGCTATTTAAGGTCGCCAAAGGTTTGCCAAGTCCGTTACCAAAACAAGAGGAACCTAAACCTGAATTATTGTCAACGTTCGAGAAGTTGAAAAGTGCTGCTGACAGATCAACTTCTTTAACACCAGTAGCGCTGAAACCAAAATCAAAAGATGAAATTAATCATGAATATTTATCACAATTTGAAAAGATTAAGAAGAATTTAACTGGTAACACCATTCCAATATCCCCTAAACATTCTAAACCATCAATTGGAAATTATACCGAAAAGGAGAATGAAATTTTAAAGACAAAATTGGCTGAATTATCAATAGGTAAAAAGTTACCCCCTCCGAAACCAGCTAAACCTTCATTAAATAAGTATGAAGAAAACGATACTGAAATTTTGAAATCACAAATGAAAAAATTGGGTTCCAAGTCGGTTACTTATCAGCAATTAGATAAAAAGGATGTAAAAGCTGAGGGTTTGTTAGCATTGAATAAATTGAAGCCAGTGAAAAAATCCATTTTGCAAGATAATGATTCGAAACCCGAAGCATTAAAGAAATTTGAGACTATGAAAGCTACTGAAAGAAAAAATATACCTGAAAAACTAATTAAACCTTCAATACCAAAAGAGCCTGAAGTTAAAATTCCAATTCCTGCAATAGATAAGCAAGAGTCTAACATAAAATCTCCGGGGACTTCGGAAATTAAGGCAATTGCAGCTTCAACAGGTAAATTGAATAAGTCTACTAGTGATGTGACTAATTCAATCCCAACTTTATTTCAAGCTGAATTAGCTCACATTATTAGAGCTAGTACTGTACCAGAAAATAGTAATAAGGTTGCGCTAATATCTAGGTCCAACACCGAACCAATTACCCAGAAAAAGAAAGATTCTATTGAAAATGGCAAATTAACACATCCTAATAAATCTAGAGCTAAAGGACCAAAGAGAAGATTGCCTAAAAATGTATCAACTACTACAGCGCAAAATGACTCGAATAATACAAAAACTATTTCAATTAATTATTCAAATGAAGCTATTCCAGAGAAGCTTGATAGTATCATTGAACCGCTGATACCGAGACCCAGCAATTCTGATTCCATACCCGATTTCAAGCATAACAAGAGAATTCCACCACCAATTAATAAAAATTCGAAACCCAAAATTACCCTTGAGCTAAAACCAAGCAGAGATTTCAGTGGCGAAGTATTCATTTAGACTTTTACTTATAATACCATTATCTATGTCTTCAATGTACTCTATGTCTTTTGGCTGTGAATTTTCAATCGATTTTGTGTAATTTTCCTTATTTTGTGTAGTAATAATGTAGACTTCAATTTTTCGACAAAGAACGAATTTGGTTCTTTTAATACTAAGAGATTCCAAGTTAAATATTACTGAAAATTATAATGGATCAGGTAACGGATAGATTAAGTCAATTGAAAGTAATATTTCCGAGTAACTTAGATGAGTTTAAAAACTGTGTTACCTTACTAAAGGAAAAAATTCCAACCAGTTACAATGAACTTGAACCATACATCAATTCGATTAAAAGTATTTCAAAGGATGATATAATAAATGATTTTAGTAAATTAAAGCTAACTCCGGTTACAATATCAGTTTCTATAACTGCATTCACTACGTTATTAGTATTAGGCACATTGATAACTACATCATCTAATAAATCAAAATCAAAATCATCGAAAAAGAACCAAAAGAAAAGACAAAAAAAGAAACTTTCAAAAGCACAAAAAGCTAATCAAGATATTCAGTCTATTTTAGATTTTGTTGAAGGAGAATATGTTCCTCAAATTGATGAATATTTGGAAAGTTATAAGAATTTAAAAAAGGAAGATATTGAATACAAATATAACTATTTTGAAGAAATGTTATTAAAAGAATTAATGAAATTAGATGGTATTGAAGTAGTTGCTAATGATATTTTAAGGGAAAATAGAAAGAAAGTGATAAAGTTTATTCAAGAACACCAAAAGAGGTTAGACAAGTTTAAAAAGGAAACTAAGTTCTAATTAGATGTTAAGCATATGTATTAATATAGATTTTTTTGTTAAATTATAATGACATCAAATAAACATAGAGAAATATTATATTATATACAGAAATATCTAATTTAATATCGTTTTATGGTTATCAAAGTCTTCAGGCTTAATAATAGTGCCTCTTTTAACTCCAAACTCAGGAATACCTTTTGATTCACCGGGGAAGACGTCAAGAAGTAAAGGCAATTTTTCGCCTAACCATAGAGCATGATTTGTATGATCCTTTAGATCATCACCAGTTTGAGGATGGATTAACACTGACAAATTGCCATGGTATAACTGAAACCAACTTAGAACCTTAACAAAAACCTCTGGTCGACGAACATCCACTTCCCAAAACTGAGTTGGGTGAGGTCCAATGATCTTTTCCACTGGTAGTATCTTTACTATAATGGAGCCATTTGATGCCTCTCCTGGAAAATCTTCTAAGAACTTGTTTCTTAAATTAGTTGATTCTTTGGTAGAATTTTTATTGTGGGCATAGTAATATACATGAAAATCATAATATTGGACAGGATAAGTGAATGAAAGCCCATAAATTGACTTAGTAGCAACTGTGGGATCCTCTTTCGGGAGTTGAGTAAGATATTCCATGAATCCAATAAATACTAGAATATATGTAATCAAACACTGAATTAATATTTACTACTCGACACTCAATTCCCTTACTTTAAGTTAAATAGGGAGTACTGTTATTTATAGCAGAACCACCCACTCAGGCATAATTGAAGATTTCATCTTACGAAGAAGGAATCGCAAAAGCCACAATAAAATAACTCCGATCAATGGGGTCTTAAAACAACTTTAATTTGTCAATATCATAGGCTTTAATGCATGAATAAGGCGTTTGTAGTTAAGCAATTCATCTTTAGTTGTAGTTTTCATATTGAATACGTAAAAAGATCTAAATGTCAACAGTGAAAGAAAGTTCTTCAAATAGAGCAAACTTTTTCTGTCATAAAGCTTTTAAGTGTCTTTTAGTAGAATTAGCTAAAACAAGGATATGAAGAGATTTTTTAACGTCTTACCACCATTAGCTATTTGATTTCATCTTTTCCAAGCTGATTTAGTATTGTTGAAGATTTTTCTTCTTTTTCTTTTGATTATTCATATTCAGAAGAAATGAAAGATTTTAAATCTGATATCTTTTCTCATTTAAGTAATTGTTCTGATCTACATCCTTCAATATAATATGTAACCATTATAATATTTATTTTATGGATATGTGTTGTTCCTTATACAATATTTAAATCTTTTTTAATCATAGTTTTACAAATCGGGTGGTATCTAGCTTCGAATTTACTAAAAGTATCAATTGCAAATTCTTTGCTAATTGAATTTTGCAATAATTTGTAACCAGGTCTAACATACTTCATTCTTCCGATTGTTCCTAGCCAGTCAGCAAAATTCTTAACAACCTCATCATTTTCATTATATTTACCATATTTAATTAGTAATTCGTTCCAACGTGATTTGATTTCACTATTTGAATTGAAAGCATAAAACAGGTAAACTTCAGGTAATTTTTGAATTAAGCTTGAAGATGGACAGACATCATTTAATCTTTTAGTTAAAGTTTCAATGAATAACATATGTTGATCCAGTTGAAAGTCTTTAATATCAGAATCATTAAAATTTATCTCCTCTTTCTTACTCTTAAAGAACTCGACCCATTTATCGACTAATAAATAACATTCATCAGCTAAAGCAGCACCAAATTTTGGTATTTGTGGTGGTAAGCCTTGACCAAATAGCCACGTTTCCCAATCAATACTATCCAAAATCTCTTTTTTACCTAATGGTTGATAAAATTCATACAATGAGTCAATAAACTGATAACTATCAGTAGATAAATAGCGGAACTTTTTAAAATAATATTTAATAAATGCATCGAAAACAGCAATTCCTCCTAACATAGTTTCAATATGAAATAAAAAATTGAAACCTTTTTCATATGGAATTCTTGAAAAAGCATCGTCAGGATCTAAATTTTCCAAATTACATATAATTGAAGTAAATTTTGGATCCATATTATTAACAGCATCGACTAAAGAATTCCATCCGATGATTGCACTGAAATGTCTAACTTGTTCACCATATTTTTCTGGGTATGCTTTACCCAATTTTTTAGCTTCCGCCGTTGCAATTCCACCAAGAATCCTTCTTTCTAAATAAACAGTCCAACCTTCATTGAGCCAAAAATGTTCCCAAGAATTATTTGTAACTAAGTTACCAGACCAAGAATGAGCTAATTCATGAGCCATGACTTTAATCTGAGATCTGTCTTTACTAATCAAAGTTGGCGTGACTTGAGTATAGTTTGGAATTTCCATTCCCCCGTAAGGGAAACTTACAGGAAGGACTAATGCATCATATCGTAGCCATTCATATTCAAAGATCAATTTTTCTGCAATTTGAATAAAATTTTCCATATCTTTTTCAAATTCCCATTGACAATTTCGTAAATTAGGTAATTCTGTATAAATCTCAGATCTTGGACCAATTGGAGCGTGGTGTAAGTTACCAGACGTAATTGAAATTAAATATGATGGAATTGGTATTGGTTGCTCAAAGTAGTACACGTCTTTTTCATTGCTAGATTGTGGTCTACCTGACATTAACGAAACATACGGCGATTTGGCTCTAAATTGATAAGTTGATTTCACCAGCGGCGTGTCAAAACAAGGGAACAAGCTTCTAGCATGGATAGCTTGACATTGGGAAAAAACGTAAGGGCCGGTATCACCTTGAATAAATTGAATTGCAGTACATTTATCAGTAGTGTTAAATTTGATCTCTAATTGGATGTCTGGCGATGAAGTCAATGGAATTACCAATGGTGATCCATATGGCTCTTTTCTTGATTGAACTTCAAAGTTCGTCCTTTCATTATTCAAATTAACATTTGAAATCGCTAAATGTGATGTGTCTAGAATTACTTCTTTGACATTTTTTAAATTTTTTAAAGAATACTTAACAATACCATAAATCTTTTTTTCATCAAATGAAATATCTAAACTTAATTCAGTATTTAAAACTTTAAAATTTTGATAATTAGACTTAGTACATGGATCTAACTCGTGTGAATTTTTTCGTATTTTATCAAGTATATGCATATTATACGTAGTTCAATTGAAATTATGGAGTACCTCTTTGCAAGAACTGATGCTAAAGTTTTCATACTTCGCGTCATGCCAGATCGATGCAAAAAATGTGTCTGATAAATTAAATAAAAATTAAAATATATTCCTAAATAACTCATTAAAAATCGTCTAGATGGGACATGATTGTGATAACTATATATAAGAGGATCATGTAGTTGTGTGTTTATCATCTGAGGTGGATGGTACAGAAGAAGACTTCTTCTTTTTCTCTCTTTTCTTGCTTGCCTCCGCAACCAATTCTTCAAAAATTCTAGCTTCTTCATCTTCAGCTTCAGTTCTCGTTATAGATGAAAAGACTTCACCAATTAACCTTAATCCCTTAGCCCTTGCTATCCTTGTCTCAAGCAGAACATCTTTGTCATCCAAAATGTTATCGCAGACACCGCGGATTGTTCCTTGTATTTCAAATTTAGAACCTGACCAAGCAGCTGCTAAGACTTTACCCATTAAATATTTTTCCATTTCTGCAATTTCTTCTGGAGCGTGTTTTTCGGGCACTTGTTCTTTTTTATCATCGTGTTTATTCTTTTCTTTCTTTTCTCCGTCTTTTGTCTCTTGTTTAGATTGTTCTTGCTTTCTCTTCAATTCCTCGATCTCTCTCTCAAGTTTATTAACTTCATTCTCTGCATTCATCTTGGCTTCTTGTTCTTCAGCTTCTTTCTTAGCATGATATTCGTTGTCTTCTTGCATTTTAGCATATTCTTGCATAGTCTTTTGAGCGTCCAAAGCGGTGGTGACAGTTTTAAAAGTATCTTTGACAACACCACCTTTCTCTTTGACTGACCACCAAAAACCACCCCAGCCGAAAAAACTCTGGTTCTTTAAGAAAATTTTCAGTTTGGTTTTATAAATTGAACCAATCGTATGTAAAATCTCTAAACCAAAACTTTCCATTTTTAAGGATTCTGCTTCATATCTAATTTTTTCTTTGAATGATTGAACCACATCTTCTTTCATGTCGGTCTCTGTAAATAATGACAACTTATCATTTAATTTCTTAGTTAATTCCTTTCTAGTTTCAATCTTCTTTAATTTACATTCTTCTTCAAACTTTTCCAATTCTTCTTTGCGCTTCAATTCTTCTGTTTCTTCTTTGGTGAGCTCTTTCTCATCTCCCGTTACCACACCACCAGATTTCTTATTGCTTATTTCATTGCTTTCTAAAAACAACTGCTGTTTTGAAGATGAAGTATGATAGGCAGCAGTTGAAGTACTATTCAGTTTAGAGGAATCATCTTTCTTGTCCTTCTTCTGGTCCTTACTTTCTTCATCCGTATACCCTGACAATTCGGCCGACTTTGATAACTCTTGTAGAAGAGATAATTCCCCAATCCAGTCTTTAAATGCCTCTCCACCAAAGATCATGGAAAAAAACTCCGAAGGATCTTCAAATCCTTCCGTTGGTATCGATTCCTGTTTACCGAATTTATCATATTTTGCTCGTAACGTCTCATCACTTAAAACTTGATACGCCTCTCCAACTTCTTGAAATCTGGCCGCTGCTTGTGGATCTTCTGGATTTTTATCCGGATGTAACTTAATCGCCGCTTTCCGATAAGCTTTCTTTATTTCTAACGATGTGGCGGTTGTTTCAATATTCAATAAGTCATAGTATGTAGTGTCAACAACCATGATTTTAACCTTTTCAATAATAAATAAGATTATACTGTTGTCAACTACTTAATAAACTTAAAAAGTTAATCTAAAAGAGTAATACCTGACTAGATAATTAGTTATGCCATTGTATTAATCTTAGTAGAAATATCTCGTCTGTGGCAAGAGATGATATTAACACGCACACGACTCTATCTTCTATAAAAGCTTCAACAACCATTTTATGGGTTTAGACAAGACAAATATTTATATTATAATCTAATAATGATATATACAAGGATGTTGATTAAGCAGAGTAATAGACTTTTCTTAAATCGACCAATTTTTTACCTCTTCCGATTGCTAAATCTTCTAAGGATCTTTGTTTAGTCAAAGCTTCGACAAAAGCCTTAGTAACATTCATAGGATTTCTAGATTTGTAAACCTTACCTCTTAAATCTTTGATACCAGCGGCTTGACACACTTCAAAAATGTTTGGATTGACTCTTAAGCCGAAACCAGAAGGAGCAGACTTGATAAATAACTTGACAGCGTGGAATTTGTATTCAATGTCACCAATGATAGTTCTCTTTTCATACCTTGGAATTGGGGTTAAGTTTTTTACGGCATTCCAATGAGCCTTAATTAACGCAGTTCTCATACCGTCCCTGGATTTACCTTCGCCTAGACCGATCATACCATTTTTATCACCAACAACAGTTAGCGCATAAAAGTTTGGAATTTTACCTTTCGAGGTTTGACATGAAACCCTTTTCATCACAATGGGACGAACATATAAATTGGAAATATAACGTTGGTCTAAGCCAGTCAATTTTGACAAGCCCTCAGCAATCTCCCTCTTACCTTTCAAAACAGAGGAAAACTTTTTATTCGAGGTCTGTGGTTTGAAACGCAAGGCTAGATCGGTTCTGTCTGCCGCTTGGATCTGTGGAATCTTAGGATATGGCGAATGGTTTTCTGCTTGGTTTGGATATATAATTGGTTCGTCCCATTTTGGATCTGAAATCGAATAGTCTGAATTCAAGTCGGTTGGAGCAACCTTTGATTTTGCTCTATCTCCTCTTTTTTTTAATTCCAACAAAGTCTTTGGCTCAACTAACGATTCTGTAATTTGAATACTTTGTAATAATGCTGGTGTGTAGAATTTTGACAAATATTCTAGATGTTTATTAACTTTTTTATTGATTTCATTAGTCAATATCCTCTGAGATGTTGAAAAAAATCTTGCCTTTATTATGCCAGAACTTGATAAGTTGAATATAGGCCTAAACATCGTTATCTAGCTAATATATTAGATATTAATTCTTAAGTATTTAATTGGTCTTATTAAAAAATGCACTTTTCATCAAAAATTATCAACAAAACTTTTACCCGGATTTGGGAATAATGTGCAGCTACCATTTGTCCCTGACACTGTCTATAGTTATAACTATACTAGATTTGACAACGCTACCATATTATGAAGTGCTCTTTAGAGGAGTAGAGTTTGGTTATTGTGTTCCAAGTTATAACAAGAGAGTGTCAGTTCTAAGAGAATGTGTAAACAGCCAAACGTAGCTTCAGCAGTTCGAGCTACTCAAGCAAAATTGCAGACTTGAAACTAATTCCTAAGGTTTTATCTAAAACTTTGCTTTGTCTAATCTTTTTTGGCTGCACAATAGAATATCTTAAACTGTTTTAACCAACTCTCTGAGCAGGAGGATCATTGTAGGTGAAATTACCTTAGTGACATAATCCGCCTGAAGGTAGTATCCATGAATCATTCTGACTGATGTAGTGGTATTGACCTAAGAGATTTATAAACCATAACGAAGTTGCCCCACCTCTTTGTTATTTTAAGTTCCTTGGTCACTGTGGTTTGTCATTTTTTTGAATCAAATCTCTAGACACATGTTGGGTCCATTTGAAGTGGGTTAGTTACTAGTATTCCAAACCCGGCACTGGAACCATTTATCCAACAGACTGAAAAGCTAATCAAAGAAAAAGAAAGATATAGCATATTTTGAGATATAGAAATCTATTGCAAGATAAAATGTGTGATCACTATAGTATAAGAAATTCGTTGGGCAAGATTGTAAGGATTAGCTCGTGTTTACATGTTTGAAAATCAATAGAAAAGAGATGGTTTTGAATCTTCATAAATAGTTATATGTAACTGTCTTAAACTTTAAATTATCCTATTTCTATAGTAAAAATGTATATACTCATTGTCTCTCTAAATTCCCATTTCATCTGGCGACGTGTATAAAGTTTGTAACATTATAGTTACTTGAAGCAGGCGCTTAAGAAAATTTTGGCCGGTTAGAAAAAATAAAACGGAAGAGTTCAACGGCATAAAGGAAATAAAATAGCTTATTGCTTTTGCTTCGCCATTAAGGCTGTAGTAGCAAAATTTCTATTAGAAATAATAATTCAAAATATTGTAACAATGAAACTTTCTCACTGAATTTTGCAACAATTTGAATACTTACATCTTTTACGAATAGTATATCTTATGCTTTTTCAATTAATAAAACGAAGAAGACTCAGCCACGGCATCATACATATGGAGCTACAATCCATAAAACATTTAGGATAATAGTACCATTTTATGCCAGGCTAATACTGGCCAAAAAGCTTAAATCTTCGCAGGCACTTTGCTACATCTGTGCTGTACATACTATAATTTACGTTTCACGCATAGTTCTATATAATCAGCTAAATAAAATCTGAGCATAGTCAATATCAGTCAACATCAATACTAACATCACTATTCCCGTTATTAAAATTTACTGATTTTATATCATCGCTTAAATTATCGGCTTTTGACTCCGGTGAGTATTGATGTTTTTCATTCTGTTGCTGCAAGTTGATAATTTCAACTTTTAATTGCTCAACTTCTTTTTCTAACCTTTTACCAAAGACATCAATATAATAAGTAGCACCATTATAGCTTGCCCAAATAAATATAAATACCATAAAACCACCACATGCATGTTTATTTTTGAACCAAACAGGACAGAGTATCATAGTCAAAAGTTGATATCCAAATTGAATTAAAGTGAATGCAGCAATTTGCATCCAAGTATATGGTAATGAGTTAACGAATTTACCTAATACACTTTTACCACTTTTCTTTTTTAAATAAGTGAAGGACGTTACCGTTCCTTTTTCAATCTGCTCCTTTTTCTTTATAGTAATAAAATAATGATACGAAACCTGCCACAAGGTGTAATATATTGAAGTCCATATAATACCATTAATAAAATTCCAATGATCAATACTTGAAACTGCGGGAAATCTAGCCTTTAAATAATCTTTTGGGATCTCGTGGACTATTACGAATAACGTCACAGGAGGCATAATATGAATGAAGGAACTTGTAGTCTTTTCGATGGAGTGCAAAACTAATGAATTTCTCCATGTTATAACAGCAAATGATAAAGTCCCCATCGATAATGAGAACACCGAAATAAACAATGTAGGAGAATTTGGAAACCACCAAATGAAGGCCATCAATAACAAATTCACATAATAGCACAAGTCTGCTAGATAATACTGAAACGATTGTTTAAAATAAGTGTAAAACCTAATTGGCATCAACACACAGAACAAAACCGTATGAAATATATGAAAGTACTCAGGATACTTACCAATTATGAAACCCGAAGCTGCAATCAAAAACATTGCAATTGCATAAAATAGCTTTTCAGTTGTTGAGCTTTGCAAATTCGCATGAACTCTCTTGTCAAATTTCGAAAGCTTGTTAATAAAGTTTTGCTGACCCTTAGTCAACTCTAAATTTGTTTTCTTTAACGTCAGTTCATCCTTAAACTTTTTGAGTTTTTGTTTCGTCTTTAATTTCATATCATTGAACCTCTTTTTAGTAGAATCACTAACCGAATCCAAATCAAACCCAAAGTCAAAGTCATTTACAAATAACAACTTTGACAAATCAATAAAAGAAATTGACGTCGATGAATCACTTCTTCTTAAACCTATTGGTGACAAACTTATATCATCCTCATCATCTGAATATTCCTCCAAAACATTTTCTTGATCATTCTCCGAGTTTTGGCCCTTATTATCCTGTATCCTTATATGTGAATTGGTAACTGATTTTATGCTTGCATTTGATTTCATTTTTGGCTACAGGTGTCTATGTTTGATCAATCAATTATACGTTTGTTGAACTAGATCGAGTATTAAGTGAGCATGTGATATTTTTTGAGTCTTAGATTGTATATAGATATCACGAAGCTATAAAAGATTGATAAACACAGATATACATACACAAGACGAAGTATTATATTTATTGTTCGATGTTGTTTTTATATCTGTTTTTATATCTGTTTTTAAATACCTCTATTAATTTTACAAAAATTAGGGTTTAAGAACCACCACGTGTAGATAAGGAGAGGTGAAATAACCACGATACTGTAGATAATTAAGCGACCAGCCCAACGTAATCAATGACTCCCAGTTGATCAGGACTAGCTGGATTTCAAACTACCAGCTTCCTAATAAGTAGATAAACCATTATTGAAATGCAGTAGCTTAGTAAAACCTAGGCATTAATCTTGCTATAGACATCTGATAAAGACTGCAATCATCAAACTAACATCGTGATCGCATTCTCCCAACCTATTACACTCACGTCTCATATTCAATGTTTAACAAACGCCAGTGATTACACATTCAATGAAAAATTACATACAAATACTAATGCAGCAAATGAGGGATTTTTTATATCAGTCTTAGATGTCTTTAAATTAGAGTAGTTTGCCTGAATAAATAGAGGACTACAGATAGTGGACTCTTAGACCAGTATTTCCGATGTTCTTAAGTATATATATCACATGACTTTAATGGTCGGATTATAAGAAACTAGTATAACTAGCCGCTTTAATAGATAGTAGATTTACCAACCATCCATTCCGAAGTAACAGGTCCCATTGCTGTTTGGGACACATATACAGACCTATGTTAATACCTATTGAATTGGTTGATTTTTGTTTCAAGTAAATAAGTCATGTGATTTACTCTGGCATATATATTTCCAGTTTTCTTCTTGAGATGGAAAAGATAAGGTTATTGCTTCTTTATTAATCATGAAATATGCCAATTAACGAAAATTACAAAGTTTCAAATTTCTTAGCATTCAATTTTGCTTGCTTTGCATGCATTTCAATAGTTGTATTCTTGTCGTCGACACAACCGTTCTTCATTAATGAGGTGATCGGTATTGAAAAGGATGAAAAGATCGGTAATATAATTGGCACTTTAGGGTTTTATGATGAATTATCATCGATAATCTCAGCTCCCTTAATCGGGACCCTAAATGATAAAATTAATAATAGTAATTTCTTTATTAGTGGAGCAAAGTTGCTTCAAGCAACAAGTTTTTTAGTTATAAGCTTTAGTTTATTAGGTTATGGTGAATTGTCAAGCAATATATTTCCAGACTTGATAATTTTTAGATCAATTTTTGCAATTGGGGTCACTGGATGCATGAGTATGGTCACTGTTAAGCTAAATGAGTTATCCAGTTCAGACTTTACTTTTAGAAGGTTCTTTTTTTGGAAAAGTGCTGATGAAAATATACCCTTAGTTAACGAACCGCAAAATAAAAATGGTAAATATTCAGCATTCGTCGGCATTTCAACTGGCTTAGGAGCAATATTTGCTGTATCTTTCTTTTTGACTTTACCAGTTAGATTGGTTGATATTTATCCGAACTTGTCCATAAGGTCAGGACTAAAGTTGTCATACGTGATTATTGGCTTATTGGCTATATTAGTTGGTATCTTACTCGTATTGTTTTTATACGACCCAAAACCCGAACAACGTCAAAATGAGGAAAAAATACCTTATTTAGTTCTATTAGTAAAAGGCATTAAGCTCTCTAGAAATAATAGAAAGATCCAATTAGCTTATCTCGGCTCATTTGTCGCTAGATCAACTACAGTGACCACCTCAGTATTCATACCTTTATTGGTCTATAATTATTATTACAAAAGTGGTAAATGTGTTTCAAATCCATCAGCCTCGGAGGCTCCTTCAAAAAAGAATTGCCACGAAGGTTATATATTCGCCGCTATATTGACTGGAATTGCTCAAACAATTGCTTTATCTTCAGCACCTCTTTGGGGATGGTTAATTGATTCAAAATATGGCACATACAGAACCATGTTAATTGCTTCTACTGCTGGACTTGTTGGTAATTTTGGCATTTGTGCCTCCAGCTTAAGCTCTCCCTTATATGATCCAAGATCCCCATCTTGCTTTACAATGGTAAGTCTAATTGGTCTATCCCAAATCGGCATTATTATTACAGGTATGTCTTTATTGACTTCTCTAAATAAGGATCTTCATATTGGTAGCTTGAGTGGTCTATACAGCTTATCCGGTGGCTTGGGTATTTTGCTCATATCCAAAGTTGGTGGCTATTGGAGTGATTATTGGATCTTAGGACCATTTTTCTTATTAGGTTTGTTCAACTTAATTTTAATGCTTAGCACGTTTTTCAGCTTACATCATGAAACAAATTTAGCTACTGATGATTAATAGGCTTTACTATGATATCAAGTAAATTTTGCAATAATAAGTGTCAATAGCATGGTATATTTCGGCTCATGTCATATATTATGTCGAATTATTATGTCAGAAATCCCCCTTAAAGTGCAAAAATTTTTATGATTTTAACTTTTTGAAAGGTCACGTGAGTATAAGCTTTCAAAGAACTATAAAAATTTCAAATATATACCCATTGTTTAACAGCTTCTATATATAAACAACATATTAATAGGACAGATATACATATTTGAGTCATCTTCATCAAGGTAAGGATGATTGAGGTACTAATAACACTAGTACCATCTATATTTTGGATATTTTATCGTTGTTATCAAATTTTGAAGATTCCAGTCGAGGAATTGATTGAAAATCTACATATTGAAATTCCTCATACGCCAAACATTTGCATCGATTCCATAACAGAAAATTCAGTGATATTTCATTGGGATATTGAGGCCAACGATGAAGAAAACTTGTATTATATTTTGGTTATTAATAATCATGAAGGTATGTTCCGAAGACTATTCAAAAACTTCTTTTATAGCTGTTTACAAGCATCAAAGGAAACATTTACTAACCAAATCTGTAGCTGCTACCATAACTTCGACGTCATGTAAGTTAAATAATCTATTAGAAAATAAGTTGTACCAGATTCAGATCATAGCTATTAATTCAATAACCAATTTTAGATCGCAGTCGTCCCCGGTTTATATTCAAACACTATCTGAACAACAGGAAAATTTGTTGCCATTTATAGAGGAGGAAAAAGTTAGTTTGATTAAAGAAGAATCACAAGAACCTAAAACTGAATCGAACTATGAGTTGTCATTAGATATCACAGCGGAAGAGATTAAATCAACTGAAAGTGCCGACACTCTAAATAATTATCTTGTGAAGTTTCAAAATGAATTAATCAAAATAAATAACGAATATAGAAGTTATGAAACTAATATAAATAACGAACTTGCAACTCTAAGAGACCAGTTAAATTTCTATAAGAAGGAATTTGAGGAAGTGACTGACTCTAAAGTCAAGAAGGATCACAATATTAAAGATTTAGAGAAACAAAAAGATAAGCTAACCTTTCAAAAATCGAAATTATCAAATCAGATAAAATCCATGGAAAATTCAATCGAACTATTAAACTCAAAGGTAACCGGTTACGAAACTAAAATCAAAAAGTTAACGGAAAGAAATCAGGTTGCCTTGAATAACGAAGAGAATGAAAAATTAAATATTAAAAATAGTATTAAGGAAATTGAAAAGCAAAATGAAAAGATCAAACTTGATATCGATAAGATTGAAGAGAATTTAAAATACTTGACTACAGAAAAGAAAGAATTGAAATCAATAATCTCAGTTGTAAAGCCATTAGTCGAAAGTTTCATTAATGAGTTTACTTTTAATAAAGATGGATCATTAAATAAACGCCTCTTTGAGATTTTAGATGACATCTTCAAAATTTTACCAGAATGGAAAGATGAAATAATGAATGAAATCACTACTTATCAAAATTTTGAAGATAGTTGGAAAAATTCTTTCAAGTTCGAGATCAGAAAATATTTATCAATCCAACATTCACTAGAAATTGCTAAACTGAATAAAGATAAAAGTTACCAACCAGTTAAGTTAACAGAATACCAAGCTAGTATTGAGTTTGGCGGATTTAGTAATGCATTACCGAAATCGAAATTTAAAAAACTTATAAACTCATCTAATTCGCCATCACCGGTTTCGTCGGCTCAAGAACAAAATTCAAATAACGATAGCTGGTATAATTATTACAGTCAAGTGTATTCAAATGATTCTAACGATGAAAATGATCAAATGGCTATCCAACAGCCGATCGATCAAATGGTTTCTCAACAAATTTCAAATGCTGACACTACTCCAGTACAGATATTCTCATACGATGCTCAAATATATACGAACTCAAGTGTTTTAAGTTCCCCAATACAAGACAATTCACTTTTGCATTTACCTTCTGCACCATCACAACCTCAAGATAACCTACAAGCGTTACTAATGAATACTGACCAATTATATAATTATCAATCCCCAGTTTTAACTTCAAATACCTTATCAAACCCCGTCTGGAATCAAAACTTAGCCTTGAACAGCTCTTCCGACTTCTTCACCAACAACCAAAGCGTCTCAAGTTTAAATCAGGATTTCAACAACTCATCATCCAGATTCAATCACCAATTTAGCAATTTGTCAATGTCTCCCCCAAATATTAACGTCGACTTAAATCCTACATCGAACCAAAACTTTTTGATGACGCCTTCTTCCAGCCAATTGTCTACTACTACCAATGCCTTAAATTTCACAAATAATTTATGGATTGACAATCGCCCATTCCAGCACACAAGAAGTGTATCAAGTAACTCAAACAGCCAAATTTGGAGAAATGATAACTTATCAACTCATAATTTTCACCTAAGCGCCGAGTTCCAACCGTTTTCAAACATATCTACCAATAACAACTCTAATGACAATCCTACAAATGCGCAGCATTTGCAAAAGGACGTTGCTTCAGACTTTGAGCTTAGCTTAAATTGAAGTTTCCTTAAATGGACGTACTTCGCGCAAGCAATGATGCCGCTCTAAACAAGAATTCTCGGTTATAGAAGGGTCCTCTTCCCCATCGCCTCTGTCACCTAGCTGTTTAAATAAAGATGTTTACTTTTAATGCATAACTCTGACTCTGACATATATAGATTATATTGTATATATGGACCTTTCCTTCCGTTTAACTTATTTATTATATGAATAAATATGGAGAAAAAACGGATGTCGTATGTCATTTATGTGTCTTGAACGGCAAATTCAGATCTGCGGCATAATCCTAGATTTACCAAAAACTGCGAATAGTTACCTTAAGGCATCTTGAGATGACCTATTTCTTTCTATGTGCCAGCTGTAAAATATTAGGCTTATAACCGCTGTGGCCATAAATTCTCGTTATGTCGGGTAGCAGCAATTACTAATTGTAACTGAAGACGACTTGTTGCTCCTCCTTGGTCAAGTATTTATATTTGTCAAGTCAGTTAATATTTTTTTTTTTTCTTTTCTAGTATTGCAAGATTAGTCATTGATTTAAATATTGATATATTTCCTTTCAGAAGCTATATCCAAATATTTTTGATTGTTAAATATTGCATATATAATGACAACCGATAAAGAAGAAAAGTTTTCAACGCACAATGAATTTAGAAGTGATACGTTCACCGTTCCAACCAAAAGTATGATACAGAGCTCAATAGAAAAGAGCACATATGGAGACTCTGTTTATAAAGAAGACAAAGTGACGTTGGAATTAGAGCAAAAAATGTGTCAATTAACAGGAAAGCCGGCAGCGTTGTTTTGTGTTAGTGGTACGTTATCGAATCAGATAGGCTTAAGAGCTAACTTAGTGCAACCACCTTATAGCATATTATGTGATCACAGGGCGCATGTCTTTCTACATGAGGCTGGAGGGTTAGCTACCTTGTGCCAAGCAATGGTTCATCCAGTCAAACCTAAAAACGGCAATTACTTAACATTGGAAGATATTATTGAGAATTTCACACCTGATGATGGTGATATACATGCTGCTCCAACCAAAGTTATCTCATTAGAAAATACGTTACACGGGATAGTAATGCCGATTACAGAAATAAGCAAAATTTCAGAGTTTGCCAAAAGTAATAACATTAAGTTACATTTAGATGGTGCAAGGTTGTGGAATGCGTCAGCCGAGACTGGTATTTCGATTAAAGAGTACTGTTCATATTTTGATTCAGTTTCGTTATGTTTATCAAAAACGCTAGGGGCACCAATTGGTTCGATTTTGGTTGGTGAAACAAAGTTTATAGAAAAAGCAAACCATTTTAAAAAGCAAAATGGTGGTGGAATAAGACAAGCTGGTATAATAACATCAATGGCAATAACTGCAATTGATGAAAACTTTTCAAAACTAAAAAAGTCCCATGAAATGGCTAAGGATGTTGGTAATTTCTGCCGAGAAAATGGTATCAAGTTGGAATCGCCTACTGACACAAATTTCGTTTTTATCGATTTGCCTGCTAATAGAATGGATGATAGACTATTAATCAAACTAGGAGAGAAGTATAATATCAAGCTAATGGGTGGTAGAATTGCATTCCATTTCCAGCTTTCAAGCGAAAGTGTCGAGAACGTTAAAAAGGCTATATTAGAATGTTACCAGTTTTCCTTAATCAACCCATACACAGAAGTTAAATGTAACAAAAAAATGTATAATTATGATTCAATCAAGAATTCCCGAAACAATTCGGTTGAACACTCAGATAATGAGTAAGATAGATGTAAGGAGTTAATAGCATTTGTACATTGAATTGATTATGATACTAGTAAAAAGCAGGCCACTGCTGTTTTTTGCAACAGATCCTCTTGTAATTTTCAACCGTTCTATCTCCTTTTGCGGCAACTTATAATTATAATTATTCATAGTATATCGCCCTTTACCGAACTCGGACTTTGGCTCATTTGCTTTTATTTTCTTTCTTGGTATTATTCAGATGATCTACCCTTTGAGTGGAGTTAAGGTCGCAAGTCGAGATAGTTAATACTTCTCAATAAGTGATACGACCATCAAGTTTCTTTCCAGATTTTAAGCACAAAACTATAGAAATAACAAGAGTAGATATACTAAATTCTCAGATCCACATTAGTTCAGCACCAAATTAAGTAGATATATCCGTAAAATGAATCATTTGAAGGAGAGACTATAGATTTTCTCGGGCCATTAACTGCTTCCGCGTGGTTTTTTATTTCATGCTACGTTGATAATCGAACTTCAAAAAGCAACTTCTAAACTATAATTCCCTTCCGGATAAATACCGGTTATTTACAGAAATACAGCGCTTTTGCACACAAAAGTGTTCCGGAGAGTTCTCGGAAATACTAAATGGCACGGCTATGATCAGGTTATGTTACTGAACATAACTTCACTGGCGCATACTGCATTCCGAAAGGACTAATATAAGTTTATTATATAAATAAGCTATATATCTTGACAAATATATGGAGAACTTAGTTATTTAGCAAAAAAAAAATGTCTATAAATCTGTCTCAAAACACACTTGAATCCGGTGAATTTGATAGGTATGCACCAGATGCTTACCAACAAGATCAGGTTATAAATACTGATGCACAATCAGAATTATCGCCTATTAATTCAAGGTATAGTACAGGTGATGCAAGATCATTAAAAATAACGAGAACTGAAACAGCTAAATCATTACAAGAGTTGGGGCTTTCAAGCGAAATACCTGTTCCAGAACTTACGAGCCCACCTGTTGAAAATCCTATATTCCCTGAAGAGTATACATTAGAAACTAATACTGGATTAGTTCCAGTTCAAACGCTACAGTCATTGGGTAGAGTTAAAACGGTTAGATCTGTGTTATCGAACCAACGTCTGCGAAGAGCAAGTAAGTCACAGCAAGATCAGGAAAATCTTGAAACGGATTCAACTATTGAAAAAGTGTCTAAAGAAGACGAATACGCACAGCAAGTAGAGGACAAATTAAAAGGATTGGACCCAGAAATTGAATTTGTTACATTTATAGTAGATGATCCTGAAAATCCACATAATTGGAATATTTATTTGAAATGGTTCTACACTGTTCTATTGTCTATTTTTGTCATCGCCGCTGCATATGGTTCCTCATGTTTGGCAGGTGGTCTACCAACGATAAACGAAAAGTTTGGTGTATCTTCTGAAGTTTCAACGTTATCAGTTTCGTTGATGGTCTTAGGGTTCTCTGTTGGTCCTCTAATATGGGCTCCATTGTCTGAACAAATAGGTAGAAGACCTGTTTATTTTGTGTCATTTGGATTATATGTTATTTTCAACATACCTCTTGGAGTTGCAACAAATATTGGTACTGTATTGGTTTGTAGATTCCTATGTGGTGTCTTCGCTTCTTCTGCTTTGACTAATGTCGGTGCTAGTCTAGTTGACATACATAATGATTCTTTGGGGCTTGCTATAGCTTTCTTTTCATTTGCTCCTTATAGTGGTCCAGTAATTGGAGGCTTAGTGAACGGTTTCATAAGTGTTAGTACTGGTAGATACGAAATGATGATTTGGGTCAATATGGCATTTGCTGGGGTTATGTGGATAATTGTTTCCTTAATTCCAGAAACATATTCCCCTGTTATTTTGAAGAGAAGAGCTAAAAGATTAAGAAAAGAAACCGGTAATCCAAAAATCATGACTGAACAGGAGGCAACTCCAATGTCTTTCAAAGAATTGTTGAACGATTGTCTTTACAGGCCCTTGAAATTCGTCATTCAAGAGCCAGTTTTAGATTTAGTGTGTGGTTTCGTTGCCTTGATTTATTCTTTATTGTATGCATTCTTCTTCGCTTATCCAGTTATTTTCAATGAGTTATATGGTTATAAAGATAATGTTATTGGAATGATGTTTATACCTATCTTGATTGGCGCAGGCTTGGCGTTAACTACAACCCCTATTATAGAGAAAAAATATATGGAATTATGCAAAAGAAGACAGCCAGAACCTGAAGATAGGTTGATTGGTGCCATGATTGGTGCACCTTTCCCTTGCATAGCATTGTTTATTTTAGGTGCAACTTCGTTTAAACATATTATTTGGGTTGGTCCTGCTTCGTCCGGTATTGCCTTTGGTTATGGTATGGTGTTAATTTATTATTCCTTAAATAATTATATTATTGCTACATATGCAAAATATGCTGCATCTGCTTTAGCAACAAAAGTTTTCTTAAGAAGTGCTGGAGGTGCTGCATTTCCATTGTTTATCACTCAAATGTATCATAGATTAGGATTACAATGGGCCAGTTGGCTATTGGCTTTTATTTCATTAGCTATGATTCCAATTCCTTTCACCTTCTATAAATATGGTAAAGGATTAAGAGCAAAAATGTGTAAAGAAGATTACACTATTCATCACTAGTCATATATTTTATATAGTTTATTATGATATAACAACTTCAATATTACATCGCACATTTATTATTTAGTTTTATAGAGATATAATTTAGTTTAATAGACGTACTTTTAAAATGTTTTAAATTCATTTTTAAACTTTCTGTGGTGCTGTTGCTGTTATTCATCTGCTGGTTTTCTTCCTTTAAAGATTGTTGGAGGAAGAATTCAAAGACTACTATAGTAAAAAAAACTTAACGATAAGTGATATAACTACACTATCTGTTAGCTACAGAATCACTTTAATTTATAATCAAAAACATATGTATTTACCGCTAGATGATAAACCTATACTTTAAATCTCACAAAACAAACTCACTAGTGTAGAGCCTCTAGTATAATACTTATAGAATCTACTATATCGAATTAAGTTGTCGTTAGTTCTTATATGACAGTGCAATCAGAGTGAATGAGTATTAATAAATGTTTTTATGGTATTCATCTCCATAATCAATGGAACTAACTGCATATCCAGGCGAATGCTTTGTATCTTTAAGTAATTCACTTACTTTTTCTAAATTGACTCCAGTAATTGATTCCATAAATGAGCCAATTTCGATGTTTTCATGATTACCTAACAAGCCAAAATATTCTTTATGGGATAATAATTTAGATTTAACTGATTCGGAGTTAGTGTAGGAATAAATATTAACATCAACAGCCGAATGACCATGAGTTGTCCAACCAGTTAGTGACCTAAATGAAATCATATTATTTAAAACATACAATAAATTATTTTTATCGTTTGAGTTTTGTTTAATTAATTCAATTTCTTCATTAGTATAGTCATTAATACCCATATCATTTTCAATAATTTCTTTAACAATAAATTTATCGAATGCTTTGGCATCATTATTCTTAAATTGGACGATTTTGGTAGCCAAATATTCACCTGAATGCGTTGAATTTAAGAGGACTTCGGGATACCATAAATAATCTGGATATGAAGATGCAACTTGTCTTGCGGTTACCAAACCACCTGTTTCATGATCAGAGGTTGAAATAGCTACAGTTTCAGTATCAGTTTCATCAATAAACTTTATGACTTCTTTAAATGCTTCATCGTAAGCCAAAACTTCTCTAACTTGGGCAGCTGGGTCATTATGATGGCCAGCATGATCGATTCTTGAACCCTCAATTAATAAAAAGAACCCTTTGTCAGAATTCTGAGTGGCTTTTGATAACGCAGTTAATGCAACTTTTACCTGTTCAGCTAAGGAAGGATAAACCGAAGAATCACGGTCAATTTCATATGGGATGTCAGTGTCAGCCAACAAGCCCAACAATGGCAAAGTGACATTCTCACCATTATCTAACAAATCAAACTCTTCTCTATTACCGACATAGTTCCAAGTTTTGTCCTTTTGGACTTCTTCAATCAAATTTCTATCATCAGAACGACATCCGCCTTGTATTGATCTAGGATAGAAATGGCATCTACCCCCGCCGATGATTAAATCGACCATTCTACCTAATGGGTATTCACCCAATTGCTGTTCAGCAATTAAGTCTTCTTGAAATCTATAATCAACGTGTGAACTGAATGCAGCTGGAGTAGCGTCGGTGATTCTTGTGGTAACAACCAAACCAGTCAAGTATCCCTGTAGCTTTAATGCTTCTAAAATAGTACCACAAGGCAGCTTGTCTGGCGTAACTCCGATCGCCCCGTTGTAGGACTTCAAAGCACACGAAAATGCAGTGGCACCAGCTGCTGAATCGGTTACCAAAGAAGAGTCGGATCTGGTTCTTGATGAACCAACCAAGTGTTTATCTAACGCTAAGACGTCATTGATAGGTAATTTGTCTCTAAACTGTTTAAAAGATCTAGCTAATGACAACGATGCTGGTCCCATACCATCGGTAACCATAAATATAACATTCTTCTTTTTATGAACATCCACAACTGATTTGGTTTCAATTGGTCTTGAGTAAAAAATAAAATATATCATTAAACCAACACTAATCAAGTAATAACCATGGCACAAGATCTTCCTAGTCGTCCACTTCTCTTTTGGTTTATGGTTATACACAGATAAAGTGCTACCACCTAGTAAGGCCTCTTTTTCATTTGACATAGTTACTACTACGAATATTTAATAAAGAATTATATCTTCTTAGTTGATATTATCCTTTATCTGGAAATTGCTATCTCGAAATCTCAAGATGAGCCCGACATCCACAAACATAACCACGAGGTACAGATTTTAGATTAGGTATCATAACTATTGCTACAAATTGTTATCGCTATTTAAGGTCTATTTATCATGTCCTAAAAGTCTTTAATTATAACACCTTCATCTTTAGTATCTTCAACGATCAACTTGCCGATCGATAAGTCCATAATGGATAGACCCACTAACTTTTGAACAGATAAATTCGAGGCTGTAGTATACTCTTCCTTATTAATATTGCTTGAATATAAGCCAGTTAATTCGATAAGCTGAGAGCTTGGAATGTCACCTTGAATCAATTCCCCAGCTTCATGCAATGTGTGGTCTATGGAGTCAACAATAATTTTTTTGTTCTGCAATTTAAATTCACATTTTATTAAATCCAAGTCTAATTCTATCATATGAGGCTTATAAGAGCCAATTAATGAAATGAATTTTGGAATACTTGGGTCTTTGTTAATGTAGTCATTTTTGATGATAGCTTCTGTCGAAGGTGAACAGCCAAAGATAATGGAACTGCTGTTGACTTTGTCTTTGATTATTGACAAATGGGTAGGTTCTTCGTACAGCAAAGGATTGAACTTGGTATTTGGAAACTCATTTGATAGCTTAGCACATAAAGCGTCAGCATTTTTTATAGTTCTGTTAATGATATTGACTTCTTTAATCTGGTAATATAAAGCGAGAGCTAACTTAACATGCCAGTAAGCTTGTAGACCAACACCAAATACTGATAACCCTGGCAAGATTTTAACATTATCCAAATCAAGGACCTTGGTTAAACCTATAGTACTAGCTAAAGCAGTTCTAAAAGCAGTTAAAGTTTTTGCATTCAAAATTCCTTTCATAGTCCCCGTAGCTTCGTCAAGTATAAGTACGCAACCTTGGAAACCTAAACCTTTCTGTGTGTTTGAAGGGCCACCGCTAATAACTTTGATTCCAACTTCATTTGGTGATATGCAAGGCATAAACAAGTGACTTATGTCTGAATGGTCATTATTTGATAACTGAGTTATTCTTGGTGGTACAATTCCTTCTGGATTTGACTCAAAAGTTTTTAAACCTTGCAATAAAGACGGCTGAAACTTATTGAGGATTGCATCCTTAGTCAAATTCTTGTCTAGGTAGCCAATTATATCCTCATCTGACAAGACTTTCATGTTTAATAAAAAAAATTAGGGTTCTGATAGAAAAAAGAATCGGCTTATGTATCAGAATCTTAATTTTAAAGGGACTCCTCGACCGGCGTAAGCATATTAATATATATGTATCAGAGCTCTAAATCTTGATATTATCTAAAAACACTTATATACTATGCAAAATAAGATATCCAAAAACCTAAATATAACCTTTATTCATCAATACAATGTCCCTACATTCCCAATTTAACTCTTTACTTTCTTGATTTAGCCTCATCAAGTTTAGTTGCCTAAAGTCTTTGATCTCTTTAAGGATCTGAACTAATTCATTATTGCCATCCTTATTCTCAATCAATTCATTTAAAATTATATTTTCTAATGAAGATATTAGCAAATAGTAATTAAGTTTGTTATTCTCATTTCTAACTTCATCAGTCAATGAATATAATTTAAATTTAATTGAAATTTTCTTCAAATCCGATAACAATTTTGAATAAGTATTATTCATCGTCAACTGATTATTGATTTTATATTGAATTAATTCATTTGAACATACTCTTAAAAACTTTCTTTGCAAAACATTCAAATCTTTATGATGTTGTAATGAAAACTTAGTAATTTTGTAATTATTCATGAACGAGCCTTCCCAAATTAGAAATGTTGATTTAATATTATTTAATTTCTTTATGTAATACAATTCATCAAATTGTTTAATGTATTCAAAATGAAACTTCCAGACAATCCGTTCATAAAATGGCGATAGCCTATTCGATTCAATCAACGGAAAATAATTCTTCTCAAAATTGTCTTTCAAGTTCTTAATAATTAGTAAAGGTTTCTTCAAATCATAATACTTTTTCAATAAGATAATATTGAATTGAGTGTAATTTATATCTGACCAACTTATCTTTTCATTTGATCTTAAACTCAATAAACTAACTGGCAATCTTGATAAATTCTTAAGATGTTTATTCAAAAGTATCTCTGCTAATAATTTGAATGATAACCGGTCTTGACAATAAAATAACTCAACAGCCTCTATCAATTTATCCTCATTATTAACAGTTTTAACATAATTAGTTAGTTCTTTATCACCCATAGTTAACAATTGAGAATTCGATTTGTTAAGTAAACTCGATGATCTAAAATCTGATAATAAATTGCTTAGATATTTTTGCGTTTTACTACTACTAGGCATTTCATAATTAATAATGTTATGGTGTTGATATTGTTCTTGAGCTGAACCCTTTGTTAAGTTGTTTAACAATGATGGTTTATAGTTGCTGACGTTTTTAACTTCACTACCTGGGGACAATAAATTTAGCGCATCAGCCAACAAAACATTTTCGTTATTGTTAGATAGTAATCTGGCGAATAACTTCCAGCTGGATTTATTCACTATTAGTTTCTTTGGTTTAGCTATCATTTGCTATTGTTGTTATGGCTATAGATGAAGAACCGGAGATTGTTCTGAGTTTTAAAGGATGATTACTGCTGAAGATACTTACACAAAAACAAATGATGTCATAAACTAACTGCTACTAGAAAGAATATAATCAATTGATGATATATGTAATTGAAATATCAAGATCATTGAAATTCTGGTAGATAGAGCTGAATTGAATCCATGAACCACCCAAAAAATGGAGTTTTTTGGCTTTATTTATAATAAATTATGAAATATAATTGCTAAGGCAGTATCCAAATGATGATAAACATTAGTGTAACTGATTTTAAATTCTTGGAATATACTATTGAACAATCTCTTTAGAAAGGATATAATAAAATAGGATCAATTGATAGTTATAAAAATAACCACGTAGTATAGCAAATACTGTCCTAGTTGTTGACGATAATGCCGCAAAATATACCAGTCTACTGAAACGATGTTGAACCGATTGCATTATAGCGTATTCGTAGAAATATCTAAACAAAAGGGAAAAGAAAGAGGACATTACTTCATAATAGTTCTTAATTATTGTAATTTTGGCGGCATCTTTTTTGCTAGAGGTGGAATTCCTTTTCATTCAATAACTGAGATATGGCGGTTAGTTGTCATTGACGGACTCTTCATAGTAAAGTTGTAATATTCTTTTCAACAACACCATTATTAGGTTGTTTAAGAAGCTATGGAGTCCTTTTTTTGATTATATAGCTTATGTTTATGTTTAAGAGATGTCGTGGCACTGATTAGCCATGCTCCATATGCTTTTTGTGGTGGAGTATACCATATTAGTAGTGATACAACTGTAGCATATATAGATAAAAATTCTTACTGCTGACATTGCTAAATATCTACAAATTATTGTTTATCTTGTTTCAATGCATGGGATACAAATTGGCTACCATAGAATATACTTCTTGAAATTTTATCGTCTGAGCTAAGTTGAATTATAATTACTATTTATGTAGCCAAATCAAAATTTTTATTTGGAACTAATTGTTATCTTTAGTTGTATCTTAAGATAGAGAGTAATATGATAGTGAGTCATTATAAATGCTAACTATACAAGGAGCGTTATTAGTTTGAGATATGAATCTTGTCTAATTTAACAATTGTGATAGCATGCATACATATGTTAATCACTCTTGCATCATTTGATTTATTTTGCATCATTAATATATTGATGTTGAGTATTTTGTAATGTTAGGAACCACATCTTTGAGAAAGATGATAGTACAAATATAATGCTAGCTTAAACTCTATAAAAATGTCTATAATGAATGTCTTTTTATTCAAAGTATTTCCAAATTTCAATTGACTTGTCATAATTTTCTGGTAACATCAAATAGTTAAATTTTAAATTATAATTATGCTTAATGGATATGAGTTCACCCCTTAAAAACAATTGAACTAAAGATTCTTTAAAATTTTTTGAATTTTTAAATAATTTAATAAAGTCTTCAAAAATTTCATTATAACTTAACGATTTATTGGATAATTTTAAATAATTCGTTGAATCTATAGTAGTTAAATAATTAAAACTTATTCCTCCTTGTAATCTATTGGAATTTTTAAACTTTAATAATAATACAAATAAAGGCAAAAAATTAATCAATATCAACAAATTTTCTAAAAAATTTAGTGACATTAATATGATTAATCTTAATGAAAAAAACATTAAATAAAATGCAAAAACGGTTGGTAGCAATAAGACCAATATCATAAATAATAATGTGCCTAATAATAACTGATCCACTTCAAAAAATTCTCCAGGATGAGAGTAATTATCTAGATTATCAATCCTGTTTCTTAATACATTGTATTTCTTGCCCCTGAACAATTGAAATAATGATTTAATAATTTCAATTTGTCTTTTATAAATTTTTGCTGATGTATAGTAAAAGCAATAAATATGAAATGTTATAATATTTAAAAGGTCAATAATCCATCCTAACAAAAAGGTGAACCCACAATAGCATAATATTTTTAAAAAACTTTTAAATCCAATTATAAGTTTAACCTTTAAATTATCCGAAAAATTCACCTCAATTAAATCATTAATCAAGTATTTCCAGAAGTTCAATGTCCATAAAAATAGATCACCCATAAATTGACCTAATTCATTATTTAATTTAAAGCCTGCAGGATGGTTAAAGGAAACCCAAGAAATTAATTCATATAAATCATTAAATAGTATCTTTTTAATAAAATAATTATTAATTAATGCAACAATAGTATCAAAATTTTCAATAATCAATTTATAACAAGTTACGCCTAATAGAACATCGTTAAAAATTAACCAGATTGAGTTATGTAAATTAATATAGTTTGAATTATTTATGTTCAAATTTGAGTTAAAAATTGGTAACTTTAATTTTTTCAACAAGATTGAATCTTTATATAAAATATTCTTGTCATAATAGCATAAAAATTGTATAGGAAAATAGTTTATCTGTTTTAATCTCAAATCGGTTTGCCTTAGAACCTGAGAACAATCAGATAAACTTATATTTAAAATCTTATAGTTTAACAGCCAAATGATCCAGATTGACAAATATTGAATAATGAGAATGAAATAAACCAACAATTTAAATAAAACCCTATAAAAATGTTTCAATATTTGGTTATTTAAAGAATATGTTGGTTTAATTAATTCCAATTCCTCTAACCATTTTCTATACCAAATTCTAATTTTTAAAACTTGGTTTATCTTATCTAAAACTTGATCATCAGCTATTGAAGAAACATGCTTCGTTTCACTTATTGGCTCAAAGCAGTCTAACTTTTTAACCAAATCATTTGCTATTGGTTTCTCATTACCAGTTGATTGCAATAAGATTGGATGAATTGAAAAGTATTCCAAATTTTTAAAATTTGGTGGATCGAACAAAATAACTGAATAACTATCCGGACCATTAGATATTATTGGATACTTATATGCTTGGTCCTGTCTAAAATTTAAGTCATATTCATTACGGTTCACACTGCCAACGATTCTTAAATATTTCAATGACTGAGGCAATTTAGTTAAATATTTATGGAAATCATTCTCGACTATTTGAACAACAATGATTATATTGTTAAATTTATACCCTAATAAATAAAATTTCTTAAATTTATTCCTTTTTTTGTTCAACTTCTTAATTAGATCATTTGGGAAGTAAATTTGAAAATTCATTGGGAAAAACTATCTCTTCTTAAGTATTGTGAACTATTATTTAAATTCTTATAAAAGTTTCTATGATCTACAAAGGATGATAAAATATCTTGAACTTCACTATCGTAATCTGGTGAACCTTCTGAGTTGTATTGATCTTTTATATCAATTATTATATTGTTATTTCCTTCAATCTGTTTAGATAAAGTAGCTGCTGGTGATGATAAAATAGTATATTTCTTAACAATTAACCGAACAACTAAATGATTGATGATTAAGAATATTGATGATATCAAAATTAATATTTCTAGCAATCGGATTAAAATATTTGATTGATCAAGATACTTGCAGATATCTGATGCCCTTACAACGTTTACTATATGTTTAGAATTCATATAGAATCTAAAGATATCTTAATATACCATTGCAGTACAACTTAATCTAACAGTCTTATCTGCCAAAGATCAACAATAATTGAAACTGTCACAAAAGCAAATAGATCCATATAAATCAGACTAACTATATACCAAAATCAGATATAAAATATAGACTAAACCTGGTTTCTTTGCTTATGAATAAAACTATTTTTTCTGTGTAATTCAGAAAGATTATGATTGTTTAAATTTTTATTTTGTTCAATATCATTCATTCCAAAATCTGAACTTGAAGAAGGATTAGCAGCGGTCTTAATAGGTTGATAAAAGGATACAACTGAATTAGTTCTAGTTAATAATTCAGGCTCACTAAACCGATTTAAATTAAGGAGTCTTTTAATAGAGAGAACACATATTGTACATAGGGCCATTATTAACCCAGCAACCAAAAAAACTGCTCCTCCATTGTTAAATTTTGATAATGAAAGTTTATAAATTGAAATGAGAGTTACTGGACCAACTAAAGAAAACAAATTCTTTAGTAATGCAATTGCACCAAATAATTCTCCAATTTTAGATTCAGGATAAAATTTAACAATTGCTGAATTTAAGGAAGGACTTGCTAAGGTGCCAAAGCTTGTTATGATTGTAGTTAACAAAAAACATAAAGATGACGGTGCGAAAGAGACTAATATTAGGCCAATGGTTTCACATACTAAGCCAATAAAACAAATACTAAAGTCAATCATGTCAAATTGTTTTTTCATAACCTTAAATTTTAGAACTTTTTGTAAAATCTTATGGTTAATAATTGGTGATAAAACAATCAAAACAAATGCTCTCGATGAGCATGATATAGCTAGCAAGTGACTGATATCCAGTTGAACCCAATTAAATTTGTAGATGCCGTATAGCACATATATCTCACCCAATGACACTGCTAATGCTCCTAACAAACAATCAACTACAACTAAAACTATGACCGCTGTTCTTTCCTTTTTGATATTCGACGGGTTTGATGTATTTACAATTTCACTGGGTGAAATAAACAATTTCAATGGCTTTAAAAAATTAATTAAATTTAGAAATCTGATCTTAAATGGCAATGGTTCTAATTCTCGAGTATCTAAATTAACCATTGAATTCAGTGAAGCAGACATTGTTCTTGATTTTCTTCTTGCCTTTTCAGATCTTGATTCAGGTAAGATAAATATAGCAAAAAATAAGACAACGAATAATACAGCTAACTCAAATTTTAAAGGGGTAAATTCTTCATATAAGATCTCAGCTGTCTTATCAACTGCTTTAGCACTGACTATTTTATCATTCGTATCATTGTGATTAATTCTTTTTGAAATTGATAATATTAAATTACCCACTACTGGGCCAATACTCAAACCAACAAACAAGGAAGCAAAAGTAATACCTAATGAATAAATTCTTTCATGAGGTTCGACAATATCACTTATGTAACAATTAGTTAATGTAACTAAGGTTAATACACCACCACATAAGTTACCCAAAATCTCAGTTAGAATCATTAAGCTAAACTTCAAGTAAGAAAAGTGGTTCATTATATAAAACCTCAAAGTCCTCCCTAAGAATAAACAACCTATAATTAAAATTATAAACAACTTCCTACCGAATTGATCTGATAATGGTCCAATTTTACCTGAAGCAATTAACATAATGATTCCCGACAGGATACTATAGCCCATATGTAAATTAGACACCAAGACTTGAGTGTCTTTTGGATCGCAATACCCTTTACTACTATTTAAACTAAGATAGTTACATGCTAACTTAAATGTAATTAGCTGTCTAGTTGACTCCCCACTTGAATTTCCGAAAGCAAATAAAAAAGTAATTAAGCTAATCATTATAATCGATGGCCGTTTAAACCAATGTAAAGACTTGTTTAAATGTCTTTGTTCTCTTAACCAAGTAACATCCTCATCACCATGTTCCTCATCTTCTATAATTGCTTCATAAACATTATTAACCGCAGTTTCAAGATTGGCTTCATTGTCTGGATTGACTGGCTGATATGATGTTGACTTTAGTGGATCAGCCTCATTTGGCTTAGTCATGTTTGCTTTGGGTCCTAAAGAATAGTATCCTAGAGATAAATAAAAGAAAAAGGTAATTAATCCTTATTAAGCAATCAAGAGATAAAAATTAGCAAAATTATTGTAGTTGTTATTATAACTGTTGTTTTAAATAGGGTTAGTACCATTAGATCAGATAAATGGTCCTCGCTTTATCGGACCGGAAATCTATTTAATGCTCCAGAACAATTTTTCAGCCATTGCTAGACTAAACAAAATTAAAGAGAACGACTTTATTATACGCCACATACACAGACAAAATGTCATATATATATAAAAGATCAAATTCAAATTGTACAAAATAATTTAATGCTTCTACTTATTCTGCTTGTTCGGGCCGTCTTTTAAGATTATCAGAATAATTTACAACTGAACTAGATGGATTCAATGCCAAATTCCTTGATAAAGAAACAACCGAATTACTCCTAACTAATAGCTCATCTGTTGACTCTTTATTCAAATGTAAAATTTGCTTATTTATAATCACAGATATAATAGCAATGGTTGTTAGACCAACAAATACAATGAATACAAAACCTGGAGTATCGTTTTTGAGACCTATTTTATAAATATTTAGAACCACAAACGGGAAAAATAAGGTGAAACAGTTCTTTAATAAAGACATGGCACCGAAAAGCTCACCAATTTTTGATTCTGGAAAAAATTTAACAACTGCAGAAGAAATAGAAGGGGAGGCAAGGGCTGAAAAACTTGAAAGACCAAAAGCAACTAAAACTTGAGCTGTATTTTTACTCATCACAATTAATAAGAAACACATTGACTCAGCCAAATAACCAAAAATAATCATTCCACAATCAATTAGGTCTAGCTGCCTTTTCATCGGTTGAAAACCAAAATATTTATGAAAAATTTTATTTGATAAGATCGGTGAAAAAATGATTAAGACGAATGATCTAGTTGATGCAACAATGGTCATCAAATTGGCAAGGTCATTACTATTCCAGTCAAATTTAAAAATTCCATATTGTATCAAACATTGACTTACCGATATTACTGCTCCCGTAATTATACAATCACATAAGATTAATGAAATAACCACGATTCTATACCTTATAATTCGATTCTTATTGTTGGAACTTACTACATCTGAAGGCAAAGTCAATAACCAAAGAGGCTTTAAAAAGTTAAATAAATTGCCAATCTTAAGCAATATAGAGTTTTTATGGAGATATTTTGAACCATTTTGGGCACCACTGGTGCTATCATTTATGGTAGTATCGTTATTTGATTGAGATATAACTGAATTTGCTCTTGAAATTTGTTTTGCCTTTTCACTTCTTGACTCCGGTAATATAAAAATAGAATAAATTGTTAAAATAGTTAACAAAAAGATCGAAAACCTTAATGGAATATATTCACTTTTCAAAATTTTAGACCTTGAAGTTACTTTAAAGGTGTGAAATGATGGAGATGGAGATGTTGGTTGTTTATCAATATACTTAAAAGTGGAAGTAAATAAATTCGAAATCATAGGCCCAATAGACATACCAAGGTAAATTGCTGCGGCACTTAATCCAAGTGAATAAATTCTGGCATTCGGATCAACTACATCAGAAATATATGAGTTAGCTAAAGCAGTTATTGTCATTTCCCCTCCCAATAAACTTGCAAGACTTTCTGCAAAAATTAATAATTTAAATTTCAAAGCATCACTATGAGTGAATACCAAGTAAGATAAACTTTTGCTTAATAGTTCCATTGAAATAATTAGTGCAATAAAAGGCTTTCTACCATACTTATCACTCAATTGCCCAACTTTGGCAGCTGCAAGCACTGACAATATACTATTGACAACTAAACTCGCTAAATTATAATTGGTAACTAAAATTTGGGTGCTAACAGGATCACACATATCATTGTGCAAAACACTATTGCAAGCCAATTTAACGATTATTATTTGCCTTGATGGCTCACTAACAGCACTTGCAACTGAAAGCATAAATAATCCCAAGCCAATCATTAAAACGCTTGGCCGTTTACTCCAATGTAGTTGTTTATGTAATGTTCTTTGCTCCCTCAACCATTGAACTTCGTCATTATCATATTCTTCCTCATCATCAATCAATGCGTCATAGGCATCTATAGCTGCAGTTTCTAAAATGGCATCTGGTTCATTTATTGGATGTATCAAAGGTTCAGTTTCTGAATATCTTGACATATCTTCCGTTGAACCTCACCTGGAAGAAGTATTTTGTGGCTTTGGGATATTTGTCTATATATATTTGTCTATACAAATCTGTTGGCATTGTTTTGGTTTATCTCTATCAGCAGTAAACATAAATTTCTGGGACCAAGGAGCATGGCGGCGAACTGTATTTACCGTCTTTTTGGTTGATTGTCGTACGGCTCCAAAATCTGAAATTCAACCACCCGACTTTATCTAACCATATCCAATCTGAGCTGATAATATTTATGTACCGGTTTAACCATAAACTGTGGCATCATCCCTAAAACTTGAAGACTCAATTGAATTGTTCCTCATTTAAGCATTTCTAGATATTTATTAATCAACAGCCTTATCAGAGACCAATAAAGTGAGAAGATAATATTTTCCGATATATTCTCGCAGTAATTTCCTGCTCATATAATTCCTTGATGCCAATATAAAATTGATTTGTGGCACTTGGAAGTCTTCTGCTGATTTTCAATCTATCGGAAATTGAAGGGGTTATATTTAATAGATTTGCGATATTGATTCGAAACCAGAGGACTGTTCTACTTCAGATAATTTAAAAACTTGCCACCGCATGATAAACTTCATAACTCTTCTAACATCAAATAAAGAAATTTAGCATATGACAGCCATTATTAAAGAGTATATCTCTTGATACTCGTAATATAAATATATGAAAAAGCGATATACTTTTATAATTGTAATTGTATAGGTAAAATATCTATATCCTTGATTTTCACAGCCTCATTTTGTTTAGAAATAGGCACCTTGAGACTCATGATTTCTAATGGCGAGGTTTAATCACAGATGGCCCCAGTCTTTTGCTAGGGTTTGCTAACTATTTGCATGTATCAGACATAATGTTCAGCGATGCTGAAAACAGTAATCAAATGTTTTATTGATTACCAACAAGAAAAAGATAATTGCAATAAGCGCAGCAACTGTCAAATACTCCAAATTATTTTTTCTCAATAACAGCATCCCGTTTTGCTGCTGTTATTGAGAATGGTACTAACTAAGATTTAGATTAAACATATCTACGTAATCAGAACCTGGCGTATAGCTCGATTTAAAAGTTCCAAGAACTTCTTAGATCCCTAGTTCCCACGACTAGTATATTCTGAGTCACTTCTCTCAAAGACTTTTGCTTAAAACTAAAGATACAATATAAGGGGAGGGGAGATATAATTCTAACAGAATTGTAGCATGTGTCACTTTTATTTAAATACTAACCTTGGTGTTTGGCTTCTTTTTGGGATTAGCTGTTGTGCCTCTAGCAATTGCTAAGAGCTCTAACAAATGATATCCGGTTATTTTTAATGAATTTCTGAAACAGCGAGCCAGATATTTTAAGATTCGCTAGGTAAACTGTATAGAGGAAGAGATTGAACATTTAGTTATCCATACTTATTATTTATCCAAATCCTTGAATTTTAACTGTTGACAATTCAAAATTCTTGAATATGCAGAGATAGACCAATGTTAATTACCCATACCGAATGCTACAAGTGTTATCCAGAACTATTCCGTTAGAACAAAAATGATAGATCATATTTCCATAATGTATGTGTAATACAATACGCATTATACGGATCATAAAGTACCATCTAAGATGCCATATGATATACAAAGATGGTAATCCTTATGTAACCGCAACATATCATGTAATGTGTAAGATAGTATATAGTACGATGCATATCCTGCTACTATCTAATTTAATTATAAGCACACCCATAGATAATGGCACCACTAAGAGAACTAACAGAGATCGGTCATATCGGATATAGAAGTTTGGAACACACCGGAGAATAATGGTCAGTTTTCCTAATGCGACTCTATTTCCGCGATAATACGCAATCTGAGGCACTCTTGCTGTTGAAGAGACAAGCCACCAGATTCTGTCGCTTACGAAGATAATAAGAAATACAGACGCTGGCACTGCAACCCATGTCAAATCCTAGACATCTTCCGAGGCTTAACTAGCTAGTCAAAAGAAAACTACGGACGTGTTCTGTTCAATAACCTTATTGTCTAGAAAATGAGAGAGAGCGTCCAGCGCCTGTATCTATGATGCTCGATCACAAGGAGCACCATAATTTGGTTTGTGGAGAGAATTGCGATATCCATGTCGCATTATAGTGCTGCCAGATCAATGCTGCTACTAGCCATTGGTTCTCATATTGTCGTGTGGGGTAACGCTGCTCATCTGATACATACAGTCTCTATCTGTTTTTATTTACTATTAACGACGACTACTACATGTGGCAACTGCTGTAAATGGAGACCTAGTCTCTATACGTATACGCATTCTGTCTTTCCACCAACACTATCCTCCACCATTGTTGCTCCTCATCAACGTAACAAGTGCTGCCTACATCTACTCTTTCCATCCTAGCTAGTGTGTAACGAGCCTTCGCCCAACTGCGATTGCCACTGTGCTGCAATTCTCTCCACCGGTTGCTTTACTACAAAGCGTATTCTCCCCACCATCCTCTCAGCAGGGCTTCTGTGGCTCCTAGTTTTGCTTTCCTTATATTCCTCAAATTTAGGGCCAAATCTATATTTCTTTTCACGTGCATAGTTACTCAACAAGGGCTTTCGCCCTTGTTTATTTTGTGTCAAATTTCTCTTTCCCGCTCTCTACAAAGATTTGATCTTGTGTACACTCCGTTCGGTTTCTCCCTCGCTCACTGTTAATTTTCTCACCGATCAACCTTCTCTCTCTTAGTAGGAAAAAGAAAAATTTCAATAAAAATTTTCATTATTTATTACAGCTGAATAAATCTACCAAATTTTTGAAGTTATTTATCAAATCATCAAAAGAAACTAAAGATGTCTTTACCAGCTTCATTTGACTTAACTCCAGAAGACGCTAAATTGTTATTAGCTGCTAACGTTCATTTAGGTTCAAAGAACGTTCAAGTATGTATTTGATGATCGAAGAAAGTTAGATTTACATATGAGTATGGGTAATTGTCGTACAGAGTAAAGAGAAGGAGGATACCTAGAAAGGGAAAAGTGCAAGGATCGGGGTGCGAAGATCGGAAGACTAGAGACAAACGTGGATATAGAAAGAATGTAGAAGAGTATTTTGACATAGGTCGGGGGATAGTATCAGTGAGGAGTTGATTGTATATGACAGGATGTGTAAGACATGGTCAATAAGGACGACAGGTTTTGGAATTGCAATCGCGAAACATATCTGTGAATTGTGGGACGAGAGATTTTTCAGCCATAACGATGTAAATTAGCGGGAAAGGTCAGCGCGAAGCACAGCATACTAACGTTTTATTTTAGGTTCACAACAAACCATACGTTTACAAAACCAGACCAGATGGTGTTAACGTTATCAACATTGGTAAGACTTGGGAAAAAATTGTTTTAGCTGCCAGAATCATCGCTGCCATTCCAAATGCTTCTGATGTTGCTGTCTGTTCATCAAGAACTTTCGGTCAAAGAGCTGTCTTAAAGTTCGCTGCTCACACTGGTGCTACTGCAATTGCTGGTAGATTCACCCCAGGTAACTTCACTAACTATATCACCCGTTCTTTCAAAGAACCAAGATTAGTCGTTGTTACTGATCCAAGAACCGATGCTCAAGCTATCAAAGAATCCTCTTACGTTAACATTCCAGTTATTGCTTTAACTGATATGGATTCTCCATCCGAATACGTTGATGTTGCCATCCCATGTAATAACAAAGGTAAACACTCAATTGGTTTAATCTGGTGGTTACTTGCTAGAGAAGTTTTAAGATTAAGAGGTATCATCCCAGACAGAACTACCGAATGGTCAGTCATGCCAGATTTATATTTCTACAGAGATCCAGAAGAGATTGAACAAAACGCTGCTGAAGAAGCTAAAGCAGCTGAAGAAGTTGAAGAATCTCAAGTTAACGAAGCTGAAGCTGAATGGAACGGTGAAACTGAAGAAGTTGATTGGGCTGAATCTGGTGCTACTCCTGCTGCTGAAGAAGCTGCTGCTTCAAATTGGTAATTTACTAATTATTAAATAAAGTGAAAATGAAAATTTAAGTAATATTAGTTTATTTGGGGAGTATAAATTCTAATCTATTTTCTTTTTTTAATTTGTAAATTAAAAAACCAATTTTTTCTTAACAATAAAATAAATGAAAAAATCCGTATAGTATTCTTTGTTTATACTTTATTTTTTTGTATATTTGTAACTTATAAATTAAATGATATCTAATTAATACTATTTACTAGTAAAGAGTAAACTTTTTCATCCTTAACTCTTCTAATCCCTACTTTCTTCTCCATTGTGTTTCTTGCATTCCCTTTTGCACACTGACTCCTCTCTACGCTCCCTTCTGCATCTTTACATCGTCCTTTGACGGTCTTGAATCCGTACTAAAACTAAATAACCCTATAAATAGCAAATGTAGATATAGTTTACAATAAATCAGTTACCCGGCTCTTTCCCAATTTTCTCATCCAGCTAGAAAAACAGATTCAGCTACTGCCTTCACTATTTTTCCATTTCTTCTTCTTCATATTTGATTACCACGGAATATAACCTAATAAATCAAACATCCTAGTTATTGAAAAACGTTCGAGTTTGCTCTTGGTTTATTGATGGATTCATTCGTTCTGAATGCGATCTGTTACTAAATAGTTTTTCAATAATGCCCCACCTGAATAATGCTATAAATTCAATTAAAGGTCTTCTTTAATTTTATTTAGCTCAATAGTATTCTTCACTTTTTATGTTTTGTTTCAGGATTCTTTGTTTTTTATGGTTTTCCCATATAAATGTTTTTCATCCCTGGTTTATCGTGTTTTTACTTATTTCCAATAGAATTTGCACTTCATGCCCAGGGAATATGAGTATTTTACATTGTAGTACCATCTAACAAATGTATGAAGAATAATAATTAAAACTTTGGTTAAATTACTCTATCTCTTAGTATGGGCTTCGTCTAATGTAATGCCAAGGTGATGATGAATATACTAATTTGCCAACCTTCGGTGCAACACTTTTTTCTCTTCATTGTAATACATTCTATTTACTATATATTAGCTTTCATTTCACTCTATTCTTGTATTCTATGCTTTCAGAAAGAAAGTTCTTTGTTTTATCCTATAGAGTCTATGCAAAATTCTGAAACGCGTGTTGACACACAAAGAACATATAACGGTTTGATATAAAACCACTAGCCTCTTTGCTCTATTAATTAAATATAAGCGTGCTTATATTAGAGTCCGCCCTTTTCCAGTCTATCTGTCAATTATTTTAACTATATTCATTCCTTAGAATATCCCATTTTGATATGAAGTTTACTCGAAGATTCCAAGAATTCATATATTCACTAAGTACGAATGATAAATATTCGGAATTTGACTCTAGAAAATCGTTTAATAGAATAAATAAGCCAGATTCAGAAACTAATTTACTATACTCTCACCATAATCAATCAACCAATGACTTTATTGGTGGTGACTATGATGAAATTAGCAAAGGCAGTTTTGAAGGTGTTCACGAAGTTAGATTAGCGTGGAGACACATTAAAAATTGGTTGCTGAAACATTCACCAGATATATTGAACTCTTTGCAAGATAAATGTACTACGAATGATTTGAATGACTTTCAGAAGGACCTAAATATTAGAATACCCAACTGCTTGGTCGAGTTCTTTAAGCTAACGGATGGCCAATCAAATTATGGTGTGGATAATCACTCCGTTGGTTTAATATTTGGATTGAAATTAATGTCATTAGACGAAATTATGATCGAAACAGAAAATTGGAGGAAAATTTCTAAAGTCTTCAATAATGAGATGATGCAAATGAAACAGACATCAAAATTGAATGAGCTAACAAGGCTACCATTAAGTCATAGCAACAATATAACACAGTTTAAAAGAAAATTGTCTGAAAATGACAATTTTTCGTCATCAACTGAATTAATTGGTTCAAATTCATCAAGATCTTCATCAGTTTCTTCTTCAGACCATTTTTCTGCAATGTCTACTTCACCTGTGAATCATATTCCTAAGCAAAGGTCAATTCCTCCCGGTGCAATTCAAGAAACTTTTTCCCATCCAATGTGGATTCCAATAATAACGGACGAAGTTGGTAATTACATTGGGGTCGACTTATCCCCCCCTTTGAAAGGTTCAGGTAAATGGGGTCAAGTAATATTATTTGGCAGAGAGTTTGACTCTAAATTTAAAATTGCTAACAATTGGGGCGATTTTTTGTTGATCTTTGCAAATGACTTAGAAATTGGCAATTGGGACATTAAAGCTGCCAATAAGAACAACTATGGTGATTTGATGATCGGTAATGAGGGTGAATTAGTATTTGTTGACAAAGACTCAACAATTGAAATACCATATCTCGAAGTTTTAAAAAGAAGGTGTATCAAACAATGGATTCAGTCACTCGATCAGCAAGAAGAAGAGCAATCAAATGAAATTAAACAACTAGTTAATGAATTGAAGAATCCAATATCGGAAATTTTGTCATTCAAAAGTTTAAGTTCAATTGATAACTTTATAAATAATAATTTATCAATTATTGATAGTTTAAACAAACCAATTAATTCAAGCAACAGGACTAGTAATTCACCAATTATTAAGAGCCCTTTATCGAATGAATTAACTAACAATCTACAAAATGAATCAGATACACCCAACATACATCGAAAAGATAGTAATGGAGTGGGCAATATTAGTTCTAAAAATTCCTGATATAAGTGATAATCTAAATTATTCGAATAGTGACCAAATTGGTGATCCAAACTTGAACAGTAATCAAATTGCTGATGGTCCCAAAAATAAGCAATTACAAGATATTCCAATTTAAAATAACTGTTGTTCTTATTGCCCATTTCTTTTATGTGTTTCCGAAAACATCTGTAACGCATATTTCATAAACTTATCCTTCTATGTGTATATTTGCTAGCCTTCATTACCAAATGATTCTTTGAATATTATTTGGTTCACTCTCCCATATAAACTCATATTTAAAAAAAATTATCGTTGTCATCGCATTAATCAAGTTCAACCATAAAAACTCAAACAAGTGCCTTTTAGAACTAATTGGCCTAGTAAACAATCTGAAAATGATTAAAGGTAGAATATAGTACCGTGGTTCAAATAATGGTGACGGAACTAATGTTATACAAATTGCAACTAAATAAGTTAGAATTGTGATAGTTGATAAGATTCTCGAATTTTTTAAACTGGTAACTATTATCCAAGTTGAAAAATGATATAACGGGATTGTAACTAATTGACTATATTTATGATTAATTAGTTTTTTAAAAATATAAAATGTATAATGTCTATTATCAGCCAATAAGAATGGATGAATAACTGTAAAGTTATCGATTATAAATTTAATCAATAGCCCAATTAACACATTGATAAATATATTGAGCCCATGATTATTAACTAGGAATTTAAAGTATTGTTGTAATGTCTTGGTGGATAACCAAATTGGCCAAGTGAAGAAGGAAATAAATGAAAAGCAATAAAAAATTTGGACAATATGTAAACTTATTTGGTGGTTTTCTTTATCACCAAATGTAATCCCTTTATTAACTTTTATGAATATTGCAAATAAAATGAAGTTAACCAAAAATGGTATGACTATTAACCAATCTTTGATCAACTGATATACGACTTTAAAAGTCCTCTTAATAAAACTATGTTCTTTAACTCTATTATCAATCAAAATCGACATTATAAACGCTAGCCATACTATATTAGTTTGTCTAAACCATAAACTAATAAATCCAACAAATCCGCTTAAGTAACAACTGTTGGCCAATCCAGCGGGTTGCTTAGTAGTCAACATCAATGAAAAGACAACCAAAATAGTTGACCAGATATCAGTGTAAAATAAAAAATAATAAGTAAACAACAACGGCTGAGACACAATATTAATTGACCAAACTTGATTTGACTTATTTATTTTTCTAATTATTAACGGCAATACAAGTACTCCTCCGATTAAATTGATTGACCTTAAAACAGTATAATTTTCACATATATTAGTATTTGTCATTACTTGTAAAACCCTAGTATATAAAAACCCAAGAAAATACAACCCTGGAGGCGTTGTTATCTTATTATCCCATTTACTAAATCTATATTTGCAATAAACTTGACATTGCTTAAGGTGAAAAACTTCGTCAATAAAAGGCTCTTTCACATTTCTTGAAACTTGATGTTGAACTATTCCGCAAAAAATTATAAAAACAATTGTTAGTACATTTTTAATTAAAGACATCACAAGGTCTAGATTCTCTGGTACTACTAAGGGCATTAATTCTGCCTTGGATAAGTCGAATGATGTCTATACTTAGTATTAGGTGTTTGATCTACTGGAATACAACATTTTCTCACAAACCACAAATTTCACAAACAGGGGAAATTTGGTGTTTTTACAACAGTTGCAAAAGTAATAAAAGATAATCAATTAGTTCATATCTACCTTGAACACATATTCTTTATAATATACATTGCTATCAATATAATTCATATTCATATATAGTCAATTTAGAAAGGAGCATCTAAATTGAAAAGAAAATAATTGCTTAATTTTGATAAATTTTATACATTTCTCTTAAAAATATAAACAATACTATCAAATTAAAAGACAGAAGGATGTCTATTCATGAAAGAAGAGGTAGAAATTTTATTAGTAGTAACACATTATTTGAGGTTAGCAATAGGTTCATTCCGTCGTCGTCCTCATCACTGGTTTACAGAAATAATGATAACTCAGTTGTTCAGCTGCAAGTCCATTCAATTAATAACGACACTGAGCTTTCATTAAGAGAAGATATGTTGTTTATAAGGTCAAATAACAGTTCAGACTGGCAAAATGACTCTTCGATCAATTCAACTACGTCGTCACCAAGCAGATTATCACCGCTTAATAAATTGCCAACAAATTCACATCAAGACAAGATCGCTGACGCATTGGGGTATAGCAACCAGTCCAAAGTTTTCAATTTTCATTCTCCTACCAAGAACAAGGAATTAAAGAGGAATAACAGTAACTCCAGCAGCAATTCACTCGAAATTGCTGGTCCATTATTATCGAATACTTCTTCGAAAGATATTATGATGCTATTAGCAGCTGAACCGAGTGAGTCAAGCAAAGGCGGTAATAGTCCGATTCCAAGGCCAGCAAAGCTATTAATTGCCAATAGTATCTTACAAGCTCCCGGTTTGAGAAATGACTTTTACTCCAATTTAGTTAGCTGGTCTAAAAAGACCAATAAAATAGCTGTTGGATTGGGTATTCATACTTACTTATGGGGCATTGATAATGACGTTGAGGCAATAATCTATAATGATTATGATGTCATTACAGCAGTTTCTTGTTCTTATGATGATTACTTTTTAATTGCAACTGCACATGGTAATATTTTATTAATCAATCATCTAGATAACCAGGTCAAATCATCATTCTTTAATAAGGATAGATGTGTTTATTGCTTTGAATGGTTCCCAAATTCAAAATTTTTTCTAGCTGGAGACGAATTCGGTGAAGTACTAATCTTTGAAATAGTCAACGATAATATTGGAATTAGTTTAAGTTTGATATCAAGCTTTAAATGTCACCAACAACAAATTTGCGGTAATTATTAATCGCTTTTTCTTTTACATACTAACTCTATGCCATCTGTTTACTAACATATACAGGAATTGCTTTAAATAATGATTGCACGCAAGTTGCAATTGGAGGGAATGATAACTGCTGTTCGATTTGGGATATTGCAAACCTTGAATCACCTACATTAAAATTCATTTTACCTCATAGTGCAGCTGTAAAGGCCATTTCATTCTGCCCTTGGACTAAGTCCTTATTGGCTACTGGTGGTGGTAGTAGGGATAGAAATATTAGATTTTGGCATACAAATAGTGGAACATTGCTAAGTTCATTCAATACTAACGGTCAAATAACCTCGCTCATCTGGTCAAAATTTAAGAAAGAATTAGTAGCAACTTTTGGCTTTGGCGATAGCAAGAAACCTTTGTTGATCAGAGTCTATTCTTATCCTCAAATGATACCTATAGTTGAAGTTCCCGCAACTCCAAACTTAAGAATTTTAAGTTCAACTTTGAGTCCTGATTGTGGTTCAATTTGCGTTGCGACTAATGATTCAACTATAAGAATTTATCGGTTATGGGATAAAACCCATGATATTATATCTTCCCCCGAATCACAGGGAATTGGGATTTACGGAAGTTCTTTAATTGAATTACATGAAGGTATTGATAAAAGGGGCGATACTATAAGATAGGTTTAATACTAAAATACTATCATGTTGGATCCTGTACACAATCATGCAATTCACTGGGTCTTGCAATTAGGCAGTGCAATATTAATGATTTCAATAATAATGCCTAAACTAATATATAGAATATCTTCTTTTCTAACTTAAATACCAATTTGAATATATATATCCTTCAATACTAGTCAATAATGTCAGTTCCGTTGATTAACCGTTCGTTGACGACTATTAGAACAGAATTAGAGTTCTTGCATGATTCGGAAGTAATTACCGATCAACTATATAACAGATTATTGCAATCGATACCAACTAGATACCAAAAAGATATGAAACCTTGGGATGTGAACAAACTAGATGTAAGCAATAATACTGCATCTGATACAGATAAGTTAGTTGAAGACTTATCTAATGTTAACATTAGCTCGCCATCCTACCCTCCACGCACTCAAGGGCCAAAGCCTCTTGGATATTGTAAAGCTTTATATGACTATCAATCACAGGAGCCAGACGATTTGATATTGTCAAAGGATGATAAAGTTGCTATTTTAGAGCATTTATCTGAAGATTGGTGGAAAGGATATAAACAAAATTCAACCCCTGATAGAGCTGGAGTATTTCCATCGAATTATGTCAAGGTAATATCACAACAAGAATTTGAGTTAACTTCAAGTCGTACACCCCCACCACCACCACCAGAAAAGATAGAAAAACATGATGAAAAAGCGTCTTATCAATCTCCACAATATTCTGCACCTCCACCACAATATGTGCAACCACTTCAGCAAGAACCCTCGTATGGAGGCTATGCACAGTATCCACCGGTCTCAACTAATTATTATCCACCTCAACAAAATCAACAACAGCCAGCTCAACAAGCTGCTGTTGTTGAACAATCTCCTCATGGATCTCACTTAAAGAAATTTGGTAGCAAATTAGGAAATGCTGCTATTTTTGGTGCTGGGGCTACAATTGGTAGTGATATAGTTAATTCGATTTTTTAAAAATATATAATTTTATGGATATAGTATTATAAGTGGATTTTATGCTTTAAGAAAGAATGATATGAATCTGAGATCATTGGCATATGTATTTTCACTATGTACAATTATAAAAAACTGACTTTTTTCATCTCTTACTTACGACTATCAGTAACAGTATTTAATAACAAAGTATCGTTATCTAATAAAATTCTATTTGGCGAATTGGCCAAAATAGAAGCAATTTCTCTTGCAGTGTCTAATCTCTTCAATTCAACATAATCTTTTGATTTTTTAATGGCTTCACCAACTAATTCAGCAGATTTAGCTTCACCAGCTGCCTTAATAACTAATTGCTGTTTTTCTTGAATTGCTTTATCGACTACGAATGCAGCTCTTTGAGCATCTTGTTGAGCAATTTGTTTAGCTTCTACAGCTGCACTGAACTCTGGTGAGAAAGTCATATAAGTTAATGAAACATCATCTAAAGCAATATTGAATTTACCAGCACGACGGATTAAATTTTCCTTAACTAATCGGCTGATCTTTTCTCTTTGAGTGATTAATTGTGATGCGTTAAATTGAGCAACTACTGATTTTAAGACTTCATTCACAATCGATGGTAAAACCTTTTCGTCATAGTCAGTACCTAAAGTTCTATAGATAATTGGCAATTGTAAAACATCAGGTTTAAATAAAACCCTACACGTAATATTAACCATTTGTAAATCTTTTGTACCAGTCAATGAAGCAACATCTCTTGGCTTAGCTCTAACATCATAAATAACTGGCCTCTGGAACCAAGGAATTATAAAATGTGTACCTTCTGGGTAGATTGTAGGTTGAATCCCATGAAGACGTGAATATATGATAGCTCTTTGACCACCATCGACATTGAATAAGGCATTCTGAGCAAAAACTGAAATACCACCCAACAATAATAATCCACCAAATCCAGCGAAGAATCCGAATGGCGATCTTGGGCTTGCTCCAGATGGACCACGAGCTTGTGCTGCTCTGCGTTTCAATTCATTTGATAAATTCCTCCACTGTTGCTCGCTCATACTCTTAGTATAGTTACGATATCAATATATATGTATAGTTTTAATACTAAAGCAAGCAAACGTTTACCTTCTTACTATTCAATCTCATTGTCATACATATTCAATTTGCCCCTTTGCAATGTCGTCAATCTTCAGAGGGCACGCGACATTTTTGTTACCTTAATTTGCAATAAATTATATATTAAGCTATACAAGACGACATAATCATACTATTCAAGAAGGTACTCCTTCATAATCCTGTTTTTCATTGTATTCGTTAATTATCCTTTTCCAATGCCTCTTCCTATTAGTTTGAATAGGGTTAATTCTAATAAACTTTTCTAAAAAGATTAAAAATAAAATGAATAATGCTATGACGAAGCTTGGAGCAGTCAATCTGATTAACGTCAGACTCGTAACAGTTCTTTGATAAGGACATTCAGCATACGGACCCCCAGTGACATAGCATCCGGATACCGTTATATCATTTAAATCAATCCAAATCGGATATGGAATCTTCTTACGGTTAACAGTATCCATCAAGGCTAGCATTTCAACACTCAGTCTTGGCAAACCAAACGCAAATCCTTTAGGACAAGAATCCTTATAAGCGTCAAAGTATTGCCTCGTATCTTCGTGAATGATTGTCCAATCATTTGGTGATGTAGTATTCTTACATGCATATGGGTATTTATGATAACAGTTTGCAATTTTCCAGCCATCTGTACTCAAAACCGCACATTTATAGGCAACCTGACTTTGGTCATCTAAACTATTACTATCATTATCTCTTCGATCAGTTTCGTTTAATGCCTCAAAGGGCTCGCTGGGTTGGTCAATAGCCCATGACCAAAACGACAAAGGTAAAAAGTTATTGATAGTTTCACCTAATGATATATCGTTAGTATCATTAGCAATTTGGTACAAACTTGAATTAAGTATCGGAGAATAACCACACCTAACATAGTCTTTAAAAGTTGAATTAGTGAAAGGTGAATTACTGCTATCTATTACAAATCTAAAATGGGAAGTTAATGAAATATTATTGAACACTTCTAGATGATTATCATTATTATTAAAGTTTGATATTAACTCCAGACATTCATTATTTAGAGTTGTATTTGTCGTTGGAGACATCACGGAATTGATGCTTTGATTTCGGAAAAACAAGATGTCCTTGTCTTGTTGGGTGAATTGGTAAGTTTTATCGGATTCAACTAATTCGTCGGAATCAATTATAACGAGGATTCGCTTATAATCAAACAATAGAAATCTTTCCAATGTTGGGAAGGCATTTACTGAATTATTGTAAAAGTCGGTAGGTGCATAATTCAGCGAATGAGATGTTCTATAGTTGGATAAGTCTATCGGAGTAAATAAAACTGACCCAAATGCGTTTATTGTATCATTCAATGTTGAATTACCTAATTGTTTAAATTTTGCGTTTGATGATTTGTAAATGGACTCAATAATCCGAGTACTATTGAACTTAGAGTCTTCATAGTCCAGAATTGATTTTAATTTGAACAATAATTGAATTAGATTAACATTCAAGTTCGAATTTGTGCTAGATAAGAACATACTGATTTTTTCCATAAGCGTATCAACGGTAAACGCTGGCTGACACCTATATGTTCTATTCTTCCAACTAACATCTACCGTTGCCAGTATATCGCTAGTCGAGTTATTTGGGATTGGTGCTGGGCATAATTGCCATTTCTGGGTAAACTCATTCCAGTATAAATCAATCATAACGGACTGGACGCCAACACTTAATAATCGTTCAACATCATCTAGCGTATTCAGAGTATATCCCTGATTTTCAAATAATAAAGTATTTAAGGAAACCCCAAACGTGGTTAGCTGGTCAATGGGTATTGGTTTTGAAACATCTCTCTGTGTTCGTATTGCTCTTTCAATTCTTTCTGAAGGTGATGGCCAATTTTCAAGATTTTCAGAGCATAATGCTTGCAATAAACAACATAGTATAACTATAAGTAGCGTCAAACATCTTTCGAACCTCATATTTGAATCATCTCAGAACTGTTTGACTAGATAAATTTCATTTATAGAACTTTCAATAGTATATTCGAAGGGAGATATTAGAATTTTAGATGAACGCGATGAACGCGGCTCTAATATTTAGAAAAAAAACATATATAAACAAATTAGATACATTTCTTTGACCTATCTTCAATACTCCGATGGCTTAATGACTTACATAGATAGTCCTTTAGACACATTAATTGAGAATATACTCAATGGATTAAATACTAAACAAAGAGAGGCGGTAACAGCGCCTTCAAATGGTAGATTGCAAATCATTGCAGGTCCAGGTACTGGCAAAACAAAAGTTCTTATTTCAAGGGTTGCATACTTGTTATTAAATAATAAGATTTCTCCACAACACATCATTGTTACAACATTCACCAAAAAGGCAGCTAACGAAATGGTTGAGAGATTAGTTGACTTGTTAAAGGATAGCAATATTGATGTAAGCAAAATATTGATCGGAACCTTTCACAGTATTTGCTACAGGATTATTAAGATATACGGAAAGAAAATTGACATAGCTGATTATAGTATCACGGATGAAAGAGACAGTAATCAGGTTTTACAGGAAGTTTTGTCAAAGTTATCGCCAGCGGAACTAGAATATATATCAGGCTTACCACAAAGTGAAGCTGACTTATTTAAATCAGGCACAGCTGATGATGGTAAATATCATGGATATGATCCGAAAAAATTCAAAAGGCAGATTTCAAAACTAAAGTCCTCAGGTATTCAGCCTGCTAATTATTCTAGATTAAGATCTTGTAATAGGTTATTGATGGTTGTCTATAAAAAATATCAAGATCAATTAAAAAATAATCTATTACTTGATTTTGATGATTGTCTATTATTTTGCTATACACTTATTACTAAATATCCAGTTTTAAATTTTGTGGAGCATGTTTTGGTCGATGAATTTCAAGATACTAACGAGATTCAGTTGCAGTTGATGTATGAATTTGCAAAAGGACATCCTACAAAACCAAAATTACAAAACAATGTCACTATTGTTGGAGACCCAGATCAAAGTATCTATGCATTTAGAGATGCTCAATTCATTAATTTTGAGAAGATGAAGAATTTTTATAAAAGAAATGGGTTAGAACCGTGCGATGTAATTACTTTGAACGAAAACTATAGATCAACATCGGATATATTAAACCTTTCAGAAAAAATTATGAGACAGCAAGAAAAACGTTTAATGAAAACGTTAAAATCCCAAATTAATACTTCTTTTCGTCCTGTTTATTTTAATCTAGCTTCATCAGAGGAAGAAGCAAGATGGATTGTATACCAAATTGAAAATCTAATGGCATTGCCTAATTCAATTTTTAAATATAGCGATATTTCAATTTTGGTTCGTTCCGCTTATCAAACAAGAGTGATTGAAGATGAGCTTTTTAAAAGAAGAATTCCGTATGTAATGATTAGAGGGAAAGCATTCTGGGATCGCAAAGAAGTGAGTGCAATTTTGGATTATTTAAGAATCATTGCTAATGAGAATGATCGTATCGCTTATTTAAGGACTATAAATTTTCCGAGAAGAAGTATTGGCATTAAAACCCTATCTGCTATTGATGTAGTTCTAGAAGCTGAAATTGCTAAACAATGTCCGACTAAAGACCTGATATTTGAAACATTATGGAAAATCGCTAATTTTGATGTTGCTGAAGTTAAATTAACCTCAAAGAATAGGGAAAGTCTTATAAACTATTTAAATTTTATTAAGGAGTCAAGAGAACTTTTGAAAAAGGTTGATGACTATCACTCGACGTCTATTCTATCATCTGATAAGAAAACATCATTAATAACAAACTTTTTTGAATTCGTATATACTAGATCTGGTATTCAAAAGGAATTTCATAACGATCCAAATTGTGAACTTAACATATTTGAAGTGCAAAAACAGTTATGCGAATTTACACCCATGGATGAAGAACTACCTCTCTACATTGGGGGCCGTGAATCTGAGATTGATAAAGATGAGAGAAATTATCTAGCCAAATTTATACATTCTATTGGCTTATATGAAACTGACTCCTCGACTGAAATGGAGAAAGAAGAACAAATAGCTGCAAAATACCCTGGAATGAAATATAGTGGCAAAGTGGCATTATCAACAATTCATGGATCAAAAGGCTTAGAATGGCCGGTGGTCTTTGTCCCTGGTTTATCTGAAGGTTTATTGCCAGCAAAGTTTGCTCTCGATTCTGGTGGAAAAGATGCAGTTGATGAAGAGAGAAGATGTTTTTATGTGGCTATAACTAGAGCCAAAACTTTACTATATTTGTCATCATATATTGAGGAAAACCGGAACTGTAGATGGGGCCGTAGACCTATTGAGAGTGCTTCTAGGTTTATGTTGAATATGGGACATGGAAATATATTTGTTGAGTCGCAACATGCTTTCAAGAATTGGAATCTTTTCAATAAATTATACGAAGTTAGGGATAAACAAAAGCCATCAGCTTCTCATTTTAATTTAGATCATTTCAACAGGCTATATCAACTAAGGTTAAAAGCTTTTTTAAAAGGTTCTGATTTCAGGATAACTGGAGAGAATTTTGCGTCATCCAATCAAAGTTTATCATCAGATATAGCCTCAACTGATTTTTCAACAGCGAGATCTGAAATGAAAAATAGCAATGAATATGTTAAAATTAAAATAGAAGAAAGGTCCGTAAAAAAAAGTAAACTCAATACCCAACCACTGCTATTGAAGTCATCAGTAAAACAATCAAATTCGAATCAAGTTAATGGGATCTATAAACCATGGTGCAACCCAAGAAGAGAGCCAATGTACAATACAGATTCGTGTAAAATGGCTCCTCCCTACCACAGAGGATTAAAGATAAAGGAGGCGTCAAATACAGCCAATACACCAATATCATACCCAAAGAATAATAAAGCCCCTCCTTATATTCCGGTTAGAAAAGTGCCAGATTTTATTCTAAAGAGAAGAGCAAAATTAAATAATAAAAGCTCAACAAATGAGAAATTATAATTTGGAGCATAAATACTTACGATGCACAGGCCAAATAATCATCTATTGGTCATTTTTTTGGGGCGAGTTTTTAAGCCATCAGAGACTGAGACGTATTTGAAGTTTTGTTGCATCACACTGGCATTCAATACATACAATTCTCGTTACTCTATAATGAAAAACTCATTATATATATAATTTATAGAGAAATTATAGAAATTTAATTGAGTATATCTACATAATGATTTAGGTATGATCAATGTGACATGTATTATAAGATAAATGCTTCTAGAAATAATTGAATTAGAGACATTTATATTCAAACAAAGTGATATAGTTCGCTATTCCTTTTGAATCCAATCATGTGTTAAGAGTTGAGTGATAAAATTTATTTATCAATGTTGAATCTTTTAGTTGCGAAAATCTAAAGTACGGGGACAATTATCCTATTACAAGTGAAAACTTCCTAATTAGGTATTAATCAATCAAATATTGGATCCACATAGGAAGATAAAATGCTATTCTAGTAATTATTTCCTTTCTATATTTTGTAATAAGCCTTCCTAAGTGTCTTGAGCTCTTAATGGTTCAATTCAATTGATAAACTTTATCAATTTTTTTGAAATCATTGAATGCAGAGCAGGTTGAACATGAAAGAAGTTTTGTCAATTCAAAAGAAAATAAATCAAAGAGATTATGAAATGGATAATACCTGTTGTCCTAATGGTATTTATAGCCAATTAATTCTTATTTTATTTGATCTTGACAAATTCTCTTCTTGAATCCTAACCAGCGATGAACAAGATTTGAAAGGCAATTAGCTTCACCGAATTCAGACATGTAAAAACAAATAATTTACAAATTTTGAAAGAAACTTAAGATAAAACCTTCAGTTGAGCTTTACTACAGCCTAGACAAACTACAATTAATACATATCACCACTACCTAATAGAAACCTAAAAAGATGAATATCGAAGTTAGATCTATTTTAGAATGCATCTAATATCTTTTTTATTTCCTTTTTTTCTCTTGTATGTTTATACTTCTATACTAAAACAACTGAGTTAACTTCATACCAATTACCTTATTTAGTGATAGTGAAACTCCAAGGGAATGTCAAGTGCACAGTTTTATCGTCGTCAACAAATTTAGCAACAGCTGAGTAGCCACCCCTAGCTAATAAACCAGAAGGTGCTTCAACTTCACTGAAAACTCTTTCATAATATGGCTTATCTTTGGTATTTGGCGCGTATGAACCTAATGGCTCTTCAACTTTGTCAACTCTAATGCCGGCCTTTTTAACTGAGTGCAAATATTTTAAACCCGTAACAATTTCATGCTGGATACGGAATTTGATAACAAGTTGATAGACAGACTTCTCTTTGATACTAAACTTTACATCTTTGCCGGCAATCGTATTACCGTTGGCATCTTCTAAATTGATCACGATTGGATCCAATTCTGGTTGATCTGGAAATTGTAAGGACATCTCAACAACAACAACTTTACGGTTGTCCCCTGGCTTAACCGGGTATGCTGTGCTATCATCTGTTAAACCTAATGAAGCCTTCCACTTAGCTAAACTTTCATCTTCGGCATCTAACTTGGTGTATTCTGCGATGGTTTTCTTTTCCCCAACCGTGTATCCCTCAACGATTTCTGGGACCAAATCATCATCTTGTATCTTATTTGAAGTCATCTTAAATCAATCTGTGGCTAACTTGAAGCAAGAACTTACAAGAAATATTTATAATGTATAATCTTAAAAGAAGAAACACTGTTGAAACAGTCTGTTCGTCACTAGATCAATCAAACGGTTTAACCGAATACACGACCTACATATATTCTACATGTTAACGACGTTGACATATTAAACGCCATTTTCTATTCTTATTGAAATTATTAACTAATCATCTCTATAGATAACTATTGTAATCGTTTGGGTTAACTTGAACTTGTTAAGTTTCAAGTGTGTAGTAGTGATATCGTTTGAACGAACATTAAAATTTTCAATAGGTATCTTCATTTTTGATCTCTCGTCTAATTATTCGAAGGAGCATTGTTAGAATGTTGATTATGATTAGTATTGTTTTGGTTTGAATATCTATTATTCTTATATGTTCTCTTATTCTTCCTGTTATATGGTTGAGTTGAATCAGGGATGATGATGTAGGGATTATTTAAAAGCCTTCTTTCGGTTTCTTTATCGTATGAGGGGGTATATCCGTAGTAGGCAGCATTTGGAGGGGGTATTATTGGAGGTGGTTGGTAATAATTTGGAGGATATGGGAGGATGGGAGGCACGATTGATTGGCCCTGGGGATTGTAGTAGCTATTTGGTGGAGTGTAGTGTTGTGGCGATATGCCCCCGTTATAATTAATTGGAATTGGAATGGAAATTGGTCCTATAGGGTTACTAGTGTATGCATATGGGATAAAGCTTGGTGGCTCAACTGGTATGTATCCATCTTGCCTACCAAATTCTTGGGCACTATCAACTACGGATTCTTCACTAAGTGATTCATCATCCTCCTTATCTTCTCCATCTTCTTCGTCTTCGTTTTGAGGGCCTTGAAATATCTTTTCTCTTATTTTCATGTATAATGCTTCTTTGGATGCTCTTTCTGACTCTATTGTTGAAGTGGCCGTAGATAAGATCTTTTCATCAGACGAACTGGGAGTGGCAGTGAGTGGAGTATCAGAATTGTCAATCTGAATCTTGTTGTTACTACTATGTTGGCTTTCCATCGAATCTGAAAGCTGTGTCTCTGAAGAGCTATCTGTCCTATCGGCTGATTTTACCTTACCCTTTTTGATTAGCATCTTCGGTTTGACAATATTTACTGGTTTGTTGGGCACTATATTAGTGGGTAACTGTTGTTGATGTTGTTGCTTCTGTGGTAATTGGTCATGTTGGGTGAAATCAGATAATTTAATAAACTTGCTGCTATCCTTCGCTTCTAAATCATTCATGAAATTTTCATAATTGAACTCCTCAGTTGGTGTCACAATAATCTCGTTAGATGTGTTATTCCAATGTTGCAAGTTGTAATACTGACATAAGTGATGACTCAATAAGCGGTAGTACGAGTTCTTTAGAAAATTAGCCCTAATTGAATACTGAATCTTAGTATCTTTTGATGTTGATCTATCACCTAGTATTGAGTTTTTAATAAATGCGATCAAATCTTTCTCCAAGTGTAGAAGATAAATTCTTTCTTGTTGCTTTGAGAGAGCCGCCTTTATAGACTGTGGAACATCGGTCATTTTGCCATTCAAATTAGCTTCTTGTGCTTATCACTTCTAGTTTTGTTGTCAAAGATTGGTTGATATTTTGAACAAAGAAAAAAAATTCAAGGAAAAATCTACGGAGCCCGAACTGGGAAAATTGAGTATCTGTATGGTTTTACTAAGACTAAGATTTATCCTTCATTTATTCAAGTTTTCAATCTAATTTATTCTGGTATAGTTAGTCCGTTCAAGTATATATCAAAAAATGAGTAGCTCAGATGATGTATGTATAATAAACTTTGATGGCTTTAGAAAAACATTCCTTAATTGAGTATTAGGGAACTGGTGGCGGATCAACAGATTGATAATATATGTACTAACTCGCAAATATATAGATTAGAGCTAAAAGATTAGCTAAATTAACTTCATTAGGAGGAAATAAATCTAATTCTTCGGGTCAATTGGATAGTGATGGTTCATCACAAAGTTTGCCCACCCAAGCGCCTTCAAAGTCTGAGAGAGATAGAGGTACAACTGGAGGTTTTTCAAATTCAAACTCCTCTAAGGACACTCTTTCACCACCTATTGCTAAACCTAAAGCACCAGAGCGAATTACTTTATCTAATCTATCACCAGAGGAACAGATTTCCAAATGGTTATCGATAGAAATAGAAACTATCTTTCAAGCAACTATAAATAAATCGCACTTGAATGGTTTGGTATATTTACAATCATTGGCTTCGGAAGTTGAAGGGGAGAATAAGTTGCTATCTGAAAATGACTTGGAAGGTATATTTATGGAAATTTTAATTGAGTCAGGGGGTCCTGCTGGCTATAAATCCTCCTTGGAGTATCTATTTTCGATTTATCAAAAATCGTATCAATTAAAAAGGATTTTACCAAAGAAAACATCATTATATGAATCAAAGATAAGAATAATTAATAACATAATTAATTTTGCCTGCTCCTATGGGTTTATCAATTTTCAAGTTCCAGATATGTTTATCAATAATGATATCAAGGATGCGATTGATTTGATAATTGATAACAGCGATATGAATCCATTTTTGGTTGACATAGTTAACAAAAGTATTGAACAAGATTCTTTGCTTGACTTGCTAAACATTTTCCTACCTGTTTTAAGTAGTAAACTTTATAAGGTCGATTTGAGTGACAGATCATATTCAAACTATTTATCCGTTTTTGAAACGTTTGTTAATATCAAGCCAGTTGCCTCTATATTTTCGCAAGTGAATGGATTTCAACCTCCAAATAGACAAGAAAGCTTAGATTTTGAAAATAAGACCTTATTAGGACCCTTGCTAAGGTTGTCACCACTCTCGGAGACAGTTTCACTCTATTATTTTACAGAAAATGTTGAGGATGTTTCGAAAGTTCATTTAAACTCAACATACGAAAGTTTACAAAATGAATATAAAGTCTTAGTTGATCGTCTATTTTTTATTATTGATAAATTAATTCGTGGTTCCTATCAGACTAGACAAGACATATTAAATTGGTTCAGCGAACTTATAAACTTAAGTCATTTAAGAAGAGGTAGTCATGCTGATTTAAAAAAAATACCATCAGATGGTATTATGTACAACATTTCAGTTATCTTAATTAAATTAAGTTTACCATTTTTAGATTACCCCATCTATTCCAAGATTGATAAAATTGATATTAATTTTTTTGGTAAAAGTAAATTAATTGACATCAACGAAGAATCAAGGGTTAATTCCTCAATTCAGGAGGCTAATGAATTCTATCTTAATTTCGAAGATGGTTCTTCAGCCAATTTTATTTCTGATTGTTTCTTTATTACTTTGTCCTATTTACACTACGGTATTGGTGGTGTTTTTATCCATTTTGATAGATTGAAAAATCAAATTAAACAATATAATGAGAGAATTGATATGATTCGAAATAATCAGGTACCACAAGGTTCGAATCCAATGATGGCACAGTTTTTAAGAACACAATTACCAACATTGACTAAAAATTTGAATATGCTAAAAGCTGCAAAACATTCGATACAAGCAATTTTCAGTTTCAGATCATTGCAGTTGGAAATCTATGATTTTATAGTTGGTTCAACAGTATTTATTACAAAACTAATAGATCCCAGCCATCAATATCCAAGACAAAAATTGTCAATTCCAATCTTTAAAATCAGTAATATTTCAGAATTAGACGATCATGATTTTTTAATGACAAAAGCCCCAAAGCCATGGAAATACTATCCGGAATTTATTTTGGAAGGTATTATTAATTATTGTAAGTTCGTTACGAATTTTAGAGGTTCCCCATTAGTTCAAAATTATGAGAAATTGCAGTTGTTTGTTGAATTTTCAATTATTTTGTTACGCTGCCCTGAATTAATTGGTAACCCACATATGAAAGCACATTTAATAGAAGTGTTATTTATTGGTTCATTACCAATGACTGACGGAAGTCCTGGTTTTATCTCACCGATTTTCAATTCTAATAAGTTAGTTATTGATAATATATTATACTCATTATTAGATTTTTATGTTATGGTTGAAAGAACTGGTGCATCTTCACAATTTTACGACAAATTTAATACTAGGTACTATATTTCGGTGATTTTGGAAGAATTATGGAAAAATGAGATCTATAGAAATCAATTGGCTAGCTATTCCAAAAATAATGTTGACTTTTTCATTAGATTTATTGCAAGAATGTTGAATGATACAACGTATTTGTTAGATGAAACATTTAATGAATTAAACTCAATTCATAATTATCAACAAGAACTAAAGAAACGTAATAGTGGTTTACCTGGCAATACTGAGGAGTATGGAACAGATGAAGAACTTAATGGTAATCTAAATTCCTCAGAAAAGAAAGCAAAATCTTATATGGGATTATCAAATAAAACAATGGAGTTGTTCAAGTTGTTTACAAAAGAAGTACCCCAGGGATTCGTTCTACCAGAAATTGTTGATAGATTAGCAGGTATGCTAAATTATAATTTATCTGTAATGGTTGGACCCAAATGCTCAAACTTAAAGGTGGAACATCCTGAGAAGTATGATTTTAATCCAAAGAGAACATTAAGTGATTTATGTGAAGTTTACTTCAATTTATCAAATCAAGACAAATTTATAATTGCTACATCTCGAGACGGCAGATCATTTAAAATATCATATTTTAAGAAAGCAGAAAGAATTTTATCAACAAAAACGTATACTGATCCAAATATTATCAAAAATTTAGTCGAATTTGCTGAGAAGGCTGAATTACAACGACAAAATGATGAAGATGAAGAATTAGAACTAGGAGAAATTCCTGATGAATTTTTGGATCCTTTGATGTTCACTTTAATGCAAGATCCAGTCATATTGCCAAGCTCAAAGGTCAGCATTGATAGATCGACTATCAAGGCACATTTGCTAAGTGATTCTACCGATCCATTTAATAGAATGCCATTGAAGCTAGAAGATGTCGTTGATGATGTTGAATTAAGGGAAAAGATTCAAAACTTTAAGAAACAAAAAAAGGCTGAAAGGTTGAACAAAAGCGATGACGTTGAAATGACTGATGCATAATAATTTTAATTATTTTATAGGTGATCTGCTCAAGTCGTCATGTATACTACAATAAAAGTGCCTTGATTCTCAATATATGTAAATGGATAATTACGTATTTGTATTGTGTAAACTTACGTAAAAATTAAAAATCCTTTATTTTTCATTATTTTTATATTTTCAGATTAAATATAAAAAATATAAAACTAAGATATACACATGTTCTATTGAAACATTAAACCCACTAACAAACAATTATAATAAACATAAAAGTTGATTATTTGATTTAAGCTTTAATAGCGAATTTTCTTTGAGGGAAGGCAATTCTTTGTTTTCTAGTTTTTTCAGTGATTTGTCTCTTTTCGAACTTGGTTAACTGTCTTCTGATAGCTCTAGTTTTCTTAACTCTTAAATCTTTTGGTTGATATTTCTTACCAGCGTAGAAAGCACTGACAGCCTCTCTTTGATTTTGGTTAATAACAGTTAAAACTCTAGCGATGTTCTTTCTAACAGTGTGAATTCTTGGTAAAGATGGTTTTTGTAATTTTTGAACCTTCAAATTAGCTAAGTCTTGTTTTAATTCAACTAATTGTTTTTCTAATTGTTCTTTAGATTTAGTACGTAATTCGAAAGTCTTAACACCAGCCTAATGTTTTTGTTAGTATAAATACTTTTTCGAATAGTGGAGCTTGAGCTTATATGAAGCGGTACATTCCCTATAATATATTCCAACGGAGTCTCATGATGCGCAACGAATGCTGAATACAGACAGAACAACCTCCCTCACTTTACCATACCATCGTCTCACAATTACACGTTGCATCATAGCCCTTCGTCGCCTTCATTTCGAATATTCTGCATCCCGTTACTTCTGTCTTCCTCAGGCAGTTCACTATCATGTCTCTCCGCTATCCTCTCGATTTCTTCAGGTCCTTGGTCACTCTATAGCCTACATTCTTCCCACCGGCGTCCACCTACTGGCCAACTCTGAGTAAATATGCCGTCTATTATCTTAAACAATGGCTCCAATCCTCTCACTCAAAGCAAATTATGATCTCTAGACATACCATTTTGAACGAATATTACTGTTAAATTAACTAATAACTTAAAGTAAGCAACTTTTAGTAATAAGTTTCTATATATTAAAAACACTAATGGGGTGAAAATTTCTTCCGGAAGAGGGTATGGGATATGAAGAAGTTACACAAAAATGGAGACGTTTTTGTGTAATTATATTCCAAATCTCACCAGTCAGTAGATCATCTGACTAGGGTCGGTGCCCTAAAGTAATATGGTACTGCATGTATTTTGAGATTGTTTTCTACATAGGACATATGGCAGGTGGATGGTTATCTAAAATACATAGAATTATAAATATATAAATCTAATCTATAAAACAATAATGTGATGTAAAGAAGAAGAGAAAATCAAGTGGAGTGCCAAGTTCAATTGCGAGAACATTTCAAGTTCAATTCAAGTTCAATTCAAATTAAATTCAAGTTCTATTATATTGGAACAACCTAGGCCGAAGTAACTGGACATGCGACTAGGTCGGCAAATATAATGGAATTCTTCTTCTTTTTCTTCTTTTGGATGTTTGGATTCTTCATATTTTGATATTATTCATTTTGTTTGTTTCATTAATAAAAAGTAAGGAAATTAGAATGAAATGAAAGTAATTAAATACAATTGAACAGTAATCTATACTTAAGTTGTGTTCTTTAAATTAGTGGATAACCATTCTAAACCTTCGTACAAACCATCACCAGTGGTGGCACAGGTACTTTGGATATACCAAGGCCTTTGGCGGATGGAATGTAAGCCTAATTTCTCAGTTATCTCGGCAGCATTCATAGCGTTTGGTAAATCCTGCTTGTTGGCAAAAACTAATAATAAAGCGTCTCTCAATTCGTCTTCGTTTAACATTTGTTGCAACTCTTCCCTTGCTTCGGCAATACGGTCTCTATCGTTGGAATCAACAACGAATATAATACCTTGTGTGTTTTGGAAGTAGTATCTCCATAATGGTCTGATCTTATCTTGTCCACCGACATCCCACACAGTAAATGAAATATTCTTGTATTCAACGGTTTCAACATTGAAACCAATGGTTGGAATTGTGGTGACAATTTCACCTAACTTCAACTTATACAATATAGTGGTTTTACCGGCTGCATCCAAACCAACCATTAAAATTCTCATTTCTTTATTACCGAAAAGGCTGCTAAACAATTTAGAAAATGATAATCCCATTTTTGACCAATGTTTTTAGTTTTTTTATTAATATGGAAATTAAATAAGAGATGGATTAAATAAAAGGGGAGAGAACTTAGTTAAGTACAAGTATATATTTTGTGGAAGAGTTTGTTGTTGAGTTTTTTCTCTCTTTCTGGAAGAAATCTCAACACGTATCGCGTTTTAGGTGTCTATTGCGGGTAACTGTAGATCTAAATTAAGACTTATCACCTACAATAGAGATGATAAACTAGATTTCATTGTATCTGTCAATGGATTGCGGTATATATACTTATATAGTGGCTACAACTCGAATAGCTAAAACCGAATTATATGTTTCTTCCAATTTTTATGTAATATTGCTATTCCCTCTGCTGGATATTATGCTGAACATCTCACAGTCGCATTCAGGAATAATACGAAGATAGTAATGGATCTAGATACGCATTTATGAGTAAGAATATGGCAGCTACGTTTCTATGTTGTTACTTTAGAAATACTCTTAGTTATAACAAGCCATATATAAAGGGGATGAAATTGCAGTTTGAAAAATAACGTAGCAAGATCGCTTGTGCGATAAATGGTACTGTAGAACAGAAGTAGAGGTATGCAAGGATATAATGAACATGCGTTTTTCCAATTAAAAAATTATCTCATTAAAATGAATGCTATTATGAATCAAAATATATAATAAACCCTATGATAAAGTAGCAGTAGTAGTATTGGAAGTTCCCGATGAATTAGTTAATGAATAAATAGGTAGCTGAAGTACCAAGGAGATATAAAAGCAAGTCACAATATAAAAAGGACAAGGTAAAAAGAAATACAAACGCCAAATTTTTTTATTTACCAACATTAACTTTGCAGTTTGAATATTTTTGTAAAGCTCTAATAAATACAGCATAATTGACATCTTTATTATCAGGCTCCCAGTAGATTTCTGATAGCCTGATATGCCATGGTGGGTAGTCCTGTAAGTCCAAAGACGGACCAAAATAAATAAGCAAATCGGGCTCGAAGCCGACTAGCTCCACTAATTCCTCATCTATTAAATCAATAGTAATGTCTTTAATTGACAATTCGTTATTCACCGCTAATTCGCTCATCGTTTTGGTCAATTCGATTATGGTTGGCTTGCCGTCAACCCTCGACAACAATGAGATTTCCAAATCCACATGATCGGGCCTTGGGGTGCTTGGGTCATCTAAAGGATTGGTGCTATAAACGAGCAAATTGGAATGAGGAACTTTGGCTGAAAAAACTGGTATGGAATCGGTTCCAAAGTACACCGACAAATTCTTTGAAATGTAGCGGATCAACTCAGGCAAATGATTATTAATTACCCCATTATACTCATACACATTTAAAGTTGGTATGCCAGCACTGATAGCCCATGCACTAATCTCACTTATATTGTTTATCAACCCATCAATTCCTCCGTTCTCTTCACCTTCGTCTTTCAAGTCCAATATACAAGAAATTCTTCTAGGTATCTTAGTTAATTTGTTCACATCATCCCTAATCAATTGTGGCGACTTGTTCGGATAATAGGCAAGAGTTAAAAACTTTAAAACAACTCTTCTATAAATCTTCTGGATGTTTCTATATATGGAAATAAAAAAGAACATCACTAATAAAATTGAATGATTCACATAAAACAAAATTAAATTGTAAATAGACGATGGAATAGAACTACCTTTACCACCTTTCATATAGCTGCCGAATAATTTAGTAATTGTTTTGTATAAACCGTCAGTGTTAACTGTTGCTGGAGGATGTTGTAAAACTGATCCTGCTTGCGATTCTTCAACTTGCGAACTAATTGCGCCTAAATTCAATGGCGCTGGTGCTAATTTCTTAGCTGCCGATCTTAGATGAGCACTCGGTTTGGTTGAAGTCATACTACTTTGGTTAGCAATTGTTAATTAACAAGAACCATCCATGGTTGCTTAATGTGTTTTACCGCAGAAAAATATTAACCGCTGGCTCTAAGAAAAAAAGAGTTCTTGGGTGTGTTGCTTTATATGCAGTGCATTTACTTACTAATTTTTACGGCTATTAACTCTCAACTTCTAGTTATAGATGATGACAACGTCAATAGTAGAGATAACTAAGGGCGTGATCTATATAATGAGGTCTTGGTCTTTGTTATTACTTATGTAAACAGTTATATATATATATAAGTATAAGTATATAATTGTATATTGTATATTGTATATGTGCGTCTAATGGCGGCAATTTTCTTGGACGGGGTGCTATCGATCCCCACAAATAAAATTTTCTCTTTCGTTTAGAAAAAAATCACCATAATCTGACTAACTACATACACCATACATACCAGTTTATTATAGGCTCTGTTTATTAACTATCATTTTCTTTGATATTTTGAATACGTTAGTGCGTTCATCCTTTCACAGATTAATCCTTAGTCTTAAAAAAATTTTTGGATCCACCAGTTATTCGTTAGATTAAAGTAGTCAGGCGTTTTCTGCTGATTTCTTAATATAGCCGGCTTTATTAGTTACAAGTTTAGTATACAACTGGTAGAACTCAAGTTTAAAATAATCATATCAATACTTGTATTCTATCGCTATTTATATTTCATTTGATCCTAATAGACTTGCTTTCCTTTTTGCTTCATCACAACAATCAGATGTGTTTTTATTGACAAAGCGACATTCACTTTACTGATATTCTACGATCTTAACATAAATATACTTAAATTAAGAACAACACATATGGATTTATAATGTGGTCTTATTTAGAAGGTCTATTGTACGATAATACGATAGAGGAAGAATACTATCGGAAAATCCGACAAAAGTCATCTTCGTCGTCGGCTATTATAGTTGGTTTAGTTGCCGCCGTTGGGGGGTTTTTATATGGTTACGACACCGGTTTGATTAATGATATTTTAGAGATGAAATATGTTACTGATCATTTCCCCTCAAACGGAAGTAGTTTTAATGTTCATGAAAGAGCTTTGATTACAGCGATTTTATCGTTGGGAACCTTTTGCGGTGCATTGGTTGCCCCTTTAATTTCTGATAATTATGGAAGAAAATTTTCAATTATTCTTTCGAGTGCGATTATTTTTAATATTGGTAATATTTTGCAGGTTTCGTCAACTACAGTGGCTTTATTGTGTGTTGGTAGAGCTATTTCAGGTTTATCCGTTGGGATATTATCAGCTATTGTTCCATTATACCAAGCTGAGGCATCGCCTAAATGGGTCAGAGGTTCAGTTGTTTTCACTTATCAATGGGCTATTACATGGGGGTTATTGATAGCTAGTTCGATTTGTCAAGGAACAAGAAAGATGTCAAATTCGGGTTCTTATAGAATTCCGGTCGGTTTGCAATTTGTGTGGGCAATAATACTATGTGGTGGTATGTTGTTTTTGCCTGAAAGTCCAAGGTATTATGTTCAAAAAAATAATATTCAAAAAGCGTTAGAAAGTTTGTCAAAATTAAGAAGATTACCGACTGATGATCCTGACTTGATTGAAGAGTTAGTTGAAATCAAAGCGAATTACGATTATGAATTGTCATTTGGTAAAACCACTATGATTGATTGTTTTAGAAATGGTGGTGGTAGGCATAAACAAGTTTTAAGAATGTTTACTGGTATTGGAGTTCATGCATTTCAACAATGTTCAGGTATTAATTTTATCTTTTATTACGGAGTCAACTTTTTTTCAAGTACTGGAATCAAAAATTTTTATTTGATGTCATTCATCACCTATGCAGTTAATACACTATTTACAGTTCCTGGAATTATTCTAATTGATATTATTGGTAGAAGAAAATTATTACTATATGGTGGTATTGGTATGTCATGTTCAAATTTTATAATTGCAATTATTGGTGTTAGCGTTTCGAATAATGAGATAAGTTCTGTTATATGTGTGTCGTTTTCTTGTATATTCATTGCGTTTTTTGCTAGCTCGTGGGGTGGTACAGTCTGGGCAATTGCATCTGATATTTATGGTATAAGTATTAGACAAAAGGCAATTTCAATTACTGCTGCCACTAACTGGCTAGTTAATTTTATTTTTGCATATATAACGCCATATTTGATTGATACTGGGCAGCATACCGCTGCGTTAGGTAACAAGATTTTCTTCCTTTGGGGTGGATTTAATGGTTTAGGGGTTATATTTGTTTACTTTATGGTTTATGAAACTAAAGGTTTAAAGTTAGAAGAGGTTGACTTTATGTACCTTAATTGTAATAATGCAAGATCATCAACCAAATTCAAGTCTCAAAAGATCGATTATAACACTTTAGATCAACCAACAGGGACACATCCTGCTCCATCTTCTCTTGCAAATTCAAACGACATGTCAACTAATGAAAAGCGTTCGCCAACTCCGCCAAATAATAAATCTAATACAATTCAAGTAGACGATGGCCCTATTTTTCTGAATGAGAACCATAATATAACCATAGTTCCTTATAACAACATAATATCGCCATCATTATCATCATCTGGTGAATCATCAAGCATATCCATGAACTCTCAGCCATTGAACGATTATCAAAGGTATTTAAATAGTTTACAAAAAGAATCAAGTAATCAACCCTATCAACCTGATACTTCACAAACTTCAACGTCAATTTTAAGAGATAAGCAACAATACAATAATTCGAAAATTTTCACTGAAAAAGATCTAAAAAGTTTAAGTGACGAGTACAATTTAGTCATGTCGAAAGGGCAGGTGAATGTTGATCGTTCGTCTTCAAACATAAATTCGAACACAAACATGACTATAATTGCAACTCCTTTTTTTAATCAGCCACCGAGCGATTCTGATAGTGATGTTGATTATGATGAAGACGATGGTTATGGTGGGGATGATAACGACCATGAAACCGATGAAGAAAATGGGAAATAGGCGATAAAGTCTTCTACAATTACCAGAATTATAATAAGGGAGTTTCGATTCTTTTTCAACTTAAAAATAGATACTACATATTCAACTACTTTCTTCTAATGACTTTAACGAACATTAATTTATTCACGTATTATAATATACAAAATATTCGATATTTTAGCGTAAACGATTTATAGAATAAACTTACATTACTAACTACCTCGCTATCTTTCAAAAACAAAACGAAAACCTTTGAGGAATCAAAATTAATATTTCAAAGTCATGCACCCAGGTTCCTGATCCATTAATTATCAAATCATTAAAAGTCTAAAAGGATGAAGGACTTGAAGATATAAGTGTTTGCAAGGTCTCAGCTTATATGGACTTGATGTTTTTGCTCCGTTATTCTCTTTCAGTTCGTTTTCCACACCACACAAAAATAGAAATAATTCTATTTATTTACATAGATTGAATATTCTTTCTCATTTATTCAAAAAGGAGAGCTTTAAAAGACTATATATGTACAAACTTGATAACAAAAATGGATATCTGAAATTTTAGTTTAAGCTTTAGGACATGGAGGAAATTGTTTCACACTAAATGAGTAAAAATGCGTCTTTAGACTGTGACTACGCAGCCGGTCCAGGATCTTGTGTGCTACTATTTAGTTGAAGTACCAAAGAATGAAAACTAAAGCTGTAATATAACTTAATCATATAGAATAATAAAGCATCTTCAGTCTTTAGTATTTGTATAATGCTTAAACGTTGTACGATTATTTTGGTGTCTTAACCACCTTGATTAATAGATGATAATACACATTATCAAACAAATTCAACATTCAATCGTCTATAAAAAATTCTATTTTGTAACCACAGTTTTTGAATAATTATAAGTTTTTAACCGCTATTCTCTTCTCATAGCATCATAGTTCAAAATATTCAGTTGTTTTTCAACCACTTCTCCTTATGCTGAAGTAAAATTAGTCTTCAAAACTTATCATTCGAGCAAGCTCCCCAAAAGTAAGTAAGTAAATTGTTCTATATCAGAATTATGTTGTACTCCCAAATATTCAATTGTTTTTTTGACTTAAATGATGACTCTTAGTGTTGTTTCCGAGTCCATTTACTTTATCTATCAACTAATTGTAATACATAATTGTGGTTCTCTGATTGTTTTATACATATTATTGTAAAGTATGTTACCTTGTTACTCTTGAAAATATTTAATGGTAGAAGAACTTTTGGTTAACATTTCAGGAAAATTAAAAAAATTTGTTTATATTTAAATAAAGAAGAATTTAATTATAATTTTATTCAATTTGTCTATTCCCTATTTCAATACAAGAATTGTACTATAATACTCATATGCGTAGTTTGAAGGGCAGTATAAACCGAAATCTGTAACTAAACATAGGCAACAAACGGTTGCGAAATGTGCTATCATAGTTGCTCGCCCTCATTTATGGACACTAAAAATCAAGGTAATCGTGCAAAATCAAAACCCTAATTAAGGCTTAATGATAACATATCAGCAACAACGGAAAATAAACCATCATAGCATATAAGACTTTTGCTTAAAGAGAATTATTTTGGACTTTATTCAATTTCGAAACGAAGCAGTCTTCTTTAGTATATTCGCCCATTAACTCTAATTAGTGCCTTAGCTCCTGCAAGTTTTGCAGCTGTTTATGACTAAGTAAACAAGAACAATCTTCTCTTAAAGCTTTAAATTATTATTTGGGATATTTTCAGCTTTACTCACCAATTGCTTAGCCATTCCTCTAAATCTTTAACATAAGTTAAACTGCTGGTAGATTTAAGTATCTTCATAGAAGAATAGAACAGTCACGTGATGGAAATATTTCTACTTGTAGCCCAAGAAAGATATATATACTCGCCACTAAAGGTCATTAATTAAAATAACATTACCATAGATACAGAGAGTATAAAAAATTATATCGCAATGATTGAGGAACAGGGAAATAAATATCTTATACATGAAGCAATTAGAGATAATAAAGCATTGTTGGTTACTAACTTAATCAATGAGAACCCTAAATTGATATTTCGGAAAGACGAAGATGAAAGAACTCCACTACATTGGGCGTGCTCAATGAATAAAACTGATATTGTTAAAATATTAATGGAGCCTAGGCCCCAGGTTAAAGAGATTGAGCTTGATGATTTAGTTGATATAAGTGGATGGACGCCGGTTCACATAGCTGCATCCGTTGGCAGCTTAGAAATATTGGACATACTAATGTCAAATGATCCGCAGCCTGATATTAATTTGACGACCAACCAAGGCACGACCGCTTTACATTTAGCCATAAGCAAGAACCATTATGGCATAGTCAGAAAACTAGTTGTAGATTATAAGTGTTCATGTCGCATAAAGGACAATAAAGGCTGGACTCCATTGCATAGGGCTGCGAGTATTGGTTCACAGCCAATTATCAAACTATTAGCTGATTATGGAAAGATCAACTTAAATGCTAAAGACAACGATGGTTGGACAAGTATGCACCATGCATTAGCCGAAGGTCATGGCGATGTCGGTGTTTTACTAGTTTCCCTTGGCGCCGATCCAAACATAACTAACAACGACGACGAGACCCCAATTAAAGTTGCTGTCGATGACAAAGTCGCTAAGTTCTTCAAGGACAATATATAGTACTAGAATAAGCTGTAGTTTCATGAGAACTAATATACATCCAAGCATCTTCCATCACAGACAGACTGCAGACCATGTTCCGAAGGCTGCTCCACACTATGTCTTCAAGCCTGCTATGCACGACGACTTCATAATAATCTACAACGAATTGACCATGCATAAGTTGCTTCATACTCAATACTCCACATGACCTCATATTATACTTGTCAACAGATCTGGTACCATTGAACCAGACTAATAACATCACATACACCAAAGATAACATCCTAGACACCCGCTCTAAACTGCCACTGGCGCAATCTCCAAGCATCATCTCCAACTTTTCCGAAGTCATATCCACTGACACCTCTAGCGCAACACCCTACAACCTGGCTTCACAACCATTTCCGGCCCCAGATCTTGATCCGCCAACACCATAACATATGCCTTTCTTTTCTAACTAGCGCAAAATATCGCCCTTCCTCTTCCACATGCCTCCATTTCTCCCTGTGTCTCCTACAATTTAGTGAACAGTTTATGTTTCGTCCCAACCTGGAAACTGCATCTCTTCCCTGCACTTCACCTTGCGGCTTATTCTCTGCATAATATGTTACCACATGACCGATCAGCAGACCATATACCTTCCTAATTGATCTATTTCTTTCCCGAAACAGCCGATTTGCAAACATAGGCATGAGCTAATTTACTGTATCACAGTTGCTGTTTCAGCCGCTAAAATAAACATGACCTTTCCTAATTAGGAAAGTTCATTTCAAATTAAATATTTACTAAAAGTTTGGCAATCCCTTTATAAACCTCCTGACGGTACAGCTTAACATATCCTTAATTTGTATAGTTTTTTTCTTCTTTTTCGAAGAACATCAATTCAATTCAATCTACTTAATATATTGTACAGTTTTAATAAATTAATAATTAATAATGTTAGCAATCGGTGATACTATTTTGCGTTCAGTTAATTTCGTCTTTTTGGCAGTTGCTTTGGGGTTAACCGGGTCGTTGGCGGCAACAACAGTATTTCAAAATAATCCACAAGTTAACTTTGGGGTTTTTGCGGCAGCATTTGGTATTGTAACATCAACATTTTATGGTATTTTAGCATACTTTATTGCAGCTTTAGCATGGCCAATCGTCTTGGCGGTATTGGACTTCTTGAATTTTGTGTTCACATTTGCAGGAGCCACTGCAATTGCAGCAGCTATTCGTGTTCACTCGTGCACCAATCAAGCCTACTTACTGACTAATAAAGTTGCTCAAGGTGAAGAAGCTAGATGTAGAAAGGCACAAGCATCAGTTGCTTTCCTCTATTTCGCGTGCTTTACCTTCATAGCATCCTTAATTTTCTCCACCATCTCTGTTATTAATGGAGGATTATTTGGTTATTCCTCTTCGAGACAAGCACCAAAGGTTGGGGTCCCAACTATGGCTCAAGTCTGAATAATTGGTTTGAAATAAATAAAAGGTTTATTTGAACATTCATTTGTTTTCCAATACGCTCACTTCAATGATGCTACTCACCTACCATAAGGAATTGACTCCCTTGCAATGCTTTACAGATGCTTCCTATTCCAACCACCTTATTTAACTTCCTTTCATTGTACATTTCTTTTTTGTTTGAGTAAAAGTCTAGTCTCATTGACCTACCTTGATATTATATCTTTGCGTTTTATTCTAGTTTATGATTTTCCTATTCGTCCCGATTTTAAACAATTAGCTTTTGATTTTAGTTTTCGGTTTTTATGTTTTTTATTTATAACTTATTGAATTGGGTTTGATTTGCTAATTCTTTTGATTTTTTTCACATCAACAATAACTCGTGATGATGAATTATTCTGCATTATTTTAAAGAATTTACGAAAAGTCAGAAGAACGAATCTAATGCCATCAAATCTTAGCAGTTCTCAAAGCTTTGTCTGTAATTTACTTTTAATGTATTAATTGTATTCCTTATTACTATTCTATTAATATTTGCTTATATACAAAAATGCAGAAGGCTGTTTATATAGTTGGTAATAAATACTATATGTTTTATGTATTGTCGATTTATTTCTTAAGTTTACGTTGTTGTTTTTCTCTTTCATATTGATTCTTCTCTGCTCCTTCAACGGTTGAGATTGAGTTAACAATACTTGCCATTTTCTTATGATATTGATCATACATTTGTTTCTTATCCTTAATCTGTTCTCTAGCAACAAATCTAGTTTGTTTTCTTATATCTTTCAATGTTGACTTTCTTTCTTTCTTAATTTGGTTCTTAATCTTATTCAATTCTTGTCTTTCTCTATTTACGTCATAAGACTTCTTATCAGGATTAAAGTTCTCTTCAAATTTAGGCGCAAATGTAGCAATTGATAATGCTTTATGATGTTGCAAAGTTAGTGGTCTTCTATCTTTGATTAAATTAGTTTTGATTTTAATCAATTTATTCAATAATTTTGATGAAAATGGTAAAGTCATGGCATAATATTTGATTATATGTTTCATAATAGTAATAAATGATTCTATTATTTCTAACAATGAACTTTTATCTTTCCATAAATTAATAATTTTTTCAGTCAAATATAATATTTTAATAATCAAATTAAATTTGAATTGTGAACTTTCATTGGTAAATAAATCTGACAAACTAATTGTAATGTTTTCGTTATCATATTTATCGAACTTTTTATTTTTGGACAAATTTAATTTCGATTCAACTATTGTCGAAATTGATAATATTTTTGATCTATTACTAATTTTAGTTGGTTCAGGGATTAATAATAATAAGGATTTTTCGACAAAATTGATTATTTCAGGGATAAATCTTTTTGAAAATCTTTGATAGTTTAATAATATATCACTGATGAATACACCTTGACTAATTTGTTGTAGTGATGCATTTTTTTCATAAATTAAATTCGATAATGACTCGTTCATTAAAATTAATGATGGTGTAACAATTAAATGGTAATGATCCGAGGTAGAAAATAAATAGCCAATCAAAACAAAGAACACCAAATCCCGTTGAGTTAATTTTAACTCAACTATTCTAGTTTGAATTTCATTGATTTCATCTCTAATAATATTGACTAAAGATTCGTTATAAGATTCAGATAATCTCTTTAAAATTTTGGTAAACTGTTCAATTAAATATTGATTCTGTTTATCTTCAGTGGATAAATATAAAATGTGCTTAAATAAAATTGCAACAAATACATTCATTTTGTCTTTATTACCTTCTGCCAAGTTTGGTTTATACAATTCAATTATCTTATGAATATAATTTGGTTTCTTTTCATCATCAATAGCTTCTAACGACTTAACAAATTCTTCATGTGTCGATGGGATAATAATTGATGCTTTTATAGAAATTAAAGTCCTATCGAGCAATTTAGTTTTACCGCCATAGTCTGATCCTGATACTTCATCTTCTTTAGACCCTTCTATCTCATTTTCCGAATCTTTGATAGCGAAACCATCTTCTTCATTTTCACTTCCTGCCCAGAAGTCACCATCTAAGTCATCAGCTTCAGCTTCACGGTCTTCAGTCATGAATCCATTCATTCTATTTAACCTATCAACTTCTAATTTCTTCATTTTTTCATCATATTCCTTTTTCAATTCTTCTTCAGTTTTTGTTCTATCAGCTGGGATAGAACGTCTATCATAAGTTAATTCCCTAACTTTACTGTCATATTCAATTTCTTCTTGAGATTTGGTTGAAAATTTTGGTGGAGGAGGAAGTGTAGATTGGTTAATTTCATTCATAACATCTCCAAATTCATTATCCAAATCCATAATTTGATCCTGTACTTTTTGAAATTCAACTTGTCTTTGATGTTTATAAAATTTAGATTTTGCTATAATTTCTTTCATAACCTCGTTTTTACTCTTTTTCTTGGTTGGTTGATCAGTAACAGGCATTAATTGATCTTCATCTATATATTTGGTATTCGAAATTCCCAAATCACCTTCGTCAAAATCATCTTGAAGCGATAAGGCTTTACCAGAATGAGTCAATGTAAATCCACCATCATCTTCGTCATCCTCATTATCACTTCCTAATGCAAAAATGTTTCCTTTTTTGGATGACGCCTGTCTTTCTCTGGTAAATCTTTCTAACATTTTATCCTCCGCTGACAAGTGTTCGCTATTTTCTCCGAATCTTCTATCGACGATTCCTCCAGTTCTACCATTCTGTTTCTTTTCCAAATCATACTGTAACTTCAATGATTTTTCGATATTAGAATGTGTTCTAGTTGAATCATTATGTTGAGTTGATCCAACTTTAACAAAATTACCTCCTTGAATTATAGTAATATCGTGTTTAGTCCTATTAATTCTTTGATCAAACTGATTGAACTGTGATCTTATGTTACCTAAAATCTTCTCTTTATCATTTCTTCTACTTTCTGAGGGGGTCTTAGATTTTTTATTTTTTTTCCTAATATTGGTTTGACCAATTAATCCATTGGCTTTTAAGGCAGCCTTTAGCTGTTTTAACTGTGATCCAGCCATTACTTCTGTTAAAATGATCCCTTTTATTCTATATATTAGTTCCTATGTAAAAAATTAAACTAACCATCACCAGAAAAAAAAATCATCGTGCGGCTCAAATAGTTAAATGACACAAAAATGATACTATTCACCTACCTATATCTTGTTTGTAGAATTGATTTAGCATTCCTAATACTCCAGACTTCTTGCCTTGTTTGATAAGTTCATCTTCAGGTTCATCAAATTTATAGTTAATATTATATATTGATTCAGTTAAACTTTGATTCAAATTAGTATTATTTGTTGCACCTTGATATAATAAAGATGGTGAGGGATCAATATTTGACTGTGAAATTCCTTGGTTTGGTTTCTTCCTCAAAAATTGACTTTGATTAACGGTGTTACTCATTGGAGATTTCCTTAATTGAGCTGGATCAGTAAGTCCGGTGATATTTTTTTGTTGATGAGGTTGCCTATTGTTTGCATTTGCGCCTCCATAACTCTCTAAGAAATACATGTATGACTTGATCATTTTTTCGTCCTGATAATAACCATGATTTAAATCATCATCACTTTCGTCGCTTTCTTTCTCACTTGAAGATTCAGAATCGCTTATTTTAGCCTTATCTTTTCTTTTTGATTTGATATTATCTAGTTCAACTTCATTAGCCAGATCCTTTTTATTGTACTTCTTTGATTTCTTCTTTTTCTTCTTGTTTAAATCGTACATCATATTTTTATCTTTCTCTTCAAAATTAAACATAGCAAAGTAACAAACATAACCTAAACCATCAACATGGATTGAATATTCTCTAAAGAAGTCTATTATTGAACTTGAGCTGCTCAGGATTTTAAACCATAAAACGAATGGAGTCAAAATTAAACTTAAAATCTCGTTTATGATTATAATGATTTTCAAACTATATAATTCACAAAATTCATTCTTGACTTCTAATGTATGTAATTTACCATTCCAGGAACTTGGTAAATAGTGTGTAAACTGTGATACATATCTTAGGCTGGCCTCAGGATCATAGAAAAATGATGATGAGTTGGAGTTTAGATTTTCTGATGTGTTTGATGAAGTTGAAACATTCAAGGAAGTTGAACTAATTGCCCATAATGTACCAAACAAACTAATATAGAATAAGGTTGACTTATTTTCTGTAATTTCAAAAGACCAAAAACTGTGTTCTTCATCCTCAAACCATAAACCCATTATTACTAGAACTGCCATTATTGCTCCCGATACAAAATTAACCAAATTCATTAAATTAATTATTATAAATCCTCTTGGAAATTGATTAATATAAGTATTAGCTGGACCAATTGATAAATGCAATCGTTTAATAAAAAAGTGAGGTAATTCATTGAATTCTCTAAGCTTCCATTCAGCCCATGGGGTGTATTGTCTTAAGCCCAAGATTGACGAAGGATTCGACTTGTATTCGGTAAAATATCTGAAAAAATATAACAAAACAAAATAAATTACTATAAAAGGACATAAAATTAGATTTATAATTGCTGCCATCTTAAATCTTGAGCTTAGTTCTTTTGATAATTGATTTCTATTAACCTCTTTTAAAATATTTGAATTAATTTGACCATGTTGATTGAAAATAAAATTATTAATGCATAATTTTAAGTTCCATTCCAAAGTTCTAGTTAGAACTGATTTATTTGTAAAGAATGTTTTGAATAGGGATGGCAATGGCAATGGGATTGATAAATCTAAAACATCCTTATTTATTAAGGCAATCATATAATTTTCTTTCCTCATAATTCTGTTAGCTATATCATGCGCGTTAAGTCTTACTTTGGACTTTAAATCGTTCAAGTAATGTGGAGGCAAATTAGAATTAGTTGAAGTTAAACTGTTGTAATCTTTCAATAGCATTAATCTTTCAACAATCGTAATCCATGAAATAGTCATTAATTCATCGTCGTTTGAAATGCCAATTAAGTATTTGTAGAAATTTCTAATTTCTCTTAGTTTATAATTATAGTTGAAATACAATTGGATTAATCTTAAAATTATATAACAAGTAAAACCAAATAATAAAACTTTGATTGATAATGGAACTCTAGTCATTAAAAAATTTGGAATAATCAAGTCACTTAGAGTTATTGGTCTGTTTGAATTTCTTGACCATTGATTTAGGAAAAAATCGTAATTTATACCCCATTTTAAAAATACTGTGAAACTTAGTATAAAAACCAATATAAGTAAATCAACTAATCTTGTTAGCACAATATTTAACAAACCCTTGCCTCTGTAGTAATAATACACATCAGTTAAGAACTCATCCATATTAGTTATATTAGCCCATAGATATAGTGCTCTTTCTTTAGGTGGAATAACGATATTCTTAGGACGATTCTTCTTTTGATAGATGGTTTGGATTGACGGTTGATCATCTTTAATCTGTTTACGAAATTGTTGTTGCACAGGCTCATTATACAACGGCAATGCACTCTGATTACCGTCTTTATACAATTTGTTGAAGATATACTCTTTTGCATTATTAACTTTCGGTATACTAAATTTCAACCTTCTATCCTTAGTTGGTCCCGACAAACTAGTCAATAGGTCTTTTCCTTCACCAGCTTCATCATATTCGTCTTCATCGCCATCCTGTCCATACTGGGGCTGTGCAGGGATCCAATTGACTTGACTGCTCGAGTGCTGAAACTGTGGTTGAACTTGTGTTGATCTTGATGGGGATGGAGAGGGCGACAGCGATAAGTCCAGATCCGACTCTGAATCTAGCAAATTGTTATTGTTGTTACTACCGTTACTATTGCTGCTTCTATCACGCCCATTATCATCGTTGTTATTGTCTCTAGTACGTAATTTAGGACTACTTGACGCTGATTGATTGTATGTACTATCTATATCAGGGTCGTAGTATTGATAGTTATTCTGTAGTTGGTTGTATACAGAATGAAGTCCAAACACTCGTGAAAGAAATGTATCGTTATTAGAGTTATACTCAGACATTTAATGGATATGAAACACTAATTACTGTGATGAATTATAGCTAATGGCAATTTATATTGTAGTAGTAGCCTGAACTGTTATCATTACGATCATGCTGATCATAAAATATGGTACTGCATATTATTTAACATACTTTTACAGCCAAGTTAGCCAGATTCCACACTGAATGACAAACGCTATATAACAAGAACCTACATAGCAAGTATCTAGACTATACATACTGCCGTTATATGAATAAATCATCTCAACTAATAAAGAATGGCCACTAATTGACCTTCCAAAAACAATCCCTTCCAATGCAACCATTGTGGAGGGCTCTCTGTCTACTGAATATTGATCATCCAAATTGAATGCTCTCGCACCCCTCCCTTTCAGAACCAAGGATGGCGCCAATAATAGCTTCTTATATGCATATATACAGCCATTTTATCTAACTGCAGAAAGTAACTACATATTGAACCATATCCTCCACTTGGCAGCATAAAGAGACGATTAAAAAAATTAAAAAATAAATTCTCCGATACCGGGAGTCGAACCCGGGTCTGCTCGGTGAGAGCGAACTGTGCTAGCCGTTACACCATATCGGATTACTTGCTTATATTGAAAGGACATAGCAGTTGCTATATAAGTAGTATCAGGTAATTAAACTTTAGAGATGTTCGAAATATAGGTTTAAAGGGGTGTCACACAATGGAATGGATGACCTAATGTATACGTCGAAGACGAGTTACAGGAATATAAAAGGGAGGGTGAACCGAGAGTTCCTTGAAGACAAAGGAGGAACGTTAGGGTCCTGGAAGTAGCTAGATAGTAGTAATTAGTTTTATTTTAGTCAGAATCCGTATTTAGATAGTTATACAAGTATTATTAAGGTTGTGAGCCGTGCCAATGCTAAGTCTTTAAGAAAATTACTAAATTTAGATCCAGAACCCTAACATATATTTGTAAGGATACATACCCTTATATACCTCATTGTTACATATAACTCCCGCATTCTCCAAACTTGCAAACTATATAAATCTCTAAAATGTTGCAAATAGTATTTTGGAGAAGAAAAGCTTTTTTAATATCTTTTTATAGCTACCCTTATAATATAAATAATTGAGGTTTCTAGGCTTAATAATGGCCACTGAGTTCTTCTACGTAGAAACTAGAACCTATTTCCAGCTTTATAAGGTTCCAGTTTCCTAACAATATTTTGCTTATTTTGTTTTTTCAGCCTCATTTACTGAAGAGCATCTTTTTTAGCTCGCACTGAGGGGGGAGCCCACCCTAGCTCGGGTCTAAGGCTGGGGTTCCACAACACCCCTATATCATTTGTTGCTCATATCACCAGATGTTGATCTTATCACCGTCAGGTATATGATCATCGAATTTACTGTCCACAACCAATGGTCCCATTAAGGACTACCATTGAAAGTGAATTCTTAGATGGGCATATCTAAGAGTGCACATTTGAGGTGTATCCTTACATGCACATCTAATTTTTTCGTCAAGACTTAAATCCCTCTTCGATACAGAATTCCACTGTGTTAGTACTACGTCATTACATTCTTAGAGTTATCTTACTGCAAGACTCATTTGATTCTTTTCTCTAGTTCAGATGATAATAGATACTGCGATGGCTCATTGATAAAGTTTCCCCTCGTCCACCTCCTCAACAAAATTGCGGGGATAACGTTACACAAAGGTCTCCCCTCTTTAGGCTAAATGCAGAACGCATATAAACCCACAAAATCTTGCTAACAATTTTAGCCATTTTAGAAATAGAATAACATCGGAGGAGACTCTTAATTAATTTTTGGTATTCAAATCTTCTTTCAATGGTTTTTAGTTTTTTATTTTTTTTTTCTGGTAGTTGCATCATTCTTTAAGTATGAATAACAATCAGGTCTCAGAATCGAAATATGGTACCAAAACAGCGTCTGGCAACCCACGAATATTTAATTGTAAGAAGTGTAATAGAGCTTTCACAAGAGAAGAGCATTTGACACGGCACACACTATCAACACATAATAAGTTAAAACCCTTCACCTGTGGGATTTGTGCAAGGCCCTTTTCCAGGAGAGACTTGTTGTTAAGACACGCCAAAAATCTACATCAAGGATCTGAACTAGCAGTTAGCAGAATAAGGAAGCTGTACAAGAGAAATGATAGTAATAATGGCGCTAATTCTAATGACAATGAAGGTAACGAAGGTAATGAAAATAGCTTTGAAGATACTAATGTGAGTATAGAAATCAGGGACCCAAGATCTAGTGCTACGAGCGAGAGCAGATCTGGTACAGCACTATCGCTCTCACCTATTGATAACAAATATGATACACCAGACAAGAAAAGATTGAAAATGTCCGTTAATATGTTGGTTAGCTGATTACTTAGCCCATGGTTTGTAAATTCATATAATAGTTTTATGTTAATAAATGATCGATATAGTAGTACATAGTTAGTGCCATAGTTAGGGAGAAAGTCGGACTGTCAAGACTTCCGCGTATGCTGATATTAGACAGATTTTCCTAAGATGGATGTTCTACTGTAGATTCAACAAGGAAAATGCCAGACATAGGATATCCAAAGTATCAATATAATATACCATATGACAGAAACTGGTATATAATTATAACTTCAAAAAATTATCATTTTTACTTTAATAAATTAGCTAAAGAATCATACTGGCAATTGTACGACGTATTTAATGAGTTCACCGAAATAGATCAGGATGAGTTTATAGGTTCAATTAATTTTGACTTTGTATCATTATTGGTTGCTAGAAACAATGGGTTAAAGGGATTGGATGATTATTACTTTAAAAAGGAGAATAAGGTGAATGAAAAAGTGGCCGGGAAAGAAGTTGCCCTGGTTGAAAAGGAGGAAAATGGCAGGAAACATGAAGATGACATTAGCAAAGAGAATGAAGAGATAGAGTCTGAGAAATACGAAATTGACCAAACCGCTCGAGATGCATTTATTAGTAATTTACTAAGAGAAGAAGGATATTTAAAGGAGAAAGAGACAGAAAAACCAAAGAAAGCGGTCGAAGGAAGGCAACAACCAGTGTCTGGGTTAATATCTGGCTATTCATCAAGTGAAGAAGAAGAAGAAAATGGAGAAGGAGAAGAGATGAGAGAAAATGAGGGCGAGGAGAGCATAAAAACTGAGGTGAGGGTAGTTGAGATTCATCAAGCTGAAAACAGAAATCATGATGAGACGCATGAAGGAAGCAATGAAGTTAGAGAATTATCGGAATCAGATAACGAAAATATAAATGAAGGATTAGACTTAACAATATCGGATGAAGAAGTAGACAATGAAGGATTGGATTTGTCAATATCAGACATCGAGGAAAAAGACTCTGAAAGATCAGAATTTATTAACCTATTGAACACATTCAAAGACAAGATATCTATTTTCGATTCATGGGATTTGGTGGAAGAAGAACTAGTTGAAGAGTTTATCAAACATCCTGAATTTTATTCAATCAGCGATGTTAAAGAAAAGGAGAGCATATTCAATGAATGGTGCAAAGAACAAGTAGAAGAACAAGAGGAAAGTAATGATGACATATACCCAACCCCAACTTTATCATATTTTAAGTTCTTGCAAAATTACAAGAAGGAGATTAAAAAATTATATTACAAAGAATTCTATAATAAGTTCATGAAAGGAGTAGATGATATTCAATTATCACCGAAGGAAAAAGAAAATTTGTTCAGATTGTTTAAAATTACCATAGTTGACTTTTCAAATTATGAAAAACAGACAAAAAAATCAAAAGATTATGATCCAAATATTAACTTAAAAAAATTTAAATTAGATAACTATCTAGTTGAAAATTTAAATGAATTTAGAAGTTTGTGCAGACATTCACAATTTTTAGAAGAGATTGAAAATTTAAATGATATTGATTCGTTTACTAAATGGTTAAAGTTGATAAACAAGTTTAACATACCCAAAAAAATAGTTGAAAGCCCAAACAATTTTATTGTTGGAGACGATAAAAGGTTTCAATCGTATTTAGAGGTTGTAAAGAAAGTTAATAGAGAATAAACTTATAATATTTATATAGTTACATATGTTGAATATAAATCTAACATTTATATTTCTCGAACATTTTTTATCGGACTATAACAAAAATAAAATTTCATAAAGAAATAATAATCACCCAATAATCATGGCAAATAGAGTGGTCATCACAGGTATTGGACTAGTAACGCCACTAGGAGTAGGTGCTAAGGCCACTTGGAATAATATCATTGCCAATAAAAGTGGATTAATCTCAACTAAAGCGTTACCTGATTATATAACATCAGGCTGGGATTCAATACCATCGAAAGTAATAGGTAAAGTCCCTCAAGGATCAATAACTGAAGGGAAATGGACAAGTGAAGATCATTTCGATAAAAGTGAATCTAGAAGGTTAGCATTATTTACTCAATATGGACTAGTAGCAACCAAGGAAGCATTGAAAGATGCTAAGTATAATCCTGAAACTGAAATTGAGAAGACTTCAACTGGAGTGGCCATTGGTAGTGGCATTGGATCGTTTCATGATATTTATGAAAATTCCGTTAATTTCTATTCAAGCGGTTATAAGAAAGTTCAACCATTGTTTATTCCAAAGTTGTTAACTAATATGGCAGCGGGAAACATTTCGATTAAATATGGACTAAAAGGTCCGTTGCATTCAGTATCGACGGCTTGTGCTACAGGATTGAACGCTGTTGGGGATGCGTACAATTTTATCAAGAACGGTTACGCTAAAGTTATGGTTGCAGGAGGAACAGAATCATCCATCCATCCGCTAGCGTTATCTGGATTTGCAAGGGCTAGATCAGTAGTGACAAATTTTAACGACGAACCCGAAAAAGCAAGTAGACCATTTGATTCAAATAGAAATGGCTTCGTTCTAGGTGAAGGATGTGGTATATTAATCATAGAAGATTTACAACATGCTTTAGATAGAGGAATACGGAATGATGAAATATATGCTGAAATTAAAGGATATGGATTAAGTGGCGATGCTTATCACATTACAGCTCCAATAGAAAATGGTGATGGTGCTTATAGGGCGATGAAAATGGCATTGGATAGAGCCAATGTAAATCCCCAAGACGTTAGTTACATTAATGCTCACGCTACGTCAACTATTATTGGAGATAGAGCTGAAAATAATGCTATAAATGAATTATTTAAAGATAACAAAAATTTGTCAATTTCATCTAACAAATCATCCATTGGACATTTACTTGGAGCTGCTGGATCGGTCGAATCAATATTAACCATAAAATCAATTAAACATGATCTACTACCACCAACTTTAAATTTAAATAACCTTGGTGGCCATAAAGATGACGACGCTAAAAAATTTGAAAAATTTAATTATGTTCCAAATAATAGCCAGTCAAGGCCAGTTAATTTTGCATTATGTAATTCGTTTGGATTTGGAGGTGTTAATAGCTCCGTTTGTTTCAGTAAATTTGATTTATGAATAATTGACGACTTATGACTTGACTTTATGCATAAATATTTATATTACACAGTATAGTTTGATAAATATAATTTAATAAAGAATGAAGATTTCAAGAGATTATTTGATAATATAATTCTCTTTGTAAGGTTCGTTGCAATAAAATGAACAAAAGTTAACTGTAGAAGTACTGATGATTCTCTTTTTTCTTTTATTTTAACTAATACTCTGGTGCTTACTGTCAAACTCCTGTTATCACCATTACGGTAAAATAATTGATCAGTTTACTAGAGGTTTGAGATTAATAGTTCAAATGTCAATATAGAATAGGAACTTAGGAGCTTTGCAGTAATTCCAATGAAATCGGCATCAAGGCTGCTCATCGCTTTCACTCTGAATTATTTAATAATAGTTACTTGTTAAGGGTGGTAAGATTATTCACTTTATATTAAATATAAAACTAGGAATATATGAATAAATTATAAGTTGTGGTGAACGCAAAAATGTATATGAAACAGAAAACCCCAAAATAAATAACAAGACATTGTACAATACGTACAAAAATAAAAGCAAAATCAAAAAAAGCAGTAACAAAATTAGAATAGAACAAAATAGGACAAATATTCTTTTTCTTTTCAAAGTGTCATTATATAATATATATACTTCATTTATTTAGACAAATTAATCTCCAGACTTCATGTACTACAACCGTCAACCAATCTATTCCTTGGGAATGTATAACCACCGTCTTCAAATCTAGTAAGATTCACATTTTGATAAATATTGAGATGACTTTGAATATAATCATAAGTTGGATAATCATCTGGATCACAAGTCAAATTAATTTCATCTTCTGGTTGATAAATTCTGACATAATCGACTCTCATCGTAACTGGGAAATGTACTGATGGCCAATCAATATATGCCCAATTATTTGAAAGACCTAAGTTTAAAACTAATGATAAAGGTTCCTTAGGAATTCTTCTCCAATCAATATTACCATTTGGATGTAATGCTTTTGCATGAACCGTTAAAGTTGCCTCTTCTCCGATATACCACGTTAGATATCCATCATCATCACCATTTAAGTATTCAAACCCATATCTTTGAAAGTCATGTCTACCATCACCCATTTCATACCATGTTACATTTAATGTCGATGTACCTGAGACAGCTTGTTGGAATGGACCCCCCGCGTAGGTATTCATAGTTGTGACAGATTTATTATGAATCTCAATAAAACTATAGTCTGGCATATACCATATATCAAATGGAGCTATCTGTAATGACTGGGATGCAACTCCAGTCTTAACAGTCGTATCGACTGCACCTTCCAATGCATCAATTTCAGGAGCACCTCTACCAACACCAGGATTTGGATGATCTTCACCTCTACAAGTACAAGAATTTAACCTTTGGCCAGGCAAGTAAGAAATACCATCAGGAGATGATTGATTAGCGGTAATACCGGCATCACAAGCTTCATAGGTATATGGCCAAACCCCTTCAGTGCTACCCATATAACCAGGACGGCCTAAATTACCCATCGACCATATACCTGGCCATAAACCCGAAATATTACCATAATTAGGTAATCTAGCTGATACTTCTAAAATACCTTGGGTGAAACATAATTTATTCCAACTTTGAACCATACCAGATCTATAAAATAGATCATGATTCTTAAATGCGTCCATTCTAAAGTTAAGAGTACCATTAGCAGTTGAACTAGCGTCAGGATCATACCATTCTAAGTCCTTGGTAGCAGCATAGTTTATATCAGGGGCAGTCCAGAACTGATCATCACCTTCATAAAAAGTTCTACCTTCAGCATTAAATTCGTCAGAAAATACCAACTTCCATCTATCACCATTTCTGCTCGTTCTCCACAAAGCGTCATCAGGAGTGTCACTATCAACTAAGTCAGTTCTAATAGCACTTAATAAGGGATAGCTATATCTAGTTAAAATTTCATATGATTCGGCCTTATAATGATTTGCTACTCCAGTATAGGTTAAGGCTGGTAAAACGATAAAAACTGCTATAGCAGCAAGAAATAAGAGAATTACACCAATAATTCCACCCATAGATCTTTTATCCAAATTCTTCAAGTCATACATAAACCTGTTTTTGTCATATTCTGCATCAGCAATTGGATCCGGATTATGCAAGTAATCATCTGGCTCTTTTTCATCAATATGCAAAGGAAAAGAAGAAGCAGGATATCCACCAAACGGGCTAAAATCAGTACTTTGCAAGAAAGGGTTTGACGACTTATTCGATATCGAAGAAGTCTCTTCGTCAGACTTGCGTTGTTGCTGTTGAGTTTGCTGGTATAAATGTGATGATAACGAAGTCGAAGACACAACTCTAGAACCAGCCATGGATGGATACCTGTCGTATTCTGGAGGAACATTAATAGTATTTGAAGAGTTCAAATTATTATTTATAAAGTTATTGTTTGGTTTTTCATCGTTAGAAGAATTTTCATGGGATAGTAAATTGGAAGTCGTACCGTTCTGTGAGTAGTATCCATTGTATGCATTGAAAGGTTTCCCATAATGTGAATTCTCGTCCTCCAGTTGCGTCAACGATCGCTGGTTCGACTCAAACGAACTTTCCTCCTCTTCCGCTGGCGAAACAAATGGGTTGTGATGATCCGAACTGTCTGACCCGATATCATTTGAAGAATCCCCAGGTGATATACTAAGTTGAGGAGTATTAAACGTCAAATCTCTTTGCGACATGTCTTAGATGCTAGCTTATGTGTATATTTATATGAACAAATTAATCTATCCCAACTTAAAATCCAAACGAATCCGTGTTATAAGAATTTATGTTATAATAGAATGTATTATATTAAGTAATGTACAATTGTAGGGATATTGGACTTATTTAAACCAAATCACTCTTATTTCAATCAAGCCAACAAACAAAAAAGGGAAAAAAGATTCTGGTTTAATTTCTATCCTTATCTGATCTTCTTTTTTTCTTTTATACAACCAATTAAGCGAATGATCAATCGTTATAAAAGTCAATAGATCGCAGAATTCCTATAATAGTTATAAGATTTGAAATAAATTAACCGCTGGTTTCTTATAAAAAAAAAAGAGAAAGAAAACCTTTTGTATAAAATAGTAAATAACCGTAATAAAAAAGGCAGTAAAAATTTTAATGAAGAGAACAATATCGTTTTGTTGTTTTATTTAAGTGAGAATGGCTGTGCGGTTATTTTTTTTCCCTAGCTGTTCTTAATTTCTCAAGAGGGTTTTGTGTTACTTTTACTGGACGAGAAAGAAAACTATCGTGTCTTTGTGCATTTTGCATTACGTATGTGTTAATTTTGTATTGCACTCAATTCCATAGTGGAACGTGTTGCCGCCTTCCAGAACATCAAAAGGGCTATACTGAAGAAGGGAAGCTAATTTAGGAATGTCCTTCTCCCTTTTCATGTATACTTTCCCTACTCTATTTTTAGACTGAGAGCATTGTTTTTGTTTTTCTTTGTTAATTCTTTATTTATTCCTAATCCTAAGTTTCTAGGTTTTGGTTTCGAGTTCTTAGTTTCTAGTTTCGAGTTTCTAGTTCCTAATTGTTATACTTTTTTTGCTATCTATGCTTTTACTTTGTTTTTTTGAGCAATTGAAAGTAAATGCTCAACCGCAAGTGGAGAGCATTGAGAGAATTTCTTGATCACCAACTCCATGAGTATGGTAGCCAAGACTTACTCTACATGGCAATATCTTGTCTATATGGAGCGTCAGTATTCTATTTGTACACTTGTATTTTTTTATAGGGCAAGTATCACTGGCCAAGGCATTGTCCCCGCGAAAGGGATATTCTAAACTTCTTGGATTTTTCTACATAAAGAGGTGAACAAAGGAGAAATTGAGAAAATAGACATAACATAGCGTATATATCCAAATAGTAACTGTAAGTGAGTCACTTTTTGAGTTCGTTTGTAGTACCTTTAGGTTAGTCTTCTAGCTTCAGTTTTGAACATTGGAGGCAGCAATTGTCACATTGATGTCGCGTTTGCAACATTTGAAAGCTACATTCCTGGTACTGCACTAAATAAAGGATAATGAAGGAAAAACGAATGGGCTTAGTACACGTCACTATACCTTTATAGTACTAGCAATAAAGGAGATAGGATGATTTGGCATTGCCATTGAATATACCTACCAGGGACGGCTTACGTGTTTCTACTAGTCCTACTGTAGTTTTTTTGGTATATGTTTTGTTCAGGCTGAGATTGTCTTTCATCTTTTTGGTTCCACTCCCGTGTAGGTTCTTTGTAAGGTTCATCGTAATCGTCTTGTTTACTCTGTTCAGTTATAGCTTCATCTGTAAGGAGTTTTATGTATTACTTTGTCGGCTCTGTGTTTTGTATACTTTTGACAATAGTCTAATGGCGGTCCTTATGCCACTAGCAGATTAGTTTGCAGAAACTAGGTATTTGAATCCGCTATAGCTCTAGCTTTGCGTATTGGTAAATACATGAAATATGTCAAGCAGCAAGTTTTCAATCTTTTGAATTGAAAAGTGGCGCTAGAACATTGGAGTTAAAAAAATTAATTGCAGCAGTTTAGATACCTGTGGACCATTGACACATATTTCTTTTAAAGGTCTGTTTAACGGTTGTAAGACTTAATCTTGCATCTTGAGGTTTACTAGTAAGGGAGTATATCCCTTATACGATGGACGATAACCCCAAACATACATAGGAGTATCTGAATGTGCTATGGTGTAAGCTTAACTTAGATCCAAGGAGCTTCCTATGGTTAAATTTGTGCCCCAGCATACAGATAAGACCTGGCTTATAACTAAAGACAGCGCCCATTACACTTACTAATAACTATGGCCATATATATTTTTTTTCAAGTGGATCAGCTGCTACGATGATTGTACAGAAATACCCAAAATATTTAAATAGAACTATATAAAATTTAACTTAGTATAAAATCATCACCTAAAATAAGGGCCATATACATTCCAAATTTTATTGATAATCTTTAACTTGATTTTATTAGTATATGCATTGTTATTTAATTCATTTAAATCTTTTATCCATTCATTTTTTAATTGCTTGGGGATAATCAAACCAGAAATTATTATCAAGTTAATAATCTCAACTAATAATTTACCCTCGACATTAAATTCATTATTATAATTGATTATTAAATTTTCAATATTACTCAAGGATTTTAAACAGACTAAGTTTAGATTTTTACCATTTATGATAATCGGCTTTGCAGTAGTCAAATATGACCACACTTTGTATACTATTAAAATTGATGGACTTACAGAAACAATTCCAAATACTAACTGCTGAGATTTCAATAATTTGTCAATACCATTAAGGGCAATTGCACCATCCACCTTTGTCTTTTGTAATTGAATCAATAAAGACCTAATTAATGAACCCTTTACAATTGACTTAAATGGATTGCGAATCTCCTTTTCATACTTGGACATTAGCATTGTTAGATCACCATTTTGAATTGAATTATGGATCTCCTGCTTATTAACGTTGTCACCATTCTCATCAACTATAAAATCGATTAGCATTCTTTCCAATGAGTCTAAATCAGATTTCAATGATTCCTTAGAAGTGATGGTCAACTCATCATCATGTCTTAACGTATTGAGCATATTATTAATTGGCTTGATTAACCAATTTTTGTAGAATCCATAAATGGTGTCTATGAAATTGTATTTTAACCAGTCTAAAATTTCAAATCTATTATTATAAATTGTTGTGGACGATGACGGACCATAGTTAATTAATAATAAAATTAATGGCCAATACCTGGTCAAAAATGATGGTTTATCGGTTTTAGCATCTAATTTCAGTGAATCAAATTCAGCCAAAGCTTTTAATATTCTATTTATTCTTTTATTTTCAGTTGATCCATAATCATTGTCGTGAACATTGAAATTTAATGCATATTCAAAACTTGATAAATGATCTTCATTATTAATCAATCTGTCAATTTTTGAAGAATTTTCTTCGATTTGGCTATTAATCAAGGATATTTTATCGAATATTTCATTATTGATTAATCTAATTGGTGATTTATAAAGTAATTTTAATCCTTTGAAAAATTTATTATGTGACAATTTAATTAATAATATACTTGGATTTTGATTAATTAATTTATTAATGGAACTTTTAAGTGATTCAATAAGAACAAAGCTAAATTTCTTAAGCTTTTGATAATTATGATAAAGCAAGTTATCCTCTTCAGTAATCGATCTATAGGTGATCAATTCTATTTCCTGTTGCTGTCTGAATAATTCTTTAGAATGATTAACTATAACTTTGAAAAAATCAAATAGTTTAATTGGAGAAATTTGAACAAAGTAAATTACCTTGTTCACTCTGGAGTTATTCAAATTTTCCCAATATATCAATTGATTCTTTAAAACCAACGCTTGAAAAATTAATGAATTTGATAGATTTAATTTAATTATTAGAACTAAATAATCATTTATAAGTTGATTAATCTTTTTACTTAATTCATTTTTAATCAGTAGATGTTCTAATCTCTGGTGAAGTGCTTGTAACTGATTCAAATTAATCGTCGAAACTCTGTTAAAATTAAACTGATCAATTTCGAGTAAATAGTACAATTTCTGGAATACTTCTTGTAGAGTATTTAAATCATTATCATCGACTGATTCTGGATGTATTGTGGAATAATTAATTAATTCTGTTGACACTAACTCAATGGTTGATCTATTCAATATTTTAAACTTTTTCTTTAGTTTAAGAGAAATTATATTATTATTATTGATTTCTTTTATTAATTTAATTGATTTTGATGACCTTGATCTTAAACCTGGACTGATTAAATCCATGGTATAAAAGCTTTAATAACTATTGATAATGTGTTCTTGTATTGTAATTAGGACAGAGTTCTCTTTTTATGAGCTCCTTGAGACTACCAAGATTAGTTTCAAACACTTGCTATATATTTATATTTGCTGCAAGAACAATAAAATAAAATTTATCTCTCTATTACTCCAATTGTATCTACTAATCTACATCTGTACTAGATAGTTATCGTATGAATCATTCTATGTCGCTTTGATTTATATTAAAATTTTATACACTTATCAATCCTCTTCATTATTCTTGTCGTCTAAAACACCAGATTCTTTAATTAATAAGTTAATCTCTTCATCTTTCCAAATCCTATGAATTACCTTATTCTTGTCCAATTTTGATAAACTTAAGGTAGCAAATTCCAACTTTTCACTGTTCAAATTGGATGAATCCATCGTCTTAGATAAAACTTTTATAGCCAACTCGCAAGCATCTTTCAAAGTTAAGTCATCTTTGTAATCTTTCTTCAATAAAGTTTGGGCTGCAGAGTTATTGACACCAATGCTTGTTGCCTTCCAGCCTGAGTAGTTACCAGAAGGATTGGACGTGAAGAGTTGGAATTCGTATCTATCGTCATACCCAGCATACAAAAAGCTGACCCCAAATGGCCTTAATCCTCCATGCTGAGTGTACCCTTGCTTAATATCACAGATCCTCTTGATCAAAACCTCACATGGAATCTCTTCATTGTATGTTTTTAAATACTGTTGAGCAGTCACTCTAGCATTATTAACCAAAATTGAAGCATCTGCAGTCATACCAGCAACTGCACATATCATATTATCGTTAATTACATATAATTTTTCTGCAGATCCGTCGTTGTCTAATAACTTTGATGTAACCTTCTTTTCACACGCTAAGACAACACCTTCCTTCGATAATATACCAATTGCCGTACCAGCCATAGATATAGCTTCTTGTGCATATTCAACCTGATATAATCTACCTTCCGGCGAAAAGATAGTAGTTCTAGAGTCGTATCTTCTGGACATATTCTGCTAATCTTTCAGTTAATAGCTGTTGATGGTAGATATTCAAATTTTATCGGTGGCAATAGAGCTTTATATGGGAGATTGTCAGCTACTGCATATAATCCACCCAAGTATCAACTCTATTGAAGAAGAAACAACTAGTATTGAAAGATAACAAGGAAAACAAGGCAGAAGGTTGGTGTTTTAAGGACAATGAGGATATTTGTTAGCTCCCTTAATGTGCCAATCGGTTATTCAACACCAGAATTCCCGTCGTTGTACTTACCGCTAGGACTCCATCAGTCAAATTACCAAGCGCTGTTTTTATATTATCCTTTTGATATTTGGAAATTCACAGTGTTTTGGTCTTTGTTGTTTTTTGGGGGGTTCTATTTAATGGCGGGATTTTTGGCTATGATGAATCTAGTGCTTAACAGGTATAGGCATACTTTGAAGTTACAGAAATCCTCAGTAATTCAGGGTATTGTAATTATAGTTGTCTATTTGTTAATGGGATTAACCCAGGGCTTTATCAGTGGAGCAATTATAGGGTTGCTATTGCTGTCTATCTATAATGCTGGTTCGCTATCTATGAGTACTTGGATTCCCTTTTGCTGGGGAATTGCTCCAATTTTATTTAATGTATGTAGTTCGTACCTGACAAGTCTGGTTATTTTGTAGGGTAAAGAGGGATATGAAAAATTTTTGGGTTTGGTTTATTGACAGACTATGGAACTTTAGTTGTTTTAGGTTTATAGATTTTTTACATAATGTACTATAAAAATGTTCTTTATTGGGATGATTCTCTTGTATGGCGCCAGAAGTGTTGATAATTTTGCGAGTTCGATATTCCTTACAATTTTATAAAGTAAACGATTTCATCGATACGAATCACATTAATATAGTTATCTTTTGTTTTTAGTTCCTGTAGCCTTTTCTTGGTCATGCCTAATGAAACTGGTGGGCTAGAGGTTGAATTCCTCAATATTAATCAGCTTAGCTATACATTCAGTAGTCTATATCAGACAGAGTTTAAGGAATGGGATAGATCATATTTAATTGATATTGCTAAGGAATTGTTGAATTTAATGGAGAAATATAATGCGTTGCATCCTACATGTCTTACTTTAATTAGTTTTTTGGAAAAAGAAGGTGTAAAAGATAAATATGATGAGAGTTGGGTAGAAAGGATAGAACAGTCAAGTAAGATAATAATTGATGATACATTAAATTATTTAAAACAACTCGAGCCAATTAGTGGTTCAACCAGTATATCAAAGGTAGAATTGTTTGATAAAATCAAGCAAGCGGTCGTCATCTTTATCATCCAAACAAATTACCAACAAGCCCTACAATTGCTAAATCGTTTTTTATTATTGGTTCAATTTTCTTCCCAACCAAGCGATTTAAGAGCCTTGGATGATAACAAGTATGTTGAATTTTATTTTTATCAGTACATTACAAACATTTATCACCTAGTTTGGTTTCCTTTAGATGATAGTAGCGATAAGAAAGATGATGGCTTCGTAAAAGCTACAATACTGGCTAGTGAATTTCAAGGTACCAAATCTACGATTGTATCTGCTAGCTCATTTAAAACCTTAGATAATATTTTTAAGAAGGTTACTTTCTACTATAATAAAAATGAACCATTGTTCATGTTAGAAGATTATGATGATGTACAAATGTCAAATGAATTAAAATATTATTGGTTAGTTAGATGGTTAAACTCAACTATATTATTTAAACAGGCTAAGTTTCATGAATTTCTAAAAGAATTCGACTTACTAATAGCTGCCAAATCTATAAATAATTCAAACCCCTTAAAAATGTTGTTTAGCGAAACATCAATTTTAAAGTCTAATATTTTACTTATTCTAGGGATATCGTTGATTATCCTAAAGCCGTTCAAATCATTATCGTTGATTGAGAAAGAAGAAAATGATGTTTTGGTTGACTTGTTTAACTCTGTTGACTATTCTTTTGAGAGCTTTTTTTATAATGAGGTTTTAATTTCATTATCTGAATCCATGCTAAATAAAATTAAAAAGGTTTTTAACGATGATATCTTTAAAACAAAATTCAAGGGTAATTTAGGTTTCCTTTTACCTGTATCCACCTTCGGGCCATCTTCATCATTTTTAGAATATTTGAATTTATTGATTGATTTTAAGAGTTTTCTATTGATTATTTCAATGATTAAACAAATACCAAGATTAAAGCTTATTCAACTATTAGGTTATGACGATAATATTGAAAAATCATCAATCTCAAATAACTTATTATTATTGATTTCATCTTTAAGGTTAGGTGAATTAGGAATTGGTTATAACTGTGAAGCAGACTGTTTTTACAACTATGAAATTGAAAAAAATAATAAGATTTTAGTAGATGAAATTGATGAGTTATCAAATAGCCTACAAAGTGAAAGTATAGCAAACTTAATGAAAGGTGTTCTAATAGAAAAATTTTTTAGCTAGCTATATTCAATAGTCTATAAATTAATTGAATCATGTATAGCCTACCTTTTAACGGATTAAATTTGATTTTTCCTAAATTTAAGTTAATTATGGATCCGTCGAATAATAATCTTTTAATTAAAAAACATGTTATCATAATCAAATAAACTCCACAATCATCAAAATTATCTTGTTGATCACATTTCATTTTAACTATTTCAATTTTTTTGTTGGATTTAACAAACGATTTACATAACAGTAATCTTTTAACTATTTCATCTAAAACATTCTTCTCTGATTCAGATTCTTTATCACCAAGTGCCATTGAATCATAAATATATAATTTGTTATTAAGTAAACAGAATAAACCCAATGCCCAATGGTCACCATTATTTACATCTTCTAGATCAACATCTTGATAGTCATCGATGAAATTAATTGGTATAAAGACAAATTTAGATTTTTTAAGCTCGTCGACTGGTAAGATGGACTCAATATCACTAACACTTGGGAAATATAAAAATAATTGGACTAATGATGGATATAATAATTGTATTTGATAACTAAACAGTCTATGTTGTGTATTTTTTAGAAAATGTTGATTTATAAGTTCGTAAACTAATGATATATTATTATCATTGAGCCATTCTTCGGGCAAAATATGTCCTAAATCTGATTTATATAATGCAATTGAATGGTATTGTAAGATTTTAAACTCTTTCGCTTTAGCTTCATTTGACAATTTGATTATTCTTGAATATAGGGACTTGATCTGTAATTTTGCTAAATAGGGATTGAATTGTTCCTCTTCTTTAACATAACTGTCACTTGCTCCCCCGTGTAATTCTTGTTGCCTTTTAATCTGTTTATTTCTGGCTGCTTTTATCTTCTTAAATTGCCTCTGTTCCCACTTTTCTTGCTTTGTCATCTTCTTTTTCGTATTACTGTCTGAATGCAAGTCTATTAATTCATCTATTTGACCTTCATCTTCTTCAACAGCAGGTATAAATTCATCCCAAGGCAATTGGTCAAATCCATTAGATTTTATTATATTACTAGGCAAATGGATTTTTTTATCAGCTGAATCACCACAACAGAAACCTTTAGATTTATCATATATTATTCTTGGCATCCCTTATTTAACATTATCATAAATACCAACAAATGTAGCTGCAATTGTGGTTTGTGATGATTTTTTCATTTTGTCCTCGAGCTTTTTCAGTCCACTCTGAAATCAGCTAAACACTTATGCTACCAATTTCTTTGTCGTTCTTCTTATCATATAGATATAAATAGGAGCTATGAACTCAATATTATTGAGAAGAGGATGGCATTTTAATAAAATATCACTAAGAAACCAGAGGTATTTGAATATTCAAACTAGACCTCCTTTATCTATCCCATATAATACTGGTCAACCAACCTATGAAACCAGACCCCATTATTTACCTAAACCAGGTAATTTGACTCCTGGGATAAGTGCATTAGAATACTACAATAGAAGGTTGGACTTAGCTAAGAATTTTCCAGTAAGATCAATTGCAATTTTAGTTGGGAATCAAGTTCAGTATAGTTCTGGCAGTGTATTTTACGATTTTCAGCAAGACAATGACCTATATTATTTAACAGGGTGGTTAGAACCTAATTCAGTTGCAATAATAGAAAAACAACTGGATAAAGGAAAAGATGATGATGTTTTATTTCATATGTTAGTACCATCAAAAAATCCACAAGTGGAACTTTGGGAAGGTGAAAGACTGGGCTTACAAGGAGCATATGATTTTTTTAATGCTGATTTTGTTGAAGATATAGATAAGATTCAAAATTATTTACAAAAACTAATATCAAGAAATGATAATATATACTGGGACGATAGATCAATCGGTAATGATGGATATACTTCAAAAGCATCGAAATTCCAGTCTTTTTTTAATTTAGATAGACCATCTAAGAGATCTATTACAATAAATGAGTTGGTTAAAGGTTCCCATAGAATTACTCGATCATTATCGTCTATAATTGCACAACAAAGATCAGTCAAATCCCCCGCCGAAATAAAAGTAATGCATGCTGCATCTAGAATATCAAGTAGAGCTATTAATAAGGCAATGGCAAAAGTTGGATCTGATTCTCCAATAAATACCGAAAAAACATTAGCAAAATACTTAGATTATCAATTCGTTAAAGGTGGATGTGATAAACAAGCCTATATACCAGTTGTGGCCAGTGGAAAGAATGCTTTAACTATTCATTATACAAGAAATGATGACTTATTGTATAAAGATGAAATGGTTTTTATTGATGCAGGCGGTAAGTTAGGCGGATATTGTGCAGACATTTCAAGAACATGGCCAAACTCACCAAAGGGATTTAGTGAACCACAGCGGGATATTTATGAAATTGTCTTGAATACTAATAAACAATGTATTGAATTGTGCTCCGAGTCAAACGATATCTCACTTAATGAAGTTCATGAGTTTTCTGTTAAATACTTAACAAAAGAATTGAATAGTTTAACTGGATTTAAGGGTGTGACAACCGATGAAGTATCAAAAACATTATATCCTCATTATATCGGCCATCATTTAGGTTTGGATCTACACGATATCCCATCCGTTTCAAGGCTTAAAAAATTAGTTGATGGGAATGTAATTACGATTGAACCAGGATTATATATTCCACAAAATGATAAATGGCCAAAATGGTACCAAGGAATTGGTGTTAGAGTCGAAGATGATATTGTTGTTGGTAAAACAAATGATGACATTTTAAACTTGACTAGTGGTTGTGTTAAAGAAATTAAAGATATTGAATCATTAATTGTAAATGGTAAAGTAACAACACCAGGCATTGAAGAAGAATTGGTTATTCTAGATATTTAGATTTTATTGACTTGTACATACATCATGCATCCATGCATACATATATCCATATATCGTAATAACACTATATACACCAAAGTAAGCATACTAAAAGATAAAATCAACGAGCACCAATGTTTAATAACAATGAGTTTTTCGATCCTTCCTGACCATGATTACCCTTACCACTTGGCAAATAGGATACATTTGGAGAGGACGACAAAGTAGCAGCAATTTCTTTAGAAGCTTCTAATCTTCTAATCATTAATAAACCATCACCAGCTTTAGCTAAGGCTTTGGAAACGGTTTCGGCACTCTCAGCTTCACCTTCTGCCCTAATAACATTTGCTTTTCTTTCTTGTTCCGCTTTTTCAACCAAATACTTAGCTCTCTCAGCGTCCTGTTGAGCAATTTGCTTTTGTTCAACAGCCTTCGTAAACTCCCTACCAAAAGTCATATGAGTAATCGAAACATCCTCTAATCTAATATTGAATTCATCTGCCCTTCTTGACAATTCTTGTCTAATTCTTGCAGAAACGACCTCTCTTTGAGTAATTAATTCTGCCGCATCAAACTGAGCAACAATGCTTTTTAAAACTTCGTTACCAATAGCTGGTAAAACTCTTTCATCATAATCCAAGCCTAAAGTTTGGTAGATCTTTGGTAATTTTAAAACTTCCGGTCTATGTAAAACTCTCAATGTCAATGAGACGTTTTGCAAATCTTTGGATCCAGTGGTTGTTGCAATAGTTTTAGGCTTAGTCCTTACATCATAAATAATAGCTTTTTGTAACCAAGGAATTAAAAAATGGGTTCCTTCACCAACAATTTTCTGTTGGACACCACTTACTCTATCAAATATAACAGCTCTCTTACCTCCTTCCACATCATACATAGCTGCTTGACCTAAGGTTACAGTTATACCTAAAGGAACTGCAACCTTAGATATAAATTGAGCGAATCTCTGTGACATATTTTATTTAGTTAGAATAAAATAGTATTATATAGAATATACACTAAATATCCATAAAGATCAATTGCCGCCACTCAGCTTATTTCCTTAACTAAACTGTAAACTCATACCAGAAGTTTTACAGGTTCGGTGTATATACTTTTCACAGCAATTTAACATTGCTTATTTCAAGGATGCTTTCAGATAATGAAGAGGCTTCAGATTACCGATTTTGGCTTTGGTGATTGATTAGGAAGTAGAGAGTTGGCAACTTTTCGTTGGTTTTGCAAATGGTATGCATAATTCGCTGTGGCAGCCCATTAAGTAAACTGTGCTCATAGATATATTCTGTAACTTAGTGAAGAGTTGGATATTCTAAAGCGAAATATTGAACAAGATAGAGAAGTTTGACACAATTGTTTCCAATTCGTGTAAGTAAACTTCTTTTGTAGATCCATGCTTTGTGGGTTCTTTTCAATAAAAAATTTCTTTCGCAACCTCAGTAGTGACTAAGTTAGGTATAACTCGAGAATAATGACATTATAATTTTACTCCAATCCTATGAATGTCTAAGCTATTTTTAAGACATATAATATAAATAATTATATTGTTTGTGATGAAACATTTTATGGATATTCATAGGTTGATATCTGGTGGTTATGGATGGATGCGAGTCTCACTCCCATGAACAAAATTGAACTCGTTGATATACATTATCCCACAATTCAATACCAATCAAAGGCTCTACAAGTACAAACGCATAAATATGAATTGATTATTAAATATGTAATATACAAAATCAAACAGATATTGTTTGTCTTACTGTTTTTGGAAAAAACAGTAGAAAAAAAATACAAGAAACTATTCCTTAAGAATAAGCTAGTGGTGGACTGCTTTAAACCAACAAATTGATAAAACAAACATTCTATGAGTAAAACTAAATGAAATGAACAAAAAAAAAATTAATGCCTTTTTAAAACTTCTTCGATATTACCATATTTTTAACTTCAGCAACAATGATTCTCATAGTAGTTCATGTCGCATGTAAGTTGAGAATAATGCAACAAAGATAAGTAAAAAATGAATGATGCAGGTAAAATGGTCGACAAACTTAATTGTCAATGAAATAAACCAAAGTCCAGGCTGCACCGGCAGCAACTGAGCCTATTGCAACCATTTGAAAACCTTCGCCTACTTTCTTATGATTACCACAATCCTCACCTAATGAAATTGAAGTTTTAATAAACCCAAATATGAACAAGGTAATTAACATAACAATAACTGAAACTAGCAAACCAGTTTTGACAACGTTGCAGAAGAAATATGGTAATAAAGGAACAAATCCACCAAGGAAATACGATAAACCAATTGTCAAAGCAGATGTGAACTCTCTACCTTCAGCAGGTTCCTCTAATCCTTTGCCGAATCTAATGACAAAGTCTATCAAATTTTTAGGCTGCGAGTCTAAATCTTTTAAAAACGATCCAATTGTTTGTTCTGATGCACCTATTTCATACATGATCTCCGCTGCCTCCTGGTTAACAAGCTCAGGTTTCTTGAAAAATTCTAGTTTCTCTTTCTTGACTTGTGATTTATAGTAGTCGAGTTCTGATCTAGCTGCCAAGTAGCCACCAAGCCCCATCGATATGGCCCCGGATACCAACTCCGCCATACCACCTGTTATAACTAACTTCGAATCCCCCAATGAAGATAACCCTGCTGTCAACGCAAAAGGAACCGTCAATCCGTCGGACAAGCCAATAATTATATCTGACATAACCCTCGGATCGAACTTGTTGAAAAAACCTCGAGTTTCGTTTTCCTCACTTTCTTCAGACCCCTTGGACTTGGTAACACTCAAAATCGCCTCCTCATTAGCGACTTCTTGTGCTCGATCAGTATCTTCCATGGCTCCGTATGGCGGCTGGTTATTATTCAAAAAATGGTTCACCCTTTCCAACTCTTGATCCGATTTATTCTTCGAAAATAAACTTGCTACTTGATTTTTTAATGTAACTAACGACATAATATACCTCTATTCTCTGTTCCTTGTGTTTAATTCGGATTTTAACTATTTACTATTGTAACACTAATTGAGTTATCAATCAACTTGATATGATGCTCGATACTCTCTGCTCGATACTTTGTTAAGAAAGATATCAATTAAATAAAATTGAATGATATTTAATAAATGTATGTTTAAACAGAAGAAGCGGTAATCTTTTAAAAAGAACAGAAAAAAAAGCAAATACTTTTCTTATTTATGCTTTGTGTAGTAAAACTCATCACCCACTTTTTATTATAGAGATTAAATCCCTTCAATCGCCTCTAATTGTATGGATTAAAAAAATTTAGCTAATCCTATAAAGTCACATGCCTTACTAAATCGGGATTGCTGACATTTCTGCTGTCTCTGATTGGATAATTAGTTTTGAGAAAGATTAAATGTGAGATGGTTGGGTTCAGGGGTCGTTATGGTGGTGTACGGATTGTGTGAGGTCGTTGGACGCAAAGGGTGCGAGAGTGGCCACACAGTGGCTACTATACGCCAGAAGTACATGCACAGTATAGATGCCGTTTTTCTTACTCAATGATGAATTGAAGGACGGGCAGATTGGACTTGTTTAGCACACGGGAATTATATGGCCCATGGGGGGTTCGTGGGAAAATGAGAAGTCTGGATAGGGAAGTAAATGCGATGTAGCGTAGTCGATTGCCGTGTGTACTGTACACTACGTACTATAGACTGTGTGTACTATGGACTAATCTGACGTAGGCTTCAGACGACATATAGTGTTATCATTATACGGACGACAAGTCTCATAGACTTTGGTCTCTACAAACTACAGATCTTAAGCTTTGTGTAATACATAAGCTGTTGGGATGAGGTCGACCAAAATGGCTATTTTCTCTCCGTGCTTTGCGAATGGTCACCGTGCGTAATTGGTTCATTTAGGTGGGTTGCGATTGCGCAGAGATAGCGTAAAAGCTTTATCCCGTCAGGGGATAAAGCTTGTAGTGGTGAGTACGTACTGAAAATTCTCGCCAACGATACTTCAGGTATGTGAAGTTGGTTCGCCTCCAAAGTGAGCAGCCAGCCGTTACGAAGTAGTCTTGCTTCGAAGACAGTATTACCGTAGACACCTTTCCTAGGTTACATATCAATTAAATGTGTGCTCTCTGCTGTCGCTTATATAGTTCTTAATGTGTATAGCGTCCGCATGTAGCATGTAGAGGGCTCTTATATGGATCTTCTAGTGCTTTCCAATATCTGCTTGCGGCAGCTATTTTCGCAATGTGCGGTAGAATTGTCTCCCGTTGAGCTTTGCTGCTGGTTGAGACAGACAGTGTATTGCCTACAGGAAGTATGTGGAGGGCAAAGAATTGCCAATAAAACTGGAACGTATTCAATCAAGCTTTAAAATCTATTAGTTGGTACTTCAAAAAACACTTTCCTTGGATGTATCACGCCAATGCCATATGGCGATAAAAATTCGATTTTCTACATTTCTGTGGCTACAGGAAGCATTTCTTTTCACCCTTCAGTTTCCAACCAGAAATATCAACATAACCTTATTTTAGTGCTTGCTGTCTCTATTGATGCTTAGAGATTGCCTCGAAGACACTTCGCCAATTGTTGACAAAAACTACCAGCTCGTCTCTCTAGGACTGGCTGTTCCCGCATGCTTCAATTTGAAGAATCTAGGGACAACCAAGATTGAGCAAAGCTTAAAATTGGATACCTACCATTGCTCTGTAATTGGTTTGTTTCTGTCCTTTGTTAGAATTACACGTTAAAGAACCTTCATCAAAGCTACTTTCCAACCAGTTCAAAACATCATCAAAAGATATAAAAGTTTAACTAAAACCCTTTACGAGTATAGTCTCCTCTTCTTCACAATCGAAGCCCCATTTTCTCCAAATTGCTTCGAACTATGACTTCGAACACTTAATTTTGCATCCACTCACTATTGTTAGTTCCGTGTCGTCCTGCATATAATTGCACCTCACCCAGTTAAGAATAGCTATATATCAATCCATCAAAAAGAGTATACATGCAAGGCTAATAAACATAATAAACCTTTTAATTATGGTTGATGCACCAAATAAACCTTTAGAAACAATATATATCAACAACCTTAATGAAAAGGTGTCCATAAATACTCTTAAGTGTTCGCTACGATCATTATTTGAAAACTATGGTAACATTCTTCAGATAACTGCTCATAAAAATTTGAAAATGAAAGGACAGGCATTCATAACATTTGACAATAATGAATCTTCCCAAAAGGCCCTAGAAAGCTTACAAAACTATAAGTTGTTTGATAAGGAGATTAAAATTAGTTTTGCAAAGTCGAATTCCGACACCTATTTTACCGAAGTAAAAAAGGATATAGAGCCAATTGAAACTAGAAAGAGAATTAAATCTGAAAATAAAGCAAAAACTGTTCAGCCACCAACCAAGAAAGTCAAGTTGAGGGATTGGGAATCTTTGCCTCCAAATAATATTTTATTAGTTCAAAATTTGTCCCCTGAAATATCTGTGGGTTCATTAAATGAATTTTTTGACAGGTTTAATGGTTTTATTAATATTAGATATGTCAAAATCAGAAACTTAGCATTTATTGAATTTGACAATGAAGTATTATCGACAGAATGCTTGAATGATTTAGAGCCATCCGATTTGAAAGAAAATTTTGGTAATGATGTTATATTAACTTATGCAAAAAAATGATTATAAATTGGGTTCAGTAACATTTAATTGCTATATTCAATGGTCAAAAGAATACATATGATCTTAGAGCTATCAAACAATATTTATTTATAAATTAATTTGCTTGAATATTAAAATGATTTTAAGCTAATATGTTGAATAGTTACGCTATTGCACACTCGAAACGGATCCTACTATAATAATACTATATTTAGTATTTTCATAAGGATGCTACCATTATTCAGTTGTTTAACATTTTGGCTGCGGCCACATTCGAAATCAATTATCGAAAGTGATTTTTCAATAAAATTACTAACTCTATTTTTAAATACATATATCTTTGTTACCTGGACATTTATGTAGAAGTCTTCTCTGAATTTTTAAGTGATTAGGATGTTGTTTGATATAATGTACTGTAACAACTAATAATAACTAATACAATAAATACGATCTTCATGTGTATTATTTCCGTTCTGTGTTCACCTTTTGAAAGTCTTTGATCGTAATAATTTCACCTATTCATTTCTTAATTGATCAATTTTTATCTTAAATACTACAATATGAAATATAAAGCATTCTTAACCTATAACTACCTAAACATATATATAATTTGGAATGTTTGAAATATTTGATTGAAGATAAAAAACAACAAATTAATACTCACAATATATTATCTAGGAAAGTATTGACCACAACTTTTGTCTCTACTCTAAGACAATTACTGCAAAATAGGGCTATTTGTATTTGTATCTGATAGACTATACTTAACTAAAAACTGATTAATACTACACCACAGCTTTTAGCGGCACCTCTAAAACTAAAATAGTCAGGAATGCAATTGTATAATAAACAAGTAGTTCCTTCAAGAATCAATACCTGCTTGGATCCGAAATGACATCTACAAAGATTCATCGATGCCATTGGTTCCCTTTGATTCGTTACATTATTTCATTGAATTCAATTATATTTTTCCCAACACTACAATTGCTTAATTGTAGCTTATACTCTGGTAATTATTTGTTTCTAATATCAGCTTCAACTATTATGGTGTTTATTAGAAATTCTAATTTAACAAACACTCAGAGATTCCTAATAAGTATTGGTTAAAACTAGTCCAAATTAAATTCTCACAGCGATTTTTAATGTTGTTGAGCTTCTGTGATTAAGAATTTTAGTCTAGTCAAGTATGAGTTCCATGGTTGTGTAGTTTCGTTTCATTTACATTTTCACGATTTCTTATTTTTTTCAGTCATTTATTTATAATCCAAGTTAAGGATTAATTGGATGTATCAATACTTTGATAAAGATTTGAATCCATAGCTTGAATAGAATAAACCTATAACTGAACTTTAGAAAACTAAGTTGATTTGTGGGTTTGGTAAGTTAACTACTATTATTTCTGAGTAGAATACAATAACCATGAATTATTTTCCCGAAAACTTATATAAAACAAATATGTACAAATATATACTAGTTATTAAATACCTGGTCAAGTGGCAAGTCACTGAAAATATCAAAATGTGAAACTTCGTCAAGATCGAATCCAAATCTGTCAATATCATCACCAGATGATTGGCCAACAAACGGAGTACCAATATTGCTGATTAAATTGTTTTGCTGCATCTTACCATCAGCAAAATAAGAAAATTTACTATTGGTATCAGGTGCAGTATTCCATGCAGCTTCTGAGCTATTAGGAACTCCAGCAATGGGGTCATATATTTTGTTGTCATGTTTCATTGATAGCATCTGAAACCATAGTCTATCGATTTCGGCGTTATCAACAAATTCTAATCCAAAATCACAAGAAGAATTCTTATCTGTGGATTTTTCGGTTTGAGGTGTTGGAATGGAGAAGGAAGATGAATCTACTGATGTTTCGGATCTGTTCGACGATATTATTTGATCGTCCGCTAAACAACGACAGAATTCACTAGTAATAGATTCACTTTTACCTAATTTACTTAAAGTAGTTTCACAAATATTTATTAATTCCTCCAATTGTTCAAGGGAATATTGCGGCATATAGACATGGCGAGCATTTAAATAGTTATCAACATAAAATTCTTTGGATGTTATTGTCTTCAATAAAAAGGTATGCCCTTTGGTAATTCTCCATGCATAATAATATCGATTACTTAACTTTGAAATAGCTGCAATAGAAACCTCCGCACATCTAGTCAAGCATGATGAAAGTCTGCATAGCGCTTTATAATAAGTACAATATTTTGAGTCATTGATACATTTTCTATCATGATCCCCCTGGCTCTTCATGTGATGTATTGTGAAGTTGACCCTGATAATACAAGCTAGATTAAGTTGGTTCGATTTATGAATCACTGACTCTAAAGTTGGATTAATTATCATATCACAAATAATAGCACTATTACCTAATAAATCAAAATAATGTGGCATGACATCAGAAGCACCAAATAACATTGACTTTTTTAAGTAAAAGAAGGATAAATTAATATTCTTTGTTTCATAATGAAGAAAAATATGATAATAAATTGAGATATAAAACGCTTTTAACGAAAGATAGCATTTGGTTTTAAAATTTCTGGTGAAAATGTACGAATGACAATTTACTTCTAAAGGTTTTAAACAATCTTCTAAAGTACCAAATTGTTCCTGCATAACAACTTCCAATTCGCTTAGTAGCTTGCAAAGTTCAGACATTTTTGTTCTACCTTCAACGTTTAATACTAAAGACAATAATTTTGTTAGTATATGAAATACAGCGTAACAATTAAAATATGACTGAGTAACATATTTATCCAAGACAACATCAGAAATATTTTCACTTCCTTCTTGATAAAATGGAACCTTGGTATCATAGTACATTCTATGAATCGTCATTGGATTGCCAAACGCATAGCCATGATAAAGATCGGAAAAAACTAAAAAATGCCAGATTTTCCTCCCCAAATGGTTGACTTTCGGGTCATTACAGACATCATCAAAATTGTCTGGCTCCCTATTCAATCCCAATGAATAAGCCATTTGAATCAAAACTGCATTTAAAACTTGTGAATCACCACCATCTGCACCATCACCATCTTCTGGTGCATACGTATGATATAATCTCATATAAAATGCCAACTGTAAAATCGATAAATTTGTTTTTCTTAATAATTGAAATTGATCTAAACATAACTGAGCAACGTCAATAATATTAATATTAATTGGATTCGATAATAAATATTTCATTTCTTGAGCTTGCGGAGATGGATCAGTTGTTTTTAAATTTTCTTCATTTATGGAGCTTTTGTTACAAAACAATGACAAGTAGGCTAGTCTTAGGACAATTAACAAAATTCCCAAATGAGCTAAATCTAATCTTTTTTCAACTTTAATTTCTGTAATCTTGACATCATCAAATGACTCAGGTCCAATAATCTTTGAGATTTCAGTAATAAAAAAAGCTTCATCTAAAAATGGCATAAAAGGGTATAACCAAGTAAAATACCTTTTAATTAATTTCCAAATAACTTTCTTCTGGGGTAATACAACTTGAATTTTATCAATTAATTGTAATTCACGAACAATTTGCCCATCATAAAATGTTAATCCTAATGGTAGGGCGTTTTCATTCAATTTTGATTTTTTCAAATTTCTCTCCACTCTTGCTTTCAAAATACTATTATATGGAATCATATCACCATATCCATCTGTTTCTAAAGCTCTTTTTTGGAAGGCTGTTTCTGGATTATCATGGATTGATGTCACAACATTTGTATTTTCTTGAGTGATTTCATGAGTTGTTTGGGCAAACACCAAAGCTGTATTATTTGCTTTTTCTTCTTTTTTCTTAATCATGTAGTCCCATAATAATCTCAATCCATAATCTTTTTTCATTAGTGATGACCAAGCGAATGGTCCAAAATTGATTCTTCTTAACGGCTCCTTAACATGAATTGATGTGTAGCCTTCATAAAAATTGATCGTTTCCTCAGGACCATCATAAGGATTGATACGATATAGCGAATTAGTCTCTGACAGACCAGAAATCATTGAAAATGTTGTAGTTGGCATATCATTGACTGATTTGAAAGATGAATCACTATTCAATGATCCTTGACTTTGTCTACTAAAATTTATGGGAGGTAATTGAATTGGTGCATTCTCTCGAGATGGTTCTTTTGACACAGGTGAAACGTAAGAATTGAAGGGCGTTGGCGATATATTTGCTATAGGGTTATTCGGTTGCTTGCTATAGACATAATTCGCTGGAACAGGCGCCGGCACCTTGGTTACCCCAATGGATGACTCAATTTTCTGTAATCTGTCCTTCAACATATTCAATTCAGTTAGCGAGACAGTAACTTCATCCTCTGAATCTCTCTTCTTCAGCTGCCTTCCATTTTTCATGGCATTAGCAGACGAAAAGGCTATTGGAGTCTTAGCACTTGAAACATATGGGAGTGGTGCTCCGTTTTTAGTAACCTGCTGTGACGATGTACTTTCATAAATACAGCTATCTTTTATAGTAGCTTTTATACATTGTGAACACGGTTGTTCTCTATCACATTTTATTTTCTTTTTCTTACAATTAACACACACAAGACTTAGTCTTTTCCTTTTCTTAGTTACTGAATTGAAGTCCAATTTATCGTACGAAGTCATGGAATCTGTTTCTCTGTAAGCAAATTTAGAGTTTGAACTAAAACGTTTAGAGTACGATTAATATCAGGAATAATATTCCAATTATACTATGGATTTTTATAATTAGTATTCAAATTAATTAACTAGAGATCTCCAATGGTCCACTAGACAAAGATTAGATTGATTAACAATTATTTTTATAGGCAATTTGAAGCAGATAAAAGTGAAACTGTTTACTTTTGCTTATAATAAAAGGATAAAGATGTTCAATTAGAATTAATAATCCAAGCATCTCGGAATGGCACACTATTTCGGTCTGAGTATCTCTATATAAGATTTACTTCCTATATATAGAAATATACGATTTCAATATACATACCATACAAAGGACTAATCTACCCAGACATTTCAGTTTCCAGTATTAAATAATTGATTTAAAGGTAAATCATCGAAGAGACTGAAGTTTTCAGCGCCATCAAAGTTAAATGGAGAATTAATAAAGTTATCGAACGAACTGATGGTTGATGAGGGAATAGCCAGGTTGGAAATGTTAAGATCGTTTTGATTGATTGATTGGCTTAACAAATTGTTATTATTTACGGCGCTGGCACCGGAATTTGCGCTATTCAAGTTATTGAAATTATTTGAAGAATCTGTTTTCAATATATCGTCGTTATTCTTGCTCTTCATTGAAAGCATTTTTAGCCATAATGAATCGATTGCAGCACTATTCTCAAAATTAAAGTCCTGGAACTCGCTTGATATTAATCCTGAATCATGGGCTGGCGAGGCTGATAAGTTATAGTCATTAGCTAGGATTGAAGAAATTGAAACTTTTCTCTCGTCACTAAACATACTCTGATTAGATAAAGAGCTATTCTTCGGGACACTTGATTCTAGCGATGTTTTCTTAGTTTCAAACAATGCATGAATATTAACATTATCGCAGTGTTCCACAGCAATTGCTTCTAAAATATCTAAACTTGACTTTGTAATATTGATGATATTTTCTAATCGACCAAGTGCATAATTGCCAATACCAATATCAGCATCAGGATATTGTTCGTAAAACTCTTCGCTGGTGATAACTTTCAATAAAAATGAATGACTCTTATGTACAGCCCATGCGTGGTAGTACCGATTACTCATAATTGATGTGGCCATAAGGCAGACTCTAGCACATTTTTCTAAAGAAACAGCCAACTTACTCAAATTTTCAAAGCAGTTTCTATAGACTTGGTCAGTAGCTAATTTAGATGGATGCTGTGGGTCTTTTTGCAACCTATAAAAATGAAAATTCGTCCTAACAAGTGCAATTATATTTATGTCATTAACTCTGTGAATTGCTTGCACAATATATGGATTAATTATTATATCAGCACCTTCGCCAAACAATTCATGAGATTTGCAAATAAATGGCAATAAATATGGAATCATCTCACCGATCGCTAAGGCTAATATTTTCTGGAAATAAAAGAAAGATAACTTGTCATTTCTGTTCTTTTCATAATGAAAATACAAATGAAAATACACAGCTAAATAGAAACAGTTCATTGATAACATAATTCTAACCTTCATAATTTTTTTGAATGAATAAGATGCATCATTAGATTCCAATAAATTAACATAATCACGCAATCTACCAAATGCTTCAGCAGATCCAACTTCTATTTGATTTAAGTATTCAGTTAATTCAGACATCTTAACTCTTGCAGTGACGTTGAGAATTAGGTCTAGAATTTTTTTCATTGGTCCTCTGATCAATCCTTCACCAAGTTTGTAGCATTTCACAATACTCTTATGTAAGTCAGTATCAATTAAATTTGAATTTGCTTTTGTATGGAATGGAAACTTCGTATCATAATACATACTGTTTGTAATTAAAGGATTACCGTATATATAGCCTTGACTAATGTCATTGATTGCTAAGAAATACCAAATTGCTCTTCCCAAATTATTAGTTTTCTCATCATTAAATGTGTTTTCACAGTTGTCTGGCTCCCTATTCAATCCCAATGAATAAGCCATTTGAATTAGCATACCATTAAACACCTGTGCATCACCACCATCTGAACTGTCGCCATCTTCTGGTGCTAACATGTGATAGGCTCTTAAAAAAATAGCACATTGTAATACAGGCAAACTAATTCTTCGTAACAATTGAAACTGTTGCAAACAACTTTGGGCAACTTCCACAGTATTCATATTAATACGATTTAACAATAAATATTTTAATTCCTGCGCCTCTGGTGATGGATCATTTGTTTTCAATTTTTCTTCATTGACGAAACTTCTGTTTGAAAACAATGATAAATATGATAATCTTAATATTACTAGTAGCATTCCTAATTGAGCTAAGTCTAATCTTTTTTCGACATTAACCATATCAGGTTTTTCATCTTCATACGATTCAGGACCGATGATTCTAGATATTTCATCTCTAAAATTAACTTCATCTAGGAATGGAAAAAATGGATAAATCACTCTAAAAAATCTTTTAAGTAATAACCAGATTACCTTTTTTTTAGGCAAATTTAATTTAATTTGTTCGATTAGTTTAAGTTCTCTATCCAATTTACCACCAGATATTGTCAATCCTAAAGTTATAGCATTTTCATTTAATAATTGAACTCGTTCATTGGAACTAACATTTCTAATCGCATTTTTATAAGGAATGACATCATTATATCCATCTGTCTCTAATGCCCTTTGTTCGAATTGGTGGACTTGATTTTCATCAGCCTTGAAATTAGAATCTGGTTGAGTCAAAAAGCTAGGACAGTTTTGTATGCCAGTAATTTTAATAGTCTTTAAAGTTGATGCAATTGAACTACAAGAAGGTGCTTGGGGGGGCTTAAGTTTAATATGGAGGGCATTTTTTTCATTACTCTGGGCTTTCTGGGTTGAAGTAAATTGCCTTAGTAGTGCTAAGCTTCTGTCCTTCCTCAGTAATGAACCCCAAGCTAATGGACCATAATTCATTCTCCTTGATGATTCTTTGACATCAATTGAATTATAGTCGTCATAAAAATTTATCGTTTCATCTAAGGACTCATATGGATTCATACCGACTGCAAAAAAATCATTTTTAGGAAACTCAGATAAGTTAACATTGGTAGCCAGTATTGGCTCTGAGCGTAGTAGCAACAGCCAACCCCTATTGCTCAGAAACAAATCGTCTGAAACATTACCTGGCATTTGCGGGTCATGAGACTGGAATAATCCTTTTTGGAGTGGATCCAAAGTATTATTTAACACATTATCATGTGTACACGGTGACGATGTTTGTGTAGTTGATTGTAACAGTCCAGACGAAATATCGGATCCAGCAGGAGATATTATTCTACTTTCATACTTTAGAGCCTTTGCTTTCAATTCTTCTAATTCTGATTTTGGGATTATAACAACGCCTTCGTTAATATTGCTGCTGTTCTTACTCTTTTCGTGTTTTTTAACTTTATTTGACTGGCCACTTGGCGAGATTATTGCAGCTGGAAGTCTTGCACTATCAACATAATTATTATTTGGCCTTTTATCAGTCGACCAATTTGAGTCATACATACATAAATGCTCAGTCTTATTCTTGACACACGAAGAACAAGGTTGTATTTTATCACATTTAACCTTCCTCTTTTTACATACTTGACAAACAAGACTAGGTCTATTTCTTTTTCTAACATGTAAATCCAATTCCTCTGACATCTAGAGAAACAACCTTATAAATAGCAAATATATTTGATTTTGGTTAAAAAAATCTACTAGATCTGATTAAATAATCTTATAATGACAATAGAATTTTCCTAAGCTAAATATAATAAGCTTTTGCCACTATTATACAACTAAATTGTTTCTCTGCCTACTGATGGTAACAAGGTATTTCAAGTCACGGAAATAAGATGGGATATAGTGAACTGTTTTGTGTAATTTTACATCGGTCAACCTTCCCAAAAGAAAAGGATACATTCATATGATCTTCCGTTTCTAAATTTGCTAGTAAATACTATCATTTATTGAAATTAAAGCTTTTAATGTCTATATAATCATTGAAGTGAACCGTACGTTTCTTGGGAGTCAATTATTAAGCTTTCTTCCTCGTCTTCACTATCATTGTTTTCATTATACAAGAAAAACTGAACAAATATAGTAAAATCTAATGCCAAAGTACCAAATGAACCAGCTATCCAGGAAGAATTAACCCATAAATAGTACCAGCTCATATCGATTGCTAAAATTGATATGACATATGTTAAATTACCTAAGCATGCAAATAAGAAAAACATAAAAGAAATACCTTCACAAGATTTTCTTTTAAAATTTAGCAAAATTTGAGGAATTCTTGAGCCCAAATAGAGGAAAGCGCATAACCATCCAAAAAACTGAGCTAAAGGGTCGTAAACTAATTCTTGTGGTTTGTGCTTATGGTTCTGTCTGGCGTCATTCAAATATGAAATGTACCAACCAGTTAGCCCAGCCAAGATAACTAATACAACCATCAAAATTTTGAGCAAAACTGATGCTAAAGGTGAAATTTTTGAGGTTTCGTCGTAAAAGATTTCTTCAATACTACTGGAACTGCCGCTCACCAAGTCAAGGTTATTGTCACCTTCATCTTCGGATATATGATGGTGTCTATGACTTTCTCTAGATAACACAGTTTCTAACACATCTTCATTTAATGGATTTGCTGGTGATAAATGAATTAAGTCTGCCTTTTCACCTTTACCGTAAGCTAAGCATTGCCATAACAAAACCACATCTGCCAACGTATAGTAGATTGCCAATATAATCATTGTCGGTAAGACCCCTTGTAAAATAGATCCTAATACATTAAATACATCACCTGCTAACCATAAGATCACAAACAGTAATGACAAGCCTTCTGATGACTTTCTTCTAAAGTTCTCATAAATTTGTGGAGCAAATACAATAATCCAACAGGCCAACGAGATTGACCCAGTAATCCCACTTACTGCCTGTGCATCGATAATAATAGGTGGTGGTGGTGCCATAATATTACTTTATGTCATTTATATGTTTGACTTCTTATGGGTAATTGACTTCACAAAATTGTGTTGTTCTTGAATAGCATCGTATGCTAAAAAGCTCGCTTGGATGTCCGTACACTAAAATTTTCAGTTTGACTCATACATTCCTAAAATAGAAATTCACTGCGAGCATACATGAAACTTGAAGTTTGCATCAATAGATGTTCAACTAAACTGGGAGTAGAAGTATTTCTATTATACTATTTGAAGCCAGGGTTTTCTTCACCTTGATGTTGCTACAAAGTGATCAGGTTCAACGTTCAATGCGTTAATGTTAGTGAAAAAAAATGTTTTAAACAGTATTGGTATTGATCCGCAATCCTCTTATACCATCCCAATATGAAGTCAACTTTTACATCAATTATATTTTTGATCACTTTTTGTATAAGAATAACATTTAGTTTAAGGAGTTGGGTTTGTAGAATTTCAGATTTGCTATATAAATGGTTGTGTATGGAACCATGGATTCAATATATTCACATTTCTAGGCAATGGATCATTTAAGGTAATTTCATCACTGGATAAGTGAAGGCGGCAGGAGCTCCTTTCAACAAAATGACATTACCTTTCTCTATTATGTCCATACTGAATCCTACTCCTACTGTTCCAAGAAAATTTCAGTTTTCTAGTGGATAACAGCTCTTACACATCTACCCCTCTTTACCATTTCTGTTAATAGAGCCAGGCATTTCGAAAGGTACGACATTCTAATCCACTAAGGTTAAAGTCAACTTCGCTGTCTTGTTTTCATTATATGCTGAGAATTTTCAAGGGCACCCATGTGCCTTATTCTCGTAATTTTACGGTCTGTAGTGTAGACATGGCTCAATTTTTGGAGGAAGCAAAATGTCCTGGCCACGAAGAAAATCAAGATTACCTTATTTGAAAGTAGTTTATATCCGCACCCTAAGGTATCGCACACTAATTATCCGGAGGCATAAATTGAGCAAATTAATAGATTCAATTATTCTGATACAACGGATTAATTGTAAAGTGGCTCTTGAACAATCAATTCTTCTCAAGAGAAAAACACACCTTGACCTGCTACATTTCTTTTTAAAAATTAGCTCCTCAATTTATCTCTGAGTGACAATTACATATAGTATCTATACGCAGAGTATCCTTAAACAAAGACAGTTAATGGGTTATAGATTTTTAGCATCTTGATACCCCACAAAATCTGCCATGTATATCATCTAATTGTATACAGGAAGCTTTGCTTCCTTTAGGGGTATAAGCAAGAAGATTTGTCTGTAAATAGGAACTTCTACTAAGCTTATCTATTCAATTTAGAATATCCTAAGTTAGATACAAGCTATAGCAGATGAAAATACTTGAAGTTTTTTTTTGATCAACCCAATTTGTTATAAACATGAGTCGTATATTGCACAAGCCTAGCTCAATTAGAGACTTATACAATATGAATGTCTAACGGAAAATATAATTGCTTTCGGGCTCTTGGTCTCCTTAATTCACATTTCTCTTTCTCATCCTTGACTATGTTTATAAACTTTGGCTGTACTTTATGCAAAGGTTGATTCAATTACCTATGAGAAATGTATCGGGCATGGGTATATCCAGAAAGTTCAAAGCTGTCCAAAATAACTCATATTTCGCTATTACCTACCTAAGTTATGCTACTTTCTCTTTCTTTCTAAGCATTTGTTAATGTGTTGGGCAAACCTACCACCTGCAATCTTTCTAGTACAATGTTCACATTGAAAATATCTCGATGCTTCAGATGTCTTTAGCTTTTGTTTATCTTGATCATATATGTCTTTATTTGAAGGAACATCCTTGTTTACAATTACATCTATATTAGAATTGTTCCCTAAAGTCTCTTGGATCGATCTGTATCTTGACACATTTGTTAAGGTTTGTTGCCTTAATATATTGCCAATCATATCCTTAAAAAGTGATTCAGCCTAAATTTTAGTTAATATTAATGAACGTAACATAATTATTTAGAGAGTACATACTAGAACTTGATATGTAACCTCCTGCTTAGTCATATTTGGATGGTTATTGTTTACTTATATTATATATGTATCTTGATTTTGGTCGAAATTTTAGTTTGAGCATCACAATTACAGAAGCAAAAATTTTTTGAGTCAATAAAAATTTACCATTTTCCTTAAGTAATAAGAAGGATGTCAGATGAACAAGCTGAAGGGGAAATTCAAAGAGGTCATATCGATTATGATATAGAAGATGACGTTCAAGATTGGAAAGCTCTTAATAACTTGAGCAAATCATCGGATTCTAATCCAATTATACCTAAGAGAGGAGAGAAAGATTTTGAACCAGACGGAACAAGCGTGCAAACATCGTTACTAGAAGAATCAAGAAATGCAATGTACCAAGCATTAGGTACTCACAGAGGACATCATATAAAACAAAAACTAGTTGCGGTGTGGCTAACAAAGGAACAGAAAGCTGTAGTTCCTCACGCAAGAGGTAGCTTTTTTAAGGACATTGGCAAACCTGTTAACTTTGGTAAGAAGATCCAAGGGATGTATTTAAATCCGATTGAAACAGTTTATTTAGTGGAAAGGGGCTCAATGATTATTTATTTAGGTAATCAGAAGTTTGAAAATTTTTTAAGTAATGATGAAAAAGCATTTGACTATGATGAGTTAGCTCAATTGAGCTTAAGTCATTTATATAGCTTAGCATTCTCATTAGACGGTGACTTAGTTGATAAGTATCAAGTTTATTCATATTTGAAGAGACATGGGTATTTAATTCAAGAATTTAAACAACGCAATGAACTTGACCAATTTACAAGATTCAATAGGTTAATCAATAATTCCAAGCCAATATTTAATTTGATTTTTAATAATTTAATAAACTTTTTTTCTAATAATAAATGCTTCAAATTGATGCACTCATATTTACAAAGAATAGGATTAGTTTCATATTCAACTAATCATAGCCTACATTTTCTTTCAAAACATTATTTCAATTATTTATCAATTTTCAAATCATTAAAGTTAATACCATCATATTCGACGTTTGATAGCTTAAAGTATAATGTAAAAAAGGATCCAAATTATACAATTGAATACAATGTATGGAAACCTACTCCAATTTTTTCTAAAAAAATTCCACCACATCCAGATTTTCAAATTTGCATAGTTAATACAGATAAAATCCCATTTCCAAAGTTGGAAACTATGCAAAGTCTATTTAATACTGTAAATTACAAATTTCCAAATGAACCAACAGAACCAAAGAATAAAAAACCGGTGAAAAAGAAGAAAAATACTATGCCGCCGACAAAGAAAGAGTTGAAGTTACAAAGGCAGAAAGAACGACAAGATAAATTAGATCCAAAAATACAGCAACGTAATAATTACTTAAAATTAAGGAATCAACACCTTAAAAACAGTTCATCTGGAAGATCAATTGTAATAGCGATTATTAGTAATGGGGTTATAAACTTTATGAATTTAAGTGAAGGTGATTTTACATTAGAGAATTGTTGCACTGATGACTTAGATGAAATCTATCCGAAAAATAATCATGGAATTGTTTGGATGGAACTGATATAGTTTATATAATTTACTTCCAATATATACATGCTAGTTTTTACTCTCCTCCCTATATAAAAGTCTATTCCACCTTAATCTATTAATATCCATTTGTGAATTATTTGATACTTCTCTAAAATATTTAATAGAATCATTTATTAATTTATCATCGATCATGTTCTTATTATTGTTATAAGCTAAAATTAAATTAGCTAGCCATATTTCACAGTCCAATGGGTTAATGCTGTAAAAAATTGAAAAATACCTATTAAACTGACTTGACAAAATTAAAATAACTTCATTATCGGACAAATTTAGTAATCTAGGCGATTTTAAAATTGAATATTTATATTTTTTAAAACTTAATAGTCTTGATGGAATTTTACTTTGAGATGATATTACTGCTTTAATTGAATTATTATTGATAAAATTTTCTAAAATAAATTGATCGTTTAAATTACCATGTTTGTACAATATTTTCTTACTTAATATTGAAAAAATCCTTTCTCCTTCTATTTCCTGACTTTTCATTAGTTTTAATATTAAGCCTGGAGAAGTGGTATCAAATCTATTATGAATCTGATATTTTGTAATTAATTCGTGTATTATAGTTGGGTCATATATTATAAATGGCAACAAGTTTAGTTCGTTGTTTTTCATACTGAATGATTTCATAATTGTAAAAGGACTTGAAGTTTGGTAAGGTAATGGTGGTGGAATTTGAATATTTGGAAATCTATATATTTTGCTAGAAGGAGAATATTCTATTATATTTTTAGCTAAAAATTTGATATCAGTCGTTAATCTCCTTAAACATATACTGTCCTTTTCGATAAAGAATTTTGCTATCGATTGATACTGATTTAAAGTATTATTCAGTGTGATTTCAGGTCTTTTAAAAAACGAATTACTCATTAACTTATAATCATTAACAAATCTAAGGAGTAAATTGTTATAACTATCTGGGAAGCCTTTAAATATCTCATCATTGTCAACTAGTATATCCTTCTCATTGAAAAACTTAATCACTTTATACTCAAATAATTCCATCCCAAGTTTGCTAGTAAAATCATTCAAATACTCCGAGTCAAACGTTTGAATGTCGTTGCTCAATGTTCGTCCATGTTTAATCTCTTCTGACTGCTCTTCCGCATCACTTAGAATACTTAAAATCTTTTGCATAGTCTTAATAGACGATGAATCTAATGTATCAAACGTTTTAGAAAGATCTAACGGTGGATCAGCTGCAATTCTAACACTTCCAGGTTTGACGGATTGTGAAGATTTCCTACTTAGAAATCTTTTAGTTCTTATAGCTTTAATAGGTGCTAGAGGCCATCGACATATAGAGACGCCTCTTGACATACTCATTCTGATTGTATTACCATAAGATCTTGAATGATAGTTGTTGTAATGATTCTAAGGTGTTCTGTATGAAAATACTTCTAGTTCTATATGCAGTCTACAAGTATCAATTACTATCTGTATAGTATTAATTAATGGTTTCTTATATATAATCTATTTAGTTAGTAGCTTAGGCTTGTTATCAGATTTAGAGTTATCATCAGATTTGGGTTTTGAATTTGGTTTAGGTTTGGACTTTTGTTTGCACTTAGGCTCTGAGTTTTCATCTTTATCTGAGGGAGAGTGTTTATTGGCTTCTTTCGACGTTTCTGATTTCTTGGGATGAGTCTTAGTACCTTTTCGCTCTTCTTCTTGTCCCTTTGACTCGCTCGGATCCTTTGGTTTGCCTTTTTGTTTGCCTCTGGGTTTAGATTTAGGTTTGGGAATTGATTTAGGTTTTGGTTTCTCTGATTTGTCCTTTTCTAATTTGTCTTTGTCCGATTTATCATTTTGATTTGGCTGAGAGTCCTTTACAGTATCTTGCTTCTTCTTCTTCTTCTTCCTGTTGCGTTTGTGCTTTGTATCTTTCTCTTTGGTAGGTTCATTAGTATCTTTGCTTGGCTCAGACTTTGCTAAAACCTTTACTTTTTTAGGTCTTTGGTTGTCTTCCTTTTTATCTTCATTTCTCTTTTTTTCGTCCACTTTCTTTTCTTTTCTCTTTCGTTCTCTCTTCCTCTTTTTTATCTTCTTGTTTATCTTTACTACATTAAAGTCATCAATTTTAACATCGAGGAACAATAGGAATTCTTTATAAATTTCATCGTCTTCAAGTTTCTTAATCAAAGGATTGCTCTTTTTCTTTGAGTCGTAGGGCATTTTATTGTAGAGGGATTTGCCTATTATTGGGATTAATGAATCATTGGTATCTGGTTCAATGAATGATTTGCCATTTAACTCTTCCAAAAATTGGTCTAGCGACCCTTGGTTCTTCAACAATAAATACGCCCTTGAATAAATTGGCTTGTCGTACGGTTTCTGTGGATATTTGCCCTTAACGTAATATTTCTCAATAACCGATCCATCTTTAAGTAAACTGGTGTATGTTGATAGTTGATCATAAAATTGTTCTTCTGCTAAATTTGGTGGGAGTAATCGAAAGTTTAGCTTTAAATTAACATAATTACCTTTGGACGGTATAGATGATGATTGATTCTTCGGCAATGTTCTTGAAGATGCTATCGAAGTCATAATATACTAATTTGTTTAGCCTTGTTAGATAAGAACTTAGTCGTCATAAAAATTTTAGTCAACGCTCTCAAAAAAAAAACAAAAATTTGTACTATCAACTTAAAGTTGTAGGGTAAAATAAAGATGGATTCTGTCAATGAATTTCTATATCGGATATCAGAATGTTCTAAGCTTTCATCAAATAATCAAGCATTACAGTTAGCAAGTTTTTTAAGTTTGAATCCTCAAGTTAATCCATATATCATAAAATTTAATTCATTACCATTAATCACGGATGAAGAGTTAAATGAATTAGTTGACTCAAAATATTTATATAACGATGAATGGCTAGCGTTTAAATCACTAGTCGTAAGCTTTATTAAATTGAGTAACCAGCTAAATGCCTGGTCAGTATTGGAGTCTTTTGATTTGTATACTCAGTTTATCAATGATTTATCAATAGCGTTTAATAATACTAGCAGAGGACAGTTACTAAGCTATTTGGTCAAGAACACAATCAATATTATATTGCCTCTTGCAATAAAATTGGATTACCAACTATATTATAAGGAAAACTGTTTAAAACCAAGGCTAACGTACTTGGCGTCAATACTATTAAAAATATTTAACAATATCAGGTCCCAACTAGGCGATCAAGACAACAAGTCATTAAAAAGATCTATAATTTTATTTGTTGGAGTTAGGTTATGCTCCATCTACTTTAAATTGTCCAATCCGTTACTATGTAGAAACATCTTTTCGAATATGAACAATGCTAATTTATCCTTCAAAAGTTTCGATGTGAACGAACAAATTCAATATAGATACTACCTTGGGAGGTTTTATCTAATTAAAAATCAATTCATTGATTCCTATCAGCATTTGCTATGGTGTTTATTCAAGTGCCCGGTCTTGAAAGATAATGAAAACATTACAAGAATTTTGAAATACTTGTTGCCAATCAGCATTATTATTGGTAAAAGACCAAACTTCAGCTATTTAAAAGGCTTGTACTACACATCGGCGCCAGAGTTCTTTGAAATATACTCAGACTTGTTAAATGCAATTAAACTTGGTAATTTTAACCAATTCAATGCAGTCATCAATAAAAACTACAAGTTCTTGAAGGACTCGAATCTATTACTCTTGTTAGTCACAAAGTCAAAACTAATTCTTCTAAGAAACTTAATCAAGAAAACTTGGTTAATTAACGGTAAATCACTAAAATTAGAATATGATACAATTAAATTGGGCTTAAGCTTAGCCTTGAATCCTGTCGATATTAATTTCAATTCTTTTGTAATTAATATCAACGACGACTCAACTATAGAGAATTTGTTAATTTCATTAGTTGATCAGAATCTCCTAAGAGGTAAGATATTTTCGAGATTAAGAGCAATTGCATTGAGTAAAACAAATGTGTTTGCAAAAATTGATACTATCAATTTCACAAGGTTTGGTAATGGTTTAGAAGGCACTTTGAACACAAACGATCGCTGGATGGATGATTGAAAAACAACATGCAAAATTCAAGTGCAATTATCAATTACTCACACAACTGACGCCTACAAAGAACATAATTCATCAAGTATTCCTTAAGTGTTGTTTGAATAATGTGATTGATTTTTTGCCGCTTGGCCGTTTTTGACCATGAGGCGATTTTGCGCAAAGCAACAATTTTTGTGACTAGCCGCAATTTTCAGGGATATACCCCACGGCCACCACAATATTAACTATAAAGAAGAAATATATATAGATAATGCTAACCTTGTCAAGAACATTCTATGGCTAGTTGGTCGAACTATAATGCTGTTATCAGAATTGCCTTATAATGTTTTGGAAAACATAATTTCGTTTTGTCAGCAAACCGATTTGGTTGCGCTATCATGCACCAACGATATGTTGCATTACAAAGTTAATCAGTATTTATATAAACAGATAGTAATAATTGATTCCAAATTATCCAATTCACAGTACTCAGTACTTAATATAGAAAAGCTAGGAAAGTTTGTGGAAACATTAAATGTATTTAATTTTCAATTTATCAAGAAGTTGTTGATTCATTCTCAAACAAATTTAATAGAGTATGACTATTGCCCGTTGTATGAAAAGCTAATTGAGTTGTGGGATGTGAGTAATCATGTAATATATTTTGTTAACTTTGATATTAACAATTTGAGAAATTTACAATCGTTTAACCAGTTTATTTTATCCAACTCAATTACCTATATTGAAAATGAAGATGATTTTGAATTGACAACGAAAAACCAAAAGATCAATAACTTGAAAAATTGGATGATATTTGATTGTGACGAATTGAGTAGTCTCCCGTTTAATGAAAATTTAGTTGATTTGGATATCTGCATTGAGCAGCTGATCTCATTCAATCCAATCAAGGCTTTGAATCAGAATATTTTAAATAATTTAAGAAATTTGAACGGATTGTATTTAAACACTCCGCTTTCAACCTCTCTATTTGTTAGGTTGTTTGAAAATCAATTAACATTAAATAATATTAAGAAGTTATCAATAACAAACTCTCATTCATTTAAAGATGGGTCATTGCTAACATTCAATTCGATTAACAATATTATTAGGTTTAATTGTTTAAAAGAGTTTGAATTGAAGGTTAATTGTAGCCATCAGAGTTGTGACTGTATAATTCAGTTTTTGAATGATTGGTTTAGTGGGGTTAATAATGCTGATGAGATAAATCTAAACAAATTGGTTTTGATTAACTATAAATCAAATAATTCAAAGCAAAATTTAAATCAGTTTAAAAATTTATTCAGTTCAAATTTTTTCAATAAAAACTTACAGTCGATTGAAGAAATCTATTTGAATATCAATGACTTTATTAAATTGGATAATAATCAATTCAATATGATAGATTTATTACTTTGCTTATCCGATTTAACTAACTTGAAAACATTGATTATTCATGATTTTTTTTATAACTGGATTAATAGTCTACCAATTTTATTTAATGAAAGGTTTAAAACTTCCTTTGATTTGTTAGTGAATGAATGTAAATGCACTGATTGTGTTCAAACGAGATCACAGCTCAACAATTTATCAAAAATTGATTCCAATAACAATTATAAACATGAATTTAATCTACAATCAGATACGCAGTTGTCGAGTAGGGTTGAATATAACAAGCCAAATTTAACACTTTTGAATTATCTAATATCAAATTTGAAGAAACAGTTTATATATATTGATCAAAATTTGTTCTCAATTTGTTCGATTCTAAACTCCAATGATAAACCGTTTATCAACAATTCTGATTTACTACCTTTTAATAGATTATTCTTACATTGTTGTTTGTTTAAATTAATTAATTTACTAAAAGCAAATAATCCTAATTTGAATTTAATTAATTTAGGTGGTATTTTAATTGAATTTGACCAATTCAATCATATTAAATCTCCTTATAACGAATAATACTTTATAGATTTTTCTGTTATATCAATATACTGTGTTTTACGGAGGCTTCAAGAAATGTGTAACTAGAATGATGATACAGACAGAATGATCACCATAGTATTATGATCAGAATATGGTCTACCTATTAGTATTAAATAATACCTAATGACCAATGTCATATGGTTACAGAGATTTACATTACTTTAATCATTATTTTAATTTGGCTATATAAATACACCGAATAGAGAACGTTCTTAAACTAAGGCTTTCTTTGTTTTATTTATTTATCGTATCTTAATTGACACTTGATAAACCAATCCTAGTAGATATAATCTAATAAGATAATTGAACTAAGTAATTAATTGTTTTCTGGGGTATTTATTCCTTTCATACATCAAAACTTCTGAATAATATGAAAAGGAAACAGTTCCATGGAAATTAGACGATTGAAATATACCAATTAAACTTAAATAAATGATTTCATAGAATTCATTGACTATAGCTAACAGAGAAAACAATAAGAATGTCTTAAGGTATAGTCTATTAACCAATTGGATAATTTTGAAGTTCCAATTCCTACACCAATGAGTGAAAAAATCCTATATATGGCTAACTAAGTCATTTCAATAACTTTATGCTTACTTCAAAACTGATCTCGTTTTCAAGTTTAAATTGATATGGATCAATAACTCTTGGACCGCATGCACCAGAACCCACACCATGTTGTTTATAATCAATTCTAACATATTTAGGTCCCCTTTTAATTTCATGAGGATGCTTTGCTTCTTCGACATTGTATTCATCTGACACTTTAAAGCCAAAGTTGTCACTACATCTAATTAACAAGCCTTTACCATTATCAAGTTCAGCCAATAGCCATTCAGTATCTTCATGATTACCATTTTCTTGTGGATAATCATATGAATAATCAAGTTTCGAAAATTCAGATCTATGAATATCAATCCTCTGAGATTCTTTTTTATCTGGATAACTCTCTCCGGGACCTCTTCCAAACCATTTTACAAACTCACCGATTTTATTGTTAATAACAAACTCATAACCTAACCTTGGGATGGTTTTAGGAATACTAATGTCATTGAATCCTTTTATCCTCAAATTAGTTTTGATTTTAATTTCATTATTATAAACTTCATATATTTGTTCAGCAATAAAGCCCCATACAACAATTGGTGGAGCAATAAATGAGTCAACTTTAATAACGGCGATTAAATCTTTTGCCGGAAATTGTTCCAATGAAACTTTACGAATATTCGAAGTCATACTATCTAAACCATATTTCCTCCAATATGGTTCATCAATTGGTGCATCATTATTAATAGTTGGTCTCCAAAATGTTAAGTTATTAATACCTTCCTTGATTATTTCTTCAGTGTCATTCTTCCATGATTTTATTACACCTTTAACTTTATCGAAAATTAATGATGAATTTGAATTAAAAATTTCAATAACTGATGACGTCTCCGTTATTTTTACATCATCGTAAGACATCGTTACCTCTTTTTCTTCATAGTCTTGTAACTCAAGCTGTGACCAAGAAATTAGATGACTTGCTGGCAAAATTTCGGTTTCTTCAATAGTTTTAAATTCAACTTCAATATAAACTTTTGCATCCTTTGGAATATTTAAATCAGGTAAAGGTATTTTCACAGATTCTTTTGATTTAATTTCTGGCAAATTTAATACGCCCTGATAAATTATTTCTTTGTTTAAATCTTTATATTTAATCAATTTAAAAGTACCAATAAATCCATCTAAATTGATAAAATCAAAAGAATTAGTAATTCTAATTCCATCTTTATCAATATCAACTATAATTGGTTCGATGACCTTTTTATATTCAATTAAGCCGGGAGTTGGATTATGTCTTGAATCAACTAAACCATCCATAATGAATACACCATCATGAGGTTTTTCACCAAAATCACCGCCATAATAGTAAACCTTTTGGCCATCAATATTAACCTCAATACCATGATTAGCCCATTCCCAAATGAACCCACCTTGCAAGTTATCATATTTATAAAATAAATCTTGGTATTGTCTTAACAATCCTGGACCATTTCCCATGGCATGACCATATTCACATAATATTAGTGGTTTATCAAGTTTCTTTGAGAATTTTTCCACATTTTCCAACTGGGGATACATTCTTGAGTACATATCAGCAATCTCGCCATCCAAATCTGGTTCATAATGAATTAGTCTTGACAAATCCAAATGTCTTATGTGATTAGCCATTGCTACATGATTTTGACCAAACATTGCTTCATTACCTAAGGACCATATGACCACCGAAGGCTGATTAATATCTCTTTTAACTAATTGTCTTGCTCTATCGATATAAGCAGTTTCCCATTCCTTATTATCTGAGGTAAACGTTTTTGCTTGTTGAAATAAATCTAATTTACCACCACCATATTCAACGTCATCAGAGCCATCAACAGGTTTCCTAACCGCTTCAAAAAATCCATGGCATTCTAAGTCAGCTTCATTCAACACCCAAAATCCTAATCTATTAGTTAGTTCATAAAATTTAGGATGATTTGGATAATGTGAAGTACGAATAGCATTGATATTATGCTTCTTCATTATAGTTAAATCTCTTTTAATAAATTCTAATGGTACGGCTCTTCCAAACTGTGGATGATGGTCATGTCTGTTAACTCCTCTGAATAGAATTGGTTTACCATTCACTTTGATTAGGCCATTTAACAATTCAACTTTTCTAAACCCAACATCTTGAACAAGTTGGTTGGTAACTTTCTCATTAACTAAAACCAGTAAAGTTAACTTATATAGGTTTGGGGTTTCAGCAGTCCACTTTTCAGGATTTTTTACTTGCAAGGAGGTCTCGAACTTTGAACTTGAGAGTTCAAACGTTTTATTGAAAACTTCATCATTTTTCTCAAATTTAACGTTCAATTTAGCATCCTTTAAAAACTTAATATCCAGTTTGATAATCAACGTCGAATCAGTATAACTTTCATCTAAGTCAGTTTGAATCGTAAAATCTTCAATATACCCATTTTTGTTAAACCCTAGTAAATATACATCTCGAAAGATACCACTTAACCACCATTGATCCTGATCTTCAATATATGATGAAGATGACCACTGATAAACTCTCACCCACAATTCATTTATGCCATCTTCCTTAATGTATTTGGAAACTTCAAACTCAGCAGCATTTCTACTACCTTCGTTATACCCAACCAAAGCCCCATTAAGAAATACATGGTAAGAATTATCAACTCCTTCAAACCGCAATCTAAACTCTAAATTCTTTGACCAAACTTTTGGAACAAAAAACTTACGACGATATGTGCCTGTTGGGTTTTCACTTGGCGGATGTGGAGGATCAACTGCAAATGGGTAGACCACGTTGGTGTAATGAGGTTTGCCATATCCTTGTAACTGCCAATGTCCTGGAACTGACAAAGTTGCGTCGAAATGGAAATCTTCCGAAGGTAATGGAGCCTTCAATGGTGACTCGACGTAATTAAAATCCCATTTACCATTAAGACTCAACACATCTTTGGGTAAGTAATAAGCCCTTGTATCGAGTCTATTGATATGAACAGTTTTTGGGTCCGAAAGCACTGATGTTAATGTTTCAATTGAATGATTAGACATATTTGAGTTTCTTGGTTAAAAATCTTAAACATTTTATTCTGATTTTAATATAACGAGCTTTTATAAGTTAATAAATGGGAGGAGATCTAACGGGGAAGTGAAAAATCTAGATCTGATAGTGTCAGTCTAATGTAACGTTACACTGTATGTGGGATAATATCAATCTTGGCTGACGCACAATTTGATAAGACACGATTATTATTGCATACTAACCCCACATTCTGATTATTTTTTCACTCAAGGCTACATATATTTAGGTTTTCATAATAATAAATGATCACTAATGATCAAATTCGGGCTAATATCAGATAATACACAGCTTGCAGATGGAATATGAGGAGTTAAGGTTGAATAACCCTCGGGAAATACTTTTCAACGCCCGAATAGGAAAATCTTCCCTTCACCCCACATGTAACGTTACATTAACTTTTTATGTGGATATCCAAGATTTTGAAAATTTTCCAAGTTGATATTAGATTCATTCGTAAATTTACATAATCTAAAAATAATATCAATGCATGGCTTCCAATAATAATACTGGAACAGTTATTATGAGGTATGGCTTTTCCTATATCCATTGTACAGTAGACGGACTCTTTCTTACTTCGTTGGACTTTTTTTCCTTCTTTTCCCAACTTTTTTCATTAGAGAACTTTAATAGAAAAATTTTTAAATTATTGGCTTTACTGTAGCTTTGTATGCAATATCGTAAGTAATAGGTTGATTGAATTGTCCAAATTTCAAACTAGATTACGAACGTTGACCAATTATCGGATCTCGATAATATTGACCAAAGATTCTTTGCAAAAAATAAAAATTAGAAACTTGGAGAAAAGTGGAGTCATATCAGATATGTTTATAACTGTTGGCTCTTACGATGCAAGTTGGGTGGGTCCTTATTGAATTACGCCTTTTTATCTATTATTACAATAGACATGTTGCATTATATAAATACCCCAGATTGAAACCTTTTAAATGATTTTGCTTAATTTTATCAGGCATTTTTCACTTTCTGTTCTCTTGAAATTTGCAAAATATAAAAATGACCAAAAGTAAAGGTGAAGTGGCACATGTTGAGGTAGCTAAAGTCGAGACTGATCATGTTGAAGAAGCTGGATCTTCTCCAAGAGATTCAATCGGCGAAGTTAACACTAACGATGGGTTCGATAGTATTCAAGGCGAGCAGAGTCTAACCATTGATGACATCGAAGTTCCAAAATTATTAAGTAAAGAAATGATTCCATTGTTATTATCGTGCTTTATTGTTTATTTTGCTTCGACAAGTTGTGGGTTTGATGGGTCGTTGATGTCATCTATTTATACGCAGTCTGATTATTTGGCCTATTTTAACCTTGATGCAAATTCTTCTACCTCGACAGGTTTGGTTTTTTCGATCTATAATATTGCTCAAATTGCTGCTGCTTGGTTTTGTCCTATTATTGATTGGAGAGGCAGAAAGTTTTCCCTTTTATTAGGTTCGTTTGGAACTGTTGTCGGTGCTATCATTACGGCTGTTGCAACGAATAAATCTACTTTAATTGCCGGTAGATTTTTCTTAAGTTTTTTCACAGTTATTGCAAATGTTTCGGCTAGTATGTATGTCACTGAAATTGCATGCACGAAACATAGAAGTAGAGTTGCTGGATTCTATAATACTTTATGGTATCTCGGTAAGTATTTTTGTTATACATTTAAATTTGAATTAGCTTCTTACTAACTTTCTACTAGGTTCTATTATTGCTGCTTTCACGGCCTATGCATCTGAGAGGAATTTCCATGGTTCAACCAAGAGTTTCAAAATTCCATTGTGGATACAAACGGTCTGTCCTGGAATAATATGCATTTTCGGTTGGATCATTCCTGAATCGCCTCGTTGGTTAGTAGGTAAAGGTAAATATGATGAAGCACGTAAAATGATTGTTAAATATCATTGTAATGGTGATAGTAATCACCGTTTGGTTGATTTCGAGATGGCTGAAATGATGGACTCATTTAAAAAAAGTAATTTGTCCAATCCTATCAATATTTTGGATTTACGTCCACTTTTTAGAAAGAGATCTGACAGATACCGTTTAATGTTAGTTGCACTCATGGCATTCTATGGACAGTTCTCGGGTAACAATGTCTGTTCATATTATCTTCCAACTATGTTAACTAATGTTGGTATGACATCGCAGACTACGAATGTGTTGATGAACGCTATATATTCGATTGTGTCATGGATTTCTTCTCTCATGGGATCAGTAGCACACGAAAAGGTTGGTAGAAGAAAGATGTTTATGTTCTCAACATTAGGAGCAGCACTATGCTTAACTGGGTTGGCCATTTCAACGGCTCGTTATGATAAGACTCAAGCAACATCTGCATCCAAAAGTGCTCTTGCTTTTATTTACCTTTTTGGTATCGTTTTCTCTTTTGCATTTACCCCAATGCAACCTATTTACCCTTCAGAAGTCTCTTCAAATCTTTTAAGGTCTCGTAACATGATTGTTCTTAACGTTACAGCTGGTGCTGCTCAATTCATCAATCAATTCGCAGCCCCTGAAGCTATGAAAAATATTGGCTATTGGTTCTACGTATTTTACGTGTTCTGGGACATCTCTGAGTTTGTCGTAATATACTTCTACTTCGTTGAAACTAGGGGTAAATCTTTAGAGGAAATGGATGAAATTTTTGAAGCTCATAATCCAAGAAAAGTCTCAGTCGGTAATTATGAAGATGAAGATGAACACACTCATAGTCTTAATATGCAAAAGAAGAAGGATATTTCATCTCTCACTCACAGATTTGCAAAAGAAAGAAGCTCTAAGCTTGAAGTTTAATTTTTTTTTGGCTATTCCATATTTGATTAGCTAAGTAATGATAATTCATGGTCTGTTTGTAGTTTAATTGAATGGTTTATTATAACCAGTGGTTCATAACTGTATTAAATAGCATTTACATGTAGTACAAGTAGTCCGTATTATTCAAACATTCAACTTCTCCTTCACTCTTCTACTTCTTCTTGCTAACCCAATTGCTTAAATAATTGTTTATCCGAAATTTAGACTTCAGCCTATCCACAAGACAATTCTAAAATTGCAAAAAATAGTAAAAATAAAAAAAAGATATAAACTCCCCAATTTCTTGTACAAATGAAATGTAATAGCTGAAATGACAATTAAAACAGTTATATAACTATTTAGAGTTTTTTACAGTTAATAGAAGTGAAATTTTCATACAACTGAGCTGATATTGCTATAATGTTCCAAATTATAACTGTTATTCTTTTTGTGATATCCCTTATCGCAATTCAAAAATCTACTAGTAAAATTGGCTCAACAACAATCTTTTTCTCTAAAATAATGGTTTCGGTTTCCCCATCAAAGCAAGACAGATTAAATCAATTAAATACACAGTTATGGCAAGCCGGCTTAGCCGGTATGCTAAAAGGCACATTAATTGGCTTAACATCAGGATATTATTTTAATTATAAATATAACTATGGACATAATGCAAGATTCTTCAAAACGCCATATAAGATCATGTATTTAGTTAGTTGGAACATAGTTGGTATTATTTTCAGTACTGATATTGCTAAAATAAAAATAAGCAAAGATATTGCTATCGAAGAAGAACTTAAGAGAAATGAGTATATGCAAGAAGAGCTCAATGGTAAAAATAAAAAATGATATGATTCGACAAATTATGAAGTATCTAAGGATGTAGGATTTATGAGAAAAGATATATTCAAAAATACAAAAATACATACAAGCTAAACGTAAAAAGCTTCTTCGTGGAATTTTAAGCCGTATTCATTGGCCCATAATTTCACATTTTTGACCAAACCCTTTGGACCAGCAGATACAACCCAAATTTTATTTGAGTCTATATCTTTTTGGATTACTTTATTTCTTGGCAAATCTCTACAACAAATTAAATTATTTGAATCGTCTTCAACTGGTCCGGAACATTGGGTGAAACCTTCGTTGATACACCAATTATAATACTTGTAGTCCAACATTGGTCTACCTTTGTAGATTTTGTGTTCGATGTTTAATCTTTTAATAGTTTCATTGAACTGTTGTAGGTGATATTTAGCGTAATCTGGGGAATTGCAATCAATGGTTGGAATAAACGGTTCGTTTAAACTTGAAAAAGTTTTAAATGAATGATTTGGTGATATCTCTTGCACGGTGTGACCATGATCATCATGCTGATCGTCGTTACTATCAACTGCATCCTCTTCTTCATTGTCAATTTCTGGACTTCTAAAGGAACAACTTAGTCTTTGGCATTCGTCTTCTTGTTCATACTCTACATCATTAACAGAAATTTCAACATTTTCATTTTCATTCTCAAGGTTTAAACTGTCGCTTCTCTTGTTTAACAAAAGTTGATTTTCATTATTTTCTAGATCAATAGAAGATGATATATTCGATGATTGACTGACGAATGAAAACCTGCGAATGGTTCCATATCTGCTTAGATAATCTATTGATTTTTTATGTCTAATTTCAGTATCACCTGTTATAAAAATCTCGAAATCATCCCCATGAATGAACCAATCAAAATACTTTAATATAAGTAAATCTCTGAAATCTTTGATAACCCAAACAACCTTAACTGGTACCCCATGGTAATTCATTGTTCTTAAGATCGGCAAAGCAAAAGAAATAGCTGAGCCACCGACAACAATTAAGATTCTTTTAGCGTCAATTGATAGCTTTGCAATCGAAAAATTCTTTGTTCTATTCCTTGACTTCATAAATAATAGATGAGGATCGTATGATCCACAGATAAGATATTTTCGGTTATTTAAAATTTGAAATGTGCTTCTTCTAACAATTAATTTTTGATAATTGTCCAGTGGCAATGTAACTAATGTATATGGATGGTAGTTGGGAATTAGTTGATTAAAAAATCTTACAATACATGATGGATGATACCCAGATAATCTGATATGGGCGCCAGGGTTTTTAGCTGGGTTTTTAATTAGATTATTGGGAAACTCAATTAATGATAAATTTGGTGAGACATCAATTACTTTTAAGTCTTTCACTGTCGGAGTAGCCTTTGTTAATTTTATCCTATAGATAACCTGACCAATTAATATAGCTAAGTTCACTATGGTATACATAGTAAATTTATAGGGTCTAATATGGAATTGTAAGCATATAACTATAATCCATGACCAAGTATAATGTTGAAAGTAAAATAGTTTATAAAATCTGTTTCTGAAATTCAGAATCGAAGTAATGATGATAATGATAAACCCAGCAGTAGCAACCCAACCATAAACATTCTTGCTTTTGATGGCTTTGAACCAAGTGTTATTCCTGTGAAAAAACCCACAATAAAGAACTGCATGAATAATTGCCTGCAATATCATAATTCTTGATAGCCATTTATGTATTGGTAATAAAGTTAGATATAAAGTATAAGGCAACGGTGATGGTCGTAAACTTAAAAATAGAATAATTGGCAAACAATCTGCCGCTATTCTACCCAATCTTTTAGCGAGAAATAGCAAATCACCTTTATGTAATTCCGATAATGATAATGTGGACAAAATAATAAACCAGAATAAAATCTGTAAAATCGTATTAGAATGATAATAAATACTAAATACTAATGACTTTATCTTGCTTGCAATATATGCCTTTGTCTTTTGAAAAGCAGTTAAGTTGTCTCTATTAATAAGCTTATTTAGATTCAGGTTTATTCGCTTCAAAATTTGTAGCTTCTTTATAGGCATATAGCCATGGATAAGGCAATATTTCAGAATAGGAACCAACAAAACAAACGCTATTAATATCAATGTAGTTATATTACCATACTTATCAGTTGTTGTCTGCCTTAATTCTACATATTCTTTTGATTTACCGTTTGGATAATGAAAACACCCCAACATCATTAAGCAAGAGTCTTTTATTTGACCCATACCCTTACAATCGATAATCTAAATCAATGAAAGCAGGATTTATATACACTATGATTACAATCTTGAAAGATATAGTTTTTAAACTTAGTAAGGAAGAACGAGAGTCCTTAGCTGTAGTTAGTAATTGATAATACTTGATTAAATGTAGTCGTTGCAGAGTATCGAGGCATCAATACCGATATCGCTCTTGCTTGACCTTGTGCCGAATTTTTTTTGGATCAAATAGATAACTTATATCTTCTGAGTCAAATATAGATGAAAAAAAATATTATAGTAGTTATTTTATAGAATAATAAATAATTGAACCAAGAAATAAAGAAAAGCGGTGTAAAACGTTGATGGTGAAGTTCGTTATCCAAGTGATAACAAATGCGATCTCGCCATCTTCTGACTACTGATGTTAATACTTATACGAACTTCCTTAAAACTTTATTAGCTTTATGCTGCAACGTATCTCTAATAATCAGATATATTGTAAGGTTATATATTGATTGTTCAAATACAATTAGCAAATACTATTTCGAGAAGAGAGATTTGAGTAAACTTATGTTTAGCAATTTAGTAAGAGTTTTAGAACATGATTGAGCGATGATAAATTGCATAGCTTATGAAGTGGAAATGTAGCATTACTTCAGAACCAATGACTTTGGACAAGTATTAGAGTCTTTGTACTTACATGGGATTGGCCCATATTTTGATTTGGCTTTGGCAACGCAGAAGAGCCGATGTTTGAATCTGAACTACAGTAAAAAAAAGTAATGTTTCCCAGGCATGACGTTTATACATATATATATATAGAATTAGTACAAGTATTTAATGTTTCTATTTTTTTGCTTCTTGGCTCTATTACTGTTATTCTCTATTAATCCAGATCTAGTTGGTCTTTCATTTTTGATGCTTGGTTTATTTACTCTATTTTTGTTGGGGTTAATATAGCCTGTCCTTGTAGGCTGTTTGGAGTTATTACTTGTTGATTTACTTGACTTATTATGGGAACTTATTATATAACCAGATCTTGATGGATTACGGTTGCGATCATATTTTTGTGAGTTGATGGTTATGTACTTCTGACTATCAAAATTCTTGTTGAGAGTGTTGTTATAGTTGTTGAAATTGCCGTTAGCATAGTTGTTTGAGTAGTTATTCCTATAATTATTGCTAGAGCCATTATTTTTAGAAGCTTTAAATGTATTACTAGGTTTTGTCTTGTTCTCTTTATTATCTTTTTTCATGTTCGTATTCTTACTTCCGTTCAATCTATTAAAATATAAGGTTCTTAAGTGCCTTGGTAAATTTGTCCCGCTAAACGCACTTCCTGTCTGGTTTGGAATTCTTGAAGTTCGTAGTTCATTGCATTCATCTCCATAATGCTTATCATCTCCACAGTTATAGCAATAAATAACTGGTAATACAGTACTTTCAGATTCATCATCTTCATTATCACTCTTTGGAGTTGGTAGTGTTAAATAAGATCTCCAAATACTTGGACAAGTGTCGTCTCCATGATTAAAAGTGTCACAATGTTTGCAATACTGTCTTTTTTTGGCTCTGTTTTTACAATTAACCGCAATATGACCCTTTAACCCGCACCTTGAACAAATCATGGTTGTTGGACACTGAGTTTCGTAATGGTCTCCAACAACACCGCATTTGTGGCAAACTACTGTCTTACATTTAGCTCTGATATGACCCCTTTTATGACAATTTGCACATAACGGACCTAAGTTTTGTAATGAGTTGATTGTTTTACCAGACGACGGGTCAGTCACACCAAAATATCTGCCTTCACCACGAAGCTCAATTAATTCATCTGCATTATCGTTAACCTGTTCAAACGAAAGTGAAGTTACTTCTCCTTTATTTGGGGTACCTAGATCTTCAGTTGATTCTTTCGTGGATGAGGATGAGGTTTCATTTACTGCCAATACGTTAGATGTAGAAGGCATACTGCTCCTAGATTCTGTTTTCAAACTTGGCTGTGTATCTTCAACAAACGGTAGTATCTCTGACATGATATTATTACTTCTATATAGTATTTTTAATGTTTAATGTTATATGTTATTGATGTTCTTCCACATAAGAAAAGAAAAAAAACTGATAAAATAAGAAAGTGTCACAAAATCATCCTTCTATAAATTAGATCTCTTTGTCACTAGTATACGTAGAAGGTTATCTTTAGTCGTCTTGTAAACGTTCATATCATATAATTCATAAAATCGGCATCCTTGTTATTTCTGAAGCAAAAAAAAGTAAAAGATTGGTATTAATCCTGTTATAAACAAAAACTCGTAATAGAGATAAAGAACAGAATAAGACTCATCAGTCTGCAGGCGCCTCCTCTATTATTTTGCCTAGTTTATAAAACATTTCTAACTATATGAGCACCAACCTGGCCCTCAAGTGAATCGCTTTCACCAGCAACGTTGAATGAGGATTTTAAATATTCTTGGTGTTTAACAGCGGCCAACGCATAACATGCACTTGCGAGAAGAAAGAATACAGCAACAACAATTAAACTGGTAGCCTGGATAGTCAACGACAACCATTGGATTACACTCAACAACAAGTAAAAACCACACCTTGGCCAATTTTCATCGAATTTCCTAATAAAATTGGTGAAAGTGTCTGTCAACGGACAGATCTTTAATAAAAACGGAATCTCAACAAATATCACCACCAATCCTTCAACAATACATATAATCGAAAAGATAATAACTAATGACGCATGAAAAATGTTAGCAATGCCTAATGCTAAGCACAAAAATATCGTAATGAGCCCAATCCATTGCCCATACAAGGAGAAGTTTTTCTTCTTAAAATCAGCCGAAAATCCGCTAAATAAGTTACTAAATATCGTCAGAATATTAAACGCCATTTCCTAATTGTAGACACTTTTACTAAATAACGTCAATTGCTTATATTTTCTTATGGCTAAAAGTAAATGATCTCTGTTTTTGAATTAAACGTGTAAACATTAGAGGATCGATATATGAAATGACACAAAACTAGTATAACTCTCTTCTTCTTCCATAGTAAAAATTTTTAATGTTTACTTTATCTAAAGCAGTTTAATATATTTTGGTCAATAAATTATGGGAAGAGAGACTGTGATTGGACTTGTAGGTAAGCCTTCAAGTGGTAAATCAACTACTTTGAATTCATTGACAGATGCGAATGCAAAAGTTGGAGCATTCCCCTTCACAACGATTGACCCAAATAAAGCAACGGGATACTTAGAAGTGGATTGTGCTTGTGGCAGACACAATAAACAGAAGTTTTGTAAACCAAATTATGGATACTGTAGGAGCGGTAAAAGAGGGGTTCCAATAATGTTGTTAGATGTTGCAGGATTAGTGCCAAATGCACATCTTGGTAGAGGGTTGGGAAACAAGTTTTTAGGTGATTTAACAGAAGCGGACTGTCTAATTCATATTGTTGATGTAAGCGGGACCACAGACGCGGAAGGTAAAGCAACTAGGGGATATGACCCGTTACAGGATATCGAATGGCTACAAGATGAAATCTTCAGATGGATTTTGGGAAACTTAATGGAAAAATGGGGTTCGGTTGTACGAAGACATGTTGCCACCAAATCAACCACCTTGGAAACGTTAAGACAACAGCTTGGTGGATATTCAGCAAATAAAGAATTAATAGCGAAAGCGCTTGATCTATTACCGAGGTTGCTGCCATTGCAGGACTGGGATAACGAAACTATCGAAAAAGTTGTTAGATCGTTCATGAAAGTTAAATTTCCAACTGTTTTATCGTTAAATAAGATGGATCACCCTGATTCAGACAAAAACATCTCTAAAATTATATTGAAATACCCTGAGCTGAAATGTGTGTTGGCGTCATCGATAACTGAGGTATTCTTAAGAAAGTTGGCAAATCAAAAATTCATCAAGTATGAACCTGGAACAGAATTTGTTGACACAATAGACGACCTAGGCCAAGAATCTGGCTTGAAACTACTAGATGATAGATTGCGAAATAGAATTGAGAATATTAGAGATTTGGTGCTTTATAGATTTGGATCAACTGGTGTGGTTCAATTATTACAAGCTGCAGCCGAGTTGCTAGACTTAATTCCTGTTTACCCAGTAAGAAATATTCATAACTTTACTGGTGGCTCGGGTGGATTTGTCTTTAGAGATTGTGTGTTAGTTAAAAGAGGTACTCCAGTTATTTCAGTTGCAAGAAAAATAATGGGTGATGTGACAATAGCAGCAATAGAAGGGGTTGGGGGTGTCAGAATTGGTGAAGAGGATACTGTAGACGTTGGTAAAAATGATATTTTAAGTTTTAAAATTGTACCAGGTGGTAATAGCTGATGGAACATATGTATTTTATAATTCTGAATGCCCAGATATTAGACGGTTTTGTAATTTTGCGATTGTAGAGTAAATGCCGATCTACGGAGTACAATCTTACGGAAATATATATTTATATCCCAGCTTCATAAGGACAAAATTGAAGCTATATTAACCATATAGTAATGACTGAGGAAATAGAAGACACGAAATTTGGTACTGAAGATATTGGATCTGAAATTAATTGTTCGGATTCAATTAGGGACACCATCAAATCAACAAAATTATCAACTGATCAAATAGATAAACTATCAGAATTAATAAGTTTAATTCCAGAAATTTTGTCAAAAACTGACAATAAAGAGTATGACGAGATATTTGGGTACAGAATTAACGTTGATACAGAATCAAATGTAAATATTTCGGTTAGAAATGAAATTTTATTAAAATTTCTAATTGCTAACAAGTATAATGTTGATGTGACGAAGAAGAAGTTAATAGATACATTAAGCTGGAGAAACCGTTTTCAACCATTATCAGCAGCCTTTGAGGAAGAATTTAATGAAATGCTAGACAAGTTAGGGGTTATAACTGTATTTCCTCGGAATAGCGACAATTTGAAAGTGTTTACTTGGAACCTATATGGTAACCTTAAATCTCCTAAGAAACTTTTCGAAAAATTTGGTAATGATGAAGAGAAGGGAGATAAACCAGGTTCACAATTCTTAAGATGGCGTATTGGTTTAATGGAAAGATCCTTGCTGATAGTTGATTTTACTGACCCATCAAATAATAGAATTGCCCAAGTTCATGATTATAAAAATGTATCCATGTTTAGAATGGATCCGGGCATGAAGTCAGCAACAAAGGAGATCATTTCCATCTTTGGCGACAATTATCCTGAACTTCTATCGGTCAAATTTTTCATTAATGTACCAAGTATAATGAGCTGGGTGTTCACATTCTTCAAAAAAACTGGATTTATTAGTACGGAGACTATCAAGAAGTTCCAAGTTTTAAATAACGGTAATTTATCTGAATGGTGTGATCAACAAAGCTTACCCCTGGACTATAATGGTGACGTCGAAAATGAAAACGTTAAACTGTTATTTGACTTGAATAGCCAGATTTCTTCAAAGATCAATGTCCCCGAATACGGCAGCATATTACTTAAAAAAATCAATGAACAAAATATTAAAGAAGTTAACATATCCGTAGAATAAGTATACTACACTATTTCTGAAGTAATCTATATATGTTGTTGTTTATAGTATTTAGCTTTCTATATTTTCAGATTCTTATGTGCATACAATAAATAATGATTTTGCAAACTTATGTAGGCTTTTATTAACTGGATCTTGACTTACCGTACTTGATGAAATTCAAGTAATTTTATTTCTATCTCTTTGGTGTATGCTTTTCCAAGATAGAATGTTAAACTAGGAAGAAATACTCGATGTTAAGCAATCGCAATACCTTTTAAGTGTTCTGATAACTGCATAAACAATTGACCACACCAATTGAAAACAACCAGTTCCAACAATAGATCCACCAATGGCGTTAGTCACAATCAAGGTTTCCTCTTTACTTTGAATAGCTTGTTTTCAGCCACCTTGTATAACCTTGAAACATAATATATCTTCAGAAGCTCATTTTGTTTGTGTCGCAATCGAGTATCCTATTTTATTGATATAATTTTATTCATTATTATGAGTAAAATTTCTATGGATTATAAACATATTTAATTTGATTTCGAAAACAGATTCATGTCGACAAGCACACATCAGGATTACTATAAACTACTAGGTATATCATATAGTGCCAGCATTGACGAAATTAAAAAGTCATACCGGAAATTATGTCTAAAGTATCACCCAGATAAAACATCAGATAAAGCCCATCATGAACTATTTATTAAGATTCGTGAAGCATATGAAACGTTGAAAGCACCAGAGTCAAAGAGCGCTTATGACAAGAAACATGGAATTAATAGATCAATGAATTATACTACAAGTGCTAGTTCTTATGCTAGTAGCTCTTCGCCATTCGGGGCATCTAAACAAACAGGTTATTATAGCTTTTATCAACATTTATATGCGAAACAAAGGACAGATTTTAAAAAAGCAGAAGAAGCACTTAGAAAGGAACGTGAAGTGGAGGCAGAAAAAGTTAAGAAAAGAGAACGAGAGATCTTTATGAGGAGGAGAGAAGAGTTGCTAAAGAGAGAAAGGGAAGATATGTTAAGGCGGGAAGAAGAAAGGAAGAAAGAAGAAGCAATCAAAGTCAAAGAACAGAAAGACATAGAGCATATATATCTACAAAGAAAAAGGGAATCATACAGGAAGCAGTGGGAACAATCATTCAATCCATTAGATCAACGAGATGACGAGTTTGATCGTCAATATTTTATATCAAAGCAAAGCAAATATAAGGAAGAAGTTAAGCAGGATTATGCTACCCGCTCAAGTGAGAATGTGGGACCCGAACAAAGTTTTCAATCCGCTTATTCTCACGATCAATGGCCATCATCTAGTGATACCGATTTTGCCAAACACGGCAATAACTTAAATGATCCAATAGTATTAGATGATGAAGACGATGGCAACGAGACTCGTGAAATGAAAGAAACTTCAACACCTGATACTAAGTCAGCACAATTCAAGGAGGCAAAAGAGGTTCCTCAAGACTCTTTTGGATCTAATACATCTTCTTCTGATGATGAATTCGTTTCAATTATTGATGCTGGCATATCTGGTGATAGTAATGATAACGATAATAATAACGATGACAATAACGATAATAATAATATTAATAACAATAATAATCATAATAATAATGGGATTGAAAATGAAAATGTTGAAATTAGCAACCAAACTCAACCTGTACTTGAAGAAAATGTTGATTTAAATAAAGTTGAACATTTGTTTAGTCAGAGAATGAACATTAGACAAAGACAGCAACCAAGTAGAGTATATCAAAAAAACCGATCTGTTTCTCCTTCAAAGAGAACCCATGGTCAGGCTCCCACCAGTTATGTTAGAAACGATCATAGCCCAACAAGAAATAATTCAGCTAAACGTTCTAAAATAATAAATACAAATTTGTTAAGTTTGGATGGATTAAAAGAAAAACTAGGCACTGATATCGAAAACGTTGACTTCAGTGATATTTTTGAAAGTTTGCCGAAACAATCTTATTCGAATGGCAAGAATAGAAAAATTAGTGAAGATATTACCTCAAACTTTAAGGCCAAACGTCCAAAATTATCCGAATTTAGTGATGGGACTTCGAAAGCCGAAACTCTTCATATTCCAATTAACAAAAACTTTGTCAAAGGTCATTCGATACCATCTGATCAGCAGCCCAAGAGATCAATGAGAAATATCACTGTTTTAGATTTACATGCATCTCCAACAATTCACAATTATTCTCCTCCAATGCCACCAAATGCCTTATTGGATTCTAGGATTACTGATGAAGAGTGGATCAAGTATGTCACATCAATCCAACGATATGAAAGAGAATTTTTAAATTATAAAAAACATATAGTTCAATATCAATTGGAAAGATTTAAAAAAGATGAAGAATATTACGAATTAATCAATTCAAGTTCCGCTTGTTTTGAAGTGTATCAGAAATGCTTACAAAGAGACTTGAATGTAATTCAAGAATTTACTGAACTGCTCAGAGTATTTACTAATACGATGAACGTTTACAAACAAAATTGTAATTGGATGAAAATGTCCAGATGTAACGGGATATAGGCATCAAATACAGTAGTATATACATAATGAACTAGTTAATACACTAATTTTTAATATATATTTTTAGATATAATAGTTGATATTTATATCACAGCTTCTTCCGAGTGATGTAAAACCTTGGTGGGAATGAACGCGTAGTTGAAAAAAATGAAAATATATATATTGACCATACAAATCGTTCATAGACCATATTATTCGACCAAGTATGAATAAGAATCGTCAGTTGTTGCTATTTATTGGTGTGGCGTTCCATTTCTTCTATTTATGGTCTATCTTTGATATTTACTTTGTCCTGCCCTTGGTACATGGTATGGACCATCACAAATCAACGTCAAATCCATCTGCGAAGAGATTATTTCTAATTGTTGGAGATGGTTTAAGAGCTGACAAAACTTTTCAGAAATTAACCCATCCAAGCACTGGGGAATCGAAGTATTTGGCACCATATTTGAGAAGTTTGGTTTTAAATGAGGGTACTTGGGGTATTTCCAATACTAGGATGCCTACTGAGTCAAGACCCGGACACGTTGCAATGATAGCAGGTTTCTACGAAGATGTGTCAGCAGTTACTAAAGGATGGAAAGAAAACCCAGTTGATTTTGATTCATTTTTCAACCAATCTACTCATACCTATTCGTTTGGATCCCCTGATATCTTACCAATGTTTGCGTACGGTAAAAATGTTGTGCCAGGTAGAATTGATGTATGTATGTATGGTCATGAATTCGAAGATTTTACTCAAAGTTCAATTGAGTTGGATTCGTTCGTTTTCAAGCATTTCGATGAGCTTATGAATAGCCTGACGACTAATAAGACTTTGTATGATGAGTTAAGTCAAGATGGAAATGTCTTTTTTCTACACTTATTAGGACCAGACACTGCTGGTCATGCCTATCGTCCATATTCTGCTGAATATTATGATAATATTGAATATATTGATAAACAGTTGTCTAAATTAATACCAAAGATTCATGAATTCTTTGGTGACGAAGATACTGCTTTCGTTTTTACTGCAGACCATGGGATGTCAGATTTTGGCTCCCACGGTGATGGTCATCCAAATAATACTAGAACTCCATTAATTGCATGGGGTGCAGGCATCAACAAACCTAAAAAGTTAACAGATTTACCTGATCCTGAGGCTCAAAGGCGTCTTCAGGATCCAGTAGCTAGTGGCTATGAGGCTGATTATTTTGATACTTGGGGTTTCGATGATTTAGTAAGGAACGATGTCAAACAGGCCGATATAGCTCAACTAATGGCTTATTTAATTGGGGCTAACTATCCAGCTAATTCGGTTGGGGAATTACCGTTAAATTATATTGATGCTGATTCAGTAACTAAAATTAAAGCCTTGTATGCTAACGCCTTAGCTATTGTTGAACAATACTACGTCAAAGAAAGTGAAGTTAATGGGCAACAATTCAATTTCAAGCCTTTTAACCCTTTCGAAGATAAATCAGTTGATGCTTACAAATCACAAATTGAACTTTTAATTAAATCATTAGAAGAATTAAAGCAAGAATCAGAAGAAAGAAAAGTAAAAGAACTGCAAGCAATTGAATTGTCAGAAGAGTTGATGAAAACAGCCTTGGACGGCTTGAATTATTTACAAACCTATAATTGGGCGCTATTAAGGTCCGTTGTTACTTTAGGATTCTTTGGTTGGATCATTTATTCCTTCATAATTTTTTTGAAATTGTTTATTTTACAACCAGATTCGGTTGCTCAACCAAAGCCATCAGTATCATTAATTGGAATATTCGGACTTTCAGCTATTTCCATTAATTATGTTTTTTTCTATCAAAACTCACCATTCAATTATTATATGTATTCAGCTTTTCCGTTATATTTTTGGTATACTATTTTTAATGATAGACCATATTTATTTGAAGGATTAAACCAATTCTTACATGGCATTAAATTTTCTACAAAAATCTTTATTGCAGTTTCATTTATTGGTATGTATGAAGGTATTGTGTATGGTTTTTTTGAAAGGTTTATGTTCTCAATCATTTTTATATTGATTGGTCTATACCCGTTTGTTTTATATACACCAAACATTCATATATCACAAAAGTTGGTTTGGTTGGCTAGCTGTACTGCTATGTGTACTTTTACTAATTTAGATCCAGTTAAAGTTGAAAGTTTGATGCAAATTAATATTGGTGCAGTTTCTGCTTTAATCACTGGATTTATTGGCGCAAGGAAAGTTTTCAAAAGATCGATTGATTCTTTTAACAAAACTTTAGTAATTGCTCAACTAATTGCCATAATAGTTATATTATATGCTACAAATGTTTCGGTCTCGTCGTTGCAAGCAAGAACTGGTCTACCATTACACTCACAAATCATCGGTTGGGCCACATTTGTTGTATCATTAATCATATTGCCTTGTATTTATGCTTACAATCCTTCAAAGGACTACCAAATGAGACTCCTAGTTATTTTTTTGACTTTTGTTCCTACTTTTGTTATTTTGACTATTTCATTTGAGTTGTTATTCTATGTTGGATTCTCGTTAGTCTTGTTACAATGGTTGGTGATTGAACAATCATTAAAATTCTCAACACTTGAAATAGCCAAATCACAAGAATTGAATGGCAACTTGCCTAAGGGTTATTGGTTGCAAGTTATCAGAATTACAATTATTGGATTTTTCTTTTTGCAATTTGCATTCTTCGGCACTGGTAATGTTGCATCAATTTCGTCTTTTTCCTTAGACTCAGTTTATAGATTAATACCAATTTTTGATCCTTTTCCCATGGGAGCATTATTAATGTTGAAATTGATCATTCCTTATGTGTTGCTTTCGACTTGTTTAGGTATTATGAATCATCAACTAGAAATTAGAAAGTTTACTATTTCCACATTGATTATTTCTACCAGTGACTTCCTATCTTTAAATTTCTTTTTCTTGGTTAGGACTGAAGGTTCATGGTTAGACATTGGTGTCAGTATATCTAACTACTGTTTAGCTATACTATCTTCATTATTTATGTTGATATTAGAGCTAGTTAGTTCTATTATCTTGCGTGGAGTCGAAATCGAACCGCTTAATTCTGAGAAAACTATTGAAAGTGAAGAAAGTTCAAGTACAACTCCTGAAATAATAGAAGATAAGGCCCCAATTGATTCTACAGTAAGACGTAGAGCCAAGAAGGAATCAAATTAAATAGATATAATAGTATTTTATATAGAATGAACATTTAATCTGTAAACTTTGTGTTATAACCTGTAACCGTGTTTGGTGAGTCAGTCTAATAAAAAATCGGTTATAAATTGAAAAAAGTTAATAACTTTGCAAAATTATATCTTGCCAACTTGTGTTAGTAAAATGTCTGAAGATTTGACTAAGAAACATGTTTTGATGATCGACAACTATGATTCCTTCACTTGGAATATATATCAATACTTATACCAATCAAAATTGTGTCGAAAAGTAGATGTGTACCGTAATGATAAGATTGACATAGCTACTATTGAAAACGAAATTAAACCAGATGTTATTTTCATTTCGCCAGGACCAGGGCATCCTCACACTGATTCAGGTATTTCTATGGATCTTATTAAGCACTTCAAAGGTAAATTGCCTATATTTGGGGTTTGTATGGGTCAACAGTGTATTTTTGAAGTTTTTGGAGGAGATGTTTCGTATGCCGGTGAAATTGTACATGGGAAAACCACATGTATTAAACATGATGGTAAGGGTATGTTCACAAACGTTCCCCAATTGGTTGCGGTGACTAGGTATCATTCGTTAGCTGGTACTTCTCAGACTTTGCCAGATTGTTTGGAAGTCACAGCGACCACCGAAACTTCACCAGAGGTTATCATGGGTGTCAGGCATAAAAAATATACTATCGAGGGTGTTCAATTCCATCCAGAGTCTATATTGACTGAGTCTGGTCAAATAATGATTGATAACTTATTATCTGTCAATGGTGGTACTTGGGAAGAAAATGAACTAGCTAAAACTTCAGTAGTTCCATCTGACAAGGAGAATATTTTAACTAAGATATATAATCAGCGTAAAAGAGACTATGAAATCATTGAAAGTTTACCAGGTAAGTCTTTTGAAGACTTAGCAATCTCGTTGTCTTTAAATGTTGCTCCTCCTTTAATCAATTTCTATGATCGTCTTAAATATACTCAAAAAGAGTTAAAACAGACAATTATCCTATCTGAGTTTAAACGAGCATCGCCATCAAAAGGTGATATTAATATTAAAGCTCACCCAGGTAAGCAAGCATTAACTTATGCCACTTATGGCTGTGCTACCATTTCGGTTTTGACTGAACCAAATTGGTTCAAAGGTTCGTTGGATGACTTATCCTTAATTCGTAAGGCGATAGATACTGCAACTTCGCAAAACTATAAGAGACCAGCTGTTTTAAGGAAAGAATTTATATTCAATAAATACCAAATTTTAGAAGCTAGGTTGGCAGGTGCAGACACTGTGTTATTGATTGTTAAAATGATCAACAATTACACCTTATTGCAAGACTTATATGAGCATTCCTTATCATTAGGTATGGTTCCTTTAGTCGAAGTTAACGATGCCGCTGAATTAGAAGTTGCTGTTAAACTTACTTATAAAGGTGATACTACCGAACCTCTTGTTCTCGGCGTTAACAACCGTAATTTGACTACTTTCGACGTTAATTTAGAAACCACTACCTCTTTAGTCGATTCTGCTAAGAACAATAGCGGAAGAAAAGGCGATGTCTTAGTCTTAGCCTTATCAGGTATTACTAACGTCGATGATGTTAAAAAGTATAAATATCAGGACAAGGTTGATGGCTTCTTGATAGGAGAAAGTTTAATGAGAGCTGAAGAACAAGGTAAGGCGGGTGACTTTTTACATGACTTATGTAACTGTTAATTACATTTACTGGTATATAAATAGATAGAAAGAACAGTATTTTAATGTAAAGACTAGTTTATAGCTTTTGTTACTTACACGTAGTATGCTTTCTTTTTCTAGTAAGTACGCGTCTCTTGGTGTTTCAGACAAAAATATATCGATAATATTTATTATCAACAAATCAATCAATCAATCAATCAATTGGTACTTTAAATTAACAGAATAGGACGTGATATATTATAGTATCATGGATGCCGCTAGTATAAGAATAGATTCCACCTTATTAGAACAACATCAAGGGAAAGTTGTTCGTATTATCGGTAAGTGTGAATCTTATGATCCTTCATCTGGAGATGCGACCTTAATTAGTAATGGACCAATACATTTAATATTTACTACAGGAGAAAGTTTGAGTGTTAATAAGAACTATGAAGTTATTGGTAAAGTTGACGCCACTGATTTAAATGTTCATGTGTATTCAGTTGTTGAACTATCAGATAATTTGAATCACGATGTTGCGCAAAAGCTAGTAGGTTATGTTCAAAAGGTTCCTGAATTATTCCATTAATAGTAAATTGCACAATTTAACGGAATTGCCTATCAATTCGTTTATTGGGAATGCTAAGTCGATGCTTCTTACAAGAATACTGGTACGCTTTAGCTTTAGTATCCATAAGTGTTAGATTGCACCGCCTGAAAACAAGAGTATATATGTATATTAAGAAAAAAAAACTTATAGGTTTTCTATATCAGCTGCTAAATCAATAAACCTTTTTTCGGTATTATTATTATTAATAATATAAAGATTCTTAGCTGTAAGTAGCCACTTTGGCGATTCGTTATATGATTTTGAATATTTGTAATTACCATAACCGATGATTAGCCTATATGCAGCTTCCGTATTTGATTGAACCAAAATTTCTCCAATTTGATTGGCAAATACAACAATTGGCTTAGCAGAGTATGGGTTTGAATTTAATAATGATGTTCGAAGATGATAAACGGATAAATTATAAATCAAAGTTGCAGCAGTTGTAACAGTAGAGTTATAGTGCTTGCTCTGTTTGGCAGCTGCTGATGATGAAATTTTTTCAAGCAAATCAGCCACTTTAGTTAATAACTCTTCAAAAATTTCGTTGAATTCATATTTACCATCAACACTAGGATTAATATATAATTGGACAAATAATGTATTACCAATTAAGTTATTTACTGTCTTCAACAACATCATAAAGAGTGGTAGAGATGATTCATTAACAATGTTCAATCCTGATTTGATTGCATCCAAAATTACTTGTGCTGCATCAGTAGATCTTAAAAGATCGACCGTAGTTACACGTGGAATACTAATTCTTAACAAATCATAGCCAATTAAGCGGTTCTTCTCCTCCCATACGTTTAATATTTTTGGTATATAAACAGTAATTATTTCCAAGGCTTGCTTTGATTTTAACGAGTTCAAGATGGATGATACTCGATTTATCTCATCAGAAGAAAACTTATTTGAATCTACTTGTTGTTCGTTAAATTTGGCTAAGCCATTTATTATCTGATCAGCTTTAAAATCCTTAAAATAAATATAACTTTTCTCAGGAATAATCTTTAGTTTTGCATAATCTTCTACATTTGAATTACTAGTAGTAGGATGATGATCTGCATACGGATTCTCGACTGGCTGTGATCGTTCATCCAACTGGATGCCTCCAGTATTCTTCATAATGAACCTGACAACTTCATCAGCATAGGATCCAGGTAAATCATTATCAGCTAGAAATCTTTGAGCGGCGACATATGGATTTTCATTGATGTTATATGGTAATTTCAAGGGTGGAGCACCGTCTTCAATATCAACATCGAATAAATAATCCCATTTCTTACCATTAAATTCTTGCTTTCTGCCAGAAGTACCAGCCGATCCAACGACATCTCCAATTTTAATCCATTCACCACTTGACCATTGATGAGCTTCAATTGTACCGCTTGGATTTTTGACCATTATTGTCGATCCTTCTTCTTTGCCTGGTTGTTGTAAAGCTTCGTAACCAGGAATGTCCGTCTTCTTTAAATCATCTAATGATTGCTCAGCTATACTTGACTGTTGAACAGATTCTTTGAACTCTTTTAATTCTGCAGCCGGTGCAACTCTTTCAGGGTCTCTCGTAAACACTCTAAGTTTGTTGTCAGAGCCACCAGCGACAACATCGCCACTTGGAAGCACACTCAAACACCAAACAGAAATGCATGGAAGTGTGATAGCTTGTATGACCTTATAATTCCTCCAAACACGTACGGTCCTATCTTCCCCTGAAGACACTAAGTCACCGTTTGGCAAAATGTCTATGTCATAAACAAAAGACTCATGACCTTCTAAAGTTTCTAATAACTGTCCACTATTCAAATCCCAAATTTTAATGGTGCAGTCATTAGAACAAGAAGCAAATTGTTCACCGCCTGGCAATATTAACAACTTTCTTACAACGTCAGAATGACCCGTGAAACGAGCAACTTCATGATTGCCTACCCATTTACGGATAGTTTTATCCGCTGAGCAAGTTAAGAATGTATTATCATCGATAATCCTAGCATCCCAAACTGATGATTCATGGCCCCGTAAGTCGTACTTCACCGATAAGCTGTTAAGATCCCACACTTTAGCCGTGGCATCCCATGACCCCGATATAATATATTGATCTTGATAGAATAATGAACAAACGTTCGCTTCATGCCCAACCAATTGACATTTTCCAAAGTCATCTCCAGGTTTTCTCAATGAGGACGCTACTTCCGATAGATAAATAACACAATCCTTACCAGCTCCTGCAATCAATGGCTCTGTTTCATTGTCAATATAAGTAACTGCATTAATAAATTCATTCACTGGCGAATGAAATGCCACTAAAGATTCCGTACTTGATGATGTAGACCATCCTTTATCTCTATTGATTCGATTCCATATGCGAACTGTTGCATCTCTCAGTCCAGAAATAATCATATCATCTGAAGGAGCTATTACATCCCTGATATCTTGTTCATGACCAGATAATGTACAGCTTAGTTTGAAGGTGCTCATTATGCTTGATATAGCCACAATTCAAAGAAAAGAAAATGGATCTAACATATTCTTCTATAACGAGTGGCAATTGAATGTCATTTGATAGCTCCTGTATGTAGTATGTAGTTATCCAAATTTGTATGGTTTTTTGAAGACAACTATGTCAATTTCATCTAAGAACATACTAAATCTCTAGATATTATCATATAAATCTTAAATGGCTCTATCTCATTCTATTGCCCCTGATGGGACACATATTTTCTATAGCAATGCTGCCAAAAAGTATCTTCTTTTAAACGGTAGTAATGGGATGGAAGTCTCCGAAATATTACCAGGCGTGTACTCTAAATTAAGCATTGGAAGTGCTACGTCCACTATTTCAGCTATTCTTGGTACTATTAAACTTAAAATCAACAAGTATCTTATTCTTGCTGATAAGCATACGGTTACGGGATCAGTTTTGGGTAAAGAAATTGCTAAGGTTGACTCATTCAAAATTTTGGCATTAAATAATAACGATTTTGCAAAGAAGGATACTGAAGAGGTCCACTATTTGGAATTATTAAACCAACACCTATCGAGTGCAACGTTATACTTTTCAATCGATAATAAGTACGATTTAACAAACAGTTTGCAGGCGCAGTTCACTTCTAAATCGTTGAAATATGATCAGAGATTCTGGTGGAACTCATACTTGTGTGAAGACTTATTACAACATAATGCTAGCGAGTTTATTACACCGGTTATTTATGGTTACTTTAAGTCTCACTCTGCAGTATTTAGAGGAAATCAGTCCCTAGAATTCGCTTTGTTTACTCGTCGTTCGGTTAAAAGAGCTGGTACTAGGTATTTTCGCCGAGGCATTGATGAAGACGGTAATGTGGCTAACTTTAATGAAACTGAGCAGATTTTTACCACTAATGATAACCAAATTTTCTCTTTCTTACAGACAAGAGGTTCTGTCCCAATTTACTGGTCTGAAATTAACAACTTAAAATATAAACCTAACTTGGTTATTTCTTCGCAATCTTCATTAGATGCTACAGCCAAACATTTTGCTGAACAAGTTGAACATTATGGTGAAAACTACTGCGTTAATTTAGTCGATCAAAAGGGTCATGAATTGCCTGTTAAAATAGCTTATGAAACGGCGATTGAAAATCTACCTTCATCGTTATCAACTAAAGTTAACTACATATACTTTGATTTTCATCATGAATGTAGTAAGATGAGGTGGGATAGGGTTAAACTTTTGTTAGAACACCTAGTAAAGTTAGGTTATACCAGTGATAATTATTTCCATTATGACATTTCATTAAATGCAATTAAGTCGGCTCAAACTAAGATTGTTAGAACTAATTGTATGGACTGTTTAGATCGTACTAATGTCGTTCAATCAACATTAGGTCGTTGGACTCTTCAAAATCAGTTAGAAAAATCGAATTATTTGCCTTCAAGTAATGTTACTCCATGGGAAATTTTGGATCCAAATTTTAACTTATTTTTCCAAAGCTTTTGGGCCGACAACGCTGATTCTGTCTCATGTGCTTACTCTGGCACTGGTGCGTTGAAAACTGATTATACACGTACCGGAAGAAGAACTCGTAAAGGGGCTTTGAAGGATTTAGCTAATTCTATAACTCGTTACTACAAGAACAATTACAGAGATGGTAACCGCCAGGACTCTTACGACTTATTCTTAGGTATCTACAGACCATATCAGGACTCGGTTAATTCACCATTCATTGATAGAAGGCCGCCGTATGTTCAATTATTACCATATTTAATGGGTACTTCATTGTTAGTTTTGTTTGCAATCTTATATTATCCAAGAGGCTCAATAACTGATTTGAAGAACTTAATAATTATCAGTGGATGTTTGTTATTTAATATTAGAAGTTTATTATATGTTATTAGAGATGGCTATCAATATGTCAACTGGCCAAAATTAAATCAATTAGACTTTTTAAAGAAAGTTGACGTTTTCGATGGTGACGGTAAATTCGCTGGTATCAAATACGAAGAACTGGACAACTTTAAATCTACTGGTAAGAAGAAAAACTAGTCATACAGATTTTTAGAATAAATTTTTGTATAGAGCTCTACGGCTTTTCATATTAGATATATGTTTTTGTGATTTTGTGTTATTTGTTTATATTTTATCGACAATAAATATGTGCAATTTTTTGGAGATTAACAACTTTATTATATTAGTTTTATTTTAACTATCCAAAAATACAAGATGTCTGGATCCATCTTAGAAAAATCATTAGACGAAATTATTGGCGAAAACAAGCCAATAAGTAAATCACGTAGTGCAGGTCCATCAAGAAGGCAGCCTCACCCAAGGGTCAACAAACCAGTATGTAAGCGACTCAATCATAATATCAAAATTTAAAATTACTAACTTCTTAATATAGCAAAGACCAAGATATCCACCGAGTGAGAGACATGATACATATAAACCATCACAATCTATTCCAAGAGAGATTTCTTCGTTAGCGAATTCACGGCCACTTTTAAGAGTCAAAAATATCCATCATGAATTGAATGGTGAAGATTTATCTAATTTGTTTAGCGGTGTTGCGCCAGTTGAATTTGTCAAATTTGATCCAAAAAAAGATAGCGTTGCATACGTTTGTTTTGAATCTGATAATTCAAATAATAATTCTATTGCAATTTCAAAATTTGATGGTAAGAAAGCTATGGGTAAGATTTTAATTGTAGAAAGTGCAACCTCATTGGCTGATCGTATAGTGGTACCTGTCAGAGATTCGTACAATCGACCACCAAGAGGTCCAGGAGCAAGAGTTCCAGGAGCAAGAGGTCCTGGATCAAGAGGTCCTGGATCAAGAGATGATAGACCAAATCAACGTCGAAAATTGAAACATAAACCTGTAAAGAAATCAATTGATATATTGGATGAAGAATTGTCAGCTTATATGAGCGGTAAGAGTGAAGGAGAACTAAAGAAGGAATCGAAATTAATTAGTCTTGATAATGAATTAGATGATTATTGGAATTCATCAGCTCCTAACGAAAATAATGAAACTTCTGCTCCAGTTGAACATAATGGTAACAATGATGAAATGAACATAGACTAAAAAGAAGTAGTTAATTATATTTGTACACACTAGCTTTGAATTTAAAAATTGAAAAGTATTAGTATATACTCTATCTGTAGAAAAATCAAATAATCTTAAAATCTGAGAAATATAATTAATGTTTCGATATGACGTAAATTCTGTTTAAATCAGTAATATCTGATTTATACAAGTAATGAAATTCCTAACAAATGTATGATCATTTCGATCATCTCCATATAACACTTTTTGACTTCTTGGTCCAGGACAAGTCATATTAAAAACTTAGCATGCAAAACGAAATTGCAGCAAAAATAAATGATCACTAACAACTCAAGGGCAATAACAGAACAGACGCCCCTAGCTAAACCTCAAAAGTAGAAGTGAATACATAATCTATAGTATTCTTAATTATGGCAACCATACAAGAAATTTCAACCTGCTTAAGCTCTTGCTCCATATTGCTTATCATAACAATTAGAATTCCACCCAAAATATTACATTGCTAATATACAGAGACAGCCCATTTTGGCAGCTCTGATTCCAAATATTATTGAAACGACTAGTGAAAGGATGTTAGTTATAAACAATAAAGATGATCTAAACTTGAGTTTTGAAAAGATCCATTACATTTAACCCGAATTAAACACGTCTATCTGGAGATATAACTGAAGCTTAACCATTAACGGTAGCACCAATTGATTCTATAAATTTCCTATTAACCAATTGTACTTATGCAATTTCAGCTTATTCTTAGAACCAAATGTATTTCATAATAAAAAAGAAACTTAGAATGAGCTTCCATCATAGATCCGACAACCAGAACACCATAAGAACAAGAGAAATAGCATACCTTGTTACATATTGTCTAAATCTATTACCCCCGTGTATGGTAATGATTTCATAAGAATATTCACGACTATATATCCATAACATCATAAGCAATACCGTATTTTTTTGTAAAAGAAAGTTAGAATTACTTACATTGTTAGAGATGGCTGCGGTCAAAGTGGTAATGATTATAAAATGGAGCGACTTTTATCACAAGTTAAAGTCCCTCTTAGCAAATTGTTTGGCAAGAATAAAAGTAGAAGTAACGAAGCCCCAAACTTTACTTTTTTTTATCCGCCACTGGTTGATCTGTCGATAGACTGGCTAATCTCTTGACAAGCTTTTTATCAAAAATATAGATTTCATCACATAGATTTCGCACTAAAACACATTATTACCATTCAGTTTTATTTATACTAAAATTCCATGAAATGTTAAAACATTTAGAATAGCTCATTTTTCTATGTCTTGTGTCTCTTAATCAACTTATTACTACTTAGTCTTACAAAGTAATTGCCTTCCGAAATTTTAACTGTAAAAGGAATAACAATTAAAGAGAAACAAGTCAGAAGATGATTGTAAAGCACCTACCATATTTTTCCAAAACATATTTGAAACAAAAGCCGGTAAATACATTTTTTCATTATCTAAATCCCTTTATTCAAAGAAAAAAGAGAAAGATGATATAACTATTTTTGTTGATTGCAACAAAACCAACTTATTAATGGAACATACACTTCGATATTATATTTTTATTGATACGAGTGCACGACCATTAAATTTTGTCCTCTGTTCAAATTTATCTAAGAAACCTATGCTATAAATCAATTTAAGTGTCTTCATTGGAAATTTATTCGGCGTTTTTAATTAATTTTAACTTCTTTCACGATTTAAAGTATTATCGTACATTAATGCTGTTTTTGGATCAAAAAGACCTTTTAACGTGGTGTGATGACTTACACCAGGTTAAAGGTAATGTTTCTCAATTACAAGCAACTCTTAACCAAATCTTAACTAAAGCACCAACGTTAGAACAATTTAAACAGTTATCTTTATTTTTGGACAATCCATCAAATTCTGATCCTAGATCAATTGCAGATAAGACCAAGAATTTATTAATTTCATCTCAATTGAAGGTTGCAATAAGGTTAAAACATTTATACGATCAAGGATTGTTACCTTTATTATTAGCATTATCCAAAATTAATTTTAAATCTCTGAAAGCTGATAAATTTGTTGGTTATTTTTTAGATTATGCCCCTCCAGCAAATATTGGTGCTTCGCTTCCTGATGTTTTAAAGAAAAATATTAAATCGGATAAGACTATCGACTTATACTCATATCCTCCAACGTTACCGCCAATTTCAAATGAATCTCTTTTAAATAAGGTGTTGACTGATAAATCATATCGTCAACCTTCAGATTTTTTAGAGCTGGCGACTGCTGATGATTTTAATCGTGCACACAATGCAAAATTAAGTATTAAAGGTAGGACTTTACTAGAGCTTATAATATTTGATATATTAGAATCACGATTTCCTGACATACATGAAGATGATTTATATTTGTTCCGTCATAAGTTGTTGTCAAAAACCATTCTTACAAAATTAGCATTTGGATACAATTTAGTTGATCAATATAAATACCACTTATCAGACGAAATTGATTTGGAAGATAAATTAGAAATCTTTTGTAATTTATTCTTAGCATATATTGCTGGTCTATCATTGGATGATTATACGTTTGATGAGATTAAAATATGGATCAATAAGTTATATGACCCAATAATAGCAGAATTGAATGATTCAATCAATATCAGACCATTAAACAAATTAGCTTTGAGTGAATTAAATTTTTTGTTCAAACAAGTCACTAATATCTATTCTATCCCACCGGCTGAAACAACGTTCGAATTTACGCAATTAGAGTCAGATCCCTTTGTAGTAAAGTTGCTAATTAATGGTGAAAGCTTAGGTATAGGGACCAGTAGTGTAAGCTTTGATGAGGCTAAGGAAAGAGCTGCTGCAGATTCATTAGATAATAAGAAAAAGATTGATAAAATTTTAAAGATGTTAATCGATACTTATAGAAATGAAGATGACAAAAGCCCAAAGGAGGAAGAAGATTCTTACTCTCCAAAACTCGAAGGAGAGGAGTTTTATGTTAATGAACCTATTCCTAAATTTAATGAAGAAAATACGGAAACTAATAACATTCTTTCTAACACTAGTAATGATAATAGTAATGATAATCAAGGTCAAAGTAATAATGGTAACTATACCAATGGCCTAAATCATAACAATATTGCGTCAAATCAAAATAATAGCACTTTTCTTCAACCATATGGTGCTCCTCCTCAACCTTATAACAACCATGCAGTCGCCCCTTATACATTAACTCTGATTGACCCAAATCAGAGATATGGAGTAGATAATAATGCAAAGAATAATTTATATGCCTTGTTAGGAGCTCGCCATTTGGCTCCGACTTACAGATTTCATAAAACTGGAAATGATTTTCAAGCTACTGTGCTCGTTAACGATAACATGTTGGGTGTAGGTTATGATGTTAATAAGAAGATTGCTAGTCAAAAGGCTGCTATGAATGCCTTGACTAATATCACAGTATTACAACAACTAGGTATTAATAAATAAATAGGGAGCTTTTATAGGATTAGCTGCAAATGTATAGATTACCGCATTAGGAAACTGTCCTTGCATTTATTACCCAATCAAAAAGTGTAGGTTAAAAGAAACTAAAATTTATTGTTATTCCGACTTCCACCGAAATGAAAAACTTTACCTTTAAATAAACCAATGAATCCCTCACAAATTTTTTTTCGATGTCAATCTAACCTTCTCTTTCTTAATTAGGTTGAACTTTAGTTTCTTCGTTTAAATTTAATTTAATTGTATATATATTCAAAATGGCTACTCAACAACAAGTTTTACCAAGTTTCACCATCGGTGACTATGCTTCATTTGCCTTAGCTGGTGCTTTAGGTTGTGGTGTTACTCACGGTGCTATGACACCAATTGATGTTGTTAAAACTAGAATTCAATTAGAGCCAACTGTTTACAACAAAGGTATGATTGGTTCATTCAAACAAGTTGTTAGCAGTGAAGGTGCCGGTGCTTTATTGACTGGTTTAGGTCCAACTGTTTTAGGTTACTCCTTACAAGGTGCTTTCAAATTTGGTGGTTACGAATTGTTCAAGAAAACCTTCATTGAACAATTAGGTATTGACACCGCTAAACAATACAAGAACTCAGTTTACATTGGTTCTGCTGCCTTAGCTGAATTCTTCGCTGATATTGCTTTATGTCCATTAGAAGCTACCAGAATTAGATTAGTCTCCCAACCAACCTTCGCTAACGGTTTAGTCGGTGGTTTTGCTAGAATCTTCAAGGAAGAAGGTGTCGGTTCTTTCTACAATGGTTTCACTCCAATTTTATTCAAACAAATCCCATATAATATTGCTAAGTTCTTAGTTTTCGAAAGAGCTGCTGAAGCCATTTTCGCCGCTATTCCAACTCCAAAATCTGAATTATCTAACGGTTCCTTAACCGCTGTCAACTTATCTGCTGGTGTTATTGCTGGTTGTGCTGCCGCTATTGTTTCTCAACCAGCTGATACTTTATTATCTAAGGTTAACAAGACTAAGAAAGCTCCAGGTCAATCAACTATCGGTTTATTAGCGCAATTAGCCAAACAATTAGGTGTCCGTGGTTCTTTCGCTGGTTTACCAACCAGATTGATTATGGTTGGTACTTTAACCTCTTTGCAATTCACCATTTACGGTTCCTTAAAGAAAGCATTAGACTGTCCAAAAGCTGTTGAATTATAAGTTCATTAAAGAAAAGAATTTACTAAATTAATTATACGAAAAAGAAGCTTAAAGTTAAAAATTGAGAATGATGTCATATTAGAGATTTATTTTTTTGTTTTCTTTTTTAACATTTAGTTTTATGGTGTACTTTTATTTTGCTTAACATTTTATTTATTGGATACTTCGATAATACTTAACCATTTAAATTATTTTCAATTAATGGTTAACTTATCTATATAGAATTTAGATATATCAAATATAGATAGAATCACTAGAAAATATTTTGATCTGTAACGAGTGTAAATATTTATTTCCGGTTAACCCGAAAACCTATAATTCACAAATTCATGTATATATATACATATACTGCCAGGTGCATTCCGGGCACAATAATTAGTCGTGTCCAAACTATTTACTTCCTGTGGCTACGTAACAGCATAAATACTTGGTTTTGTCCAAATGGCAATTCTTCGTTACTGGTTTAGTTGCTTTTTGTTTAGTAAAAGGACACTATTTGTAACGTAAGCAGTTTAACTATTTTAACATATTGTGTGATAATGGTAATCCAAACTGGAATGTTGAGCATATTATGTAAGGGGTTATCATCGCTAATAATAGCAGCTTAATAATTGCACCGCAAATGGAAGTGTAATTATACTTTCAGATCGCAACCCGCTATTAAAGATATACTGATTTTTGACTTAAGCACAGATCCAAATTCATGATCACTTATTTAAAGATAATTTCTTTTTTGTTTGTATATATAAATTATAACTTCTATTACTTCATAGTAGACTTTATTCTCTTTATACTCTTGCGGATAATCAAAAGGTTACACAACATAACTTAAACGCAAATGAGATTCTTCGCAACCATCTTAACATTGTTATTATTGGCAAGTCAAATTAGTTCATTTCCACTCCTAAAGAGATTTTACCAACCAACTTCACCTATATTTTCCTTGATTGCAGTTCATAAAGGAGCACAATTTCAATATAATTTAGTTAAATTTGATGGTACTGATTTAAAGCTAGTCGCCGACGATATGGCCCTTTTTGGAAGAATTAAAGCTAATAACGGTTATGTTTTGAATATTCCATCTACACATAAAGGTCCCACAAGTACCCCATCGACTACAAATGTATTGATTGATAAAGATTGTAGACTAACAACAACAAATCTACAAGGAAATTCAACCGAAGATTTTGGTATTGAAGAGTCCTTATTGACTTACAATGGCTCAAATAAGTTTTTGGCATGTCCAGATTTTTCATATCGAGGGGAATATGACATATATTTCAATAATGACGATAATGTGGAGTGCCCAGGAAATGCCACCGGTTATGATATAGCTTTATTAGTCCAGATTGATGCTACTATCAATTATAGTCCCAAAACAAACAGAGAATAGTGCTGTGCAAAGTTCCTTCTTTTTAGGCAACCTAAATTTATAAAAATCTCTATTTTTTAAGTTTTTTCATTTCTTGATGTATTGATTTTTTTTCTTTTCGAAGTTGCGTAGTCAATAATATTTAGTATCCTATGTTGAATATATGTGTTGATCTTAAGTTGTACTTCACTTCATCATTAAATAATAATTTGCACACATATTATATATTTTTGCATAATTACTAACTATCTATTTATTTAAAACTTCAGTTGAGTCTGTTTTTTCTTCATCGTTGTAGTCATACCTTTTATCAAAGTATCTGTTAACATAGAAGTTTGAAATCAAAACAATAGCTACAATGAATTCTGTTGTTGTTGCTAAGCAGTACTCGTACGCAACAAAATCCGAATCAAACCCATCTTCAGAATAATTTGTAATTTTGAAATAATTCATCTTATCGATATAAATTGATAAAATACCAAATATGCCTCTAGTTAGTAGGAATGGGGATGCAAAAAATATTGCTTTTATCGCGTAAATTCTAACATTCTCTCTGAAATAGACAAAAATTGCCAAAAATATAACAATAACAGTTTGACTCAAAAATACGGCTTGTCCAACTGATCGCATCACTCTTGTAGTATTAACTTTTGATGAATCATTTTTTAATTCATCTTGTGTCAAACCAGCTAACATTGAGCCTCCTGCTACTATGAGCGCATTTGCAGGTAATAAAGCAAAATGAAAAATACGCGACCATGTAAGACGGGAGCGGACTCTATTTAGCCTGTTACTTCCATTAAAACATCTATTCTTCCTTTCTCCGTCCGATGGCCTTAACCAAGAATTTCCTAGTACTAACTTTTGAGAGCGTGCAACAAAATGAAATGATGTTAATATCAACACAAAATACCCCTCTGCACTAAATACTAAGTAGGCAATCAACCATTGGTAATGCTCTATTCCTAAAGCTGCAAATGCTATTCCTGAAAATTGACCACAAATTCTAATAATGCCAAAAATTAATAAGGATGTATAAATAGTTTTTATACCAACTGTTGCAACAATTTTAATAGTAAAAAGTAGGTATATTGTATATAGAGCCAAATAAATTGAACTTGCAATACCTAAATCGACTGACTTAAACCCCATCGTTAATTAAATATATTTTAGTGCCTTTCCCTCTAAAGCTTTAGGGTGTTTGGAGGCGCTTTTATATTATTTCTTCCATTCAGTATGTGACATTGAATGGCTGTGAATTCGTATTCCGCTTACATAATCGGATATTTACGAGGCATAATAGTGACAGGGTTAGATCATGAGTCGCACGAATGACGTTACGTTGGATCCAAACTCTATTCAAAATATGAAATTCAAACCTACAGAAATAATAGTTGCACATTACAAGTTTCTATTTTAACATTTCAAATTCAGAGGATCAAAATTACAAATGTAAGTCAAGTTCATATTAGCCAACCATAATTCTTTTTTATAAACTTCTATAAATTTCTTCAATTATCCATGCCAAAGAAAAATTAACTGAGAAATAAAATTTAGTACCTTGTGGGGGGTAGTGTGAACGAATTGTAATTCATTCTCAAGAATGATATACTATTTTTTTTGGATGCTGACTGCATTACAATATCAATTACTAAATTTAGACATGCATACTATCGCAAATCTCATTTTCGCAATATTCATTTGTCTGACATCTGCATATTCAGGTCATGATTGTAAAAACTTTTCTTACCTAATCATAATCAGGAACAACATGTCTACTCGATTACTAATTCATAGCCACATCTAGTATAATGTTATTACCAAATAGTTCTTATTACTATCTTCGGTTTCTACAGAGGGTACTATCGCTTGTATATTTAGTATCCAAACCTAACTGATATGCATGACTGTCGGCAACATATTGTAAATGATTAACGAATAATTACAATACAACGGCTCACTACCATTTATACAAGACTTACCCTACTAAGCTATTGAACGACTTTCCTTATCTAACTTCAGGTATTTTGAAACATATTTACTATAATCGTAAAATGATCGATCACGTGACTTATAGAGCTGAAAAAATTTCAGAAGCATCGCATAGAAATGTTCTTCTTGATGGTCATAGTATTAAATTGATTAATGAGAGGAACTGTATTCATTTGAGCCAAAACAATATATATATAATGGCTGTGTATAAATCAAGTGAATATGTCAATGATTCAGAATCAGACTCAGATGCTGAAAATATTGAATTTCAGCCGCCAAAACACTTTAATAAATTTATCCCATCTACAAAATTTTCGTTTAAAGGTGACAAAGAAGTTTGGCTAATTAAGACTCCAAAGGGTTTCCCTTTAAAAAATTTAAAAACATTACCTATTTCATTTACAGCTACTTCGATAAACGATGGAGCTTCTACATTTAATGTGGATAATACGTCTTTTCAAGTTAATGAAGAATTATTTTCGACTGAAACTGAAAATCGTAAATATTCAATAATTTCATGTGACAACAAAAAGACATACGAAGTTTTTAATAAAAATGTTGATCGTTTCTATAATATCCGTGAAGTGGTTGATATTCCTTCAATTAACTTTGATAAAGTTATCAAACAGAGAAAAAATGTTAAGAAAATTAAAAATCTAAGAATGAGGCACTTTCCAACTGGCTATGGTGCCGATGATTTCATAGAAGCAGACCCTAAATATGCTTCCAGTGAAGAGGTTAACAAAGGAGGTGAACAAGATGAAGATAGTGAAGAAGAGGAAGAAGAGAAAGAAAGATCTGTCACGAAAGATGATGATGATAAAGTTATTAAAAAGGCTAAAATAGATGAATTATCAAAAAAGGAAAAGAAAGATAAAAAGGAAAAGAAAGAAAAAAAGGAAAAGAAGGACAAAAAGGATAAAAAGAGCAAAAAGGAAAAGAAGGATAAAAAGGACAAGAACCATTAAGTCTTAACTCTAATGCATTTTACCACAGCTGTTTAGAAATTCTATAGAAGTCCAGCGTTGGTTCTGAGCTATTCTATACTTTTCGCATGAACTTTGAAACAGCTTCTATTTCCCACATGTTCCTATATGTCTTTATATAGTGTATAATATTTTAATTCGTTCACTAGACTTTATGGAATTTATTATGTATTGCAGGAAAAATTTACTCTGCGCAGTGTGCTAGAATTTATTTGAAAAGACCTGCCATACTCTTTCAGATTTGTAGACGAGGTGATAAATCTAATACTTTGTGCACTATAATAGAAATATGGGGGCAAAAGCATCAAGACCATCTAGAAAACTTACTAGTTCTATATCGGTAAACACTCCCCCCATAATAAATAGATCTACCAATATTAATCAATTGCCATCGAAATCATTAAAAGAAAGGTATGAGCAACATTACATTGAAAACGAATTGAAAGGACAACAAGAACAATTGCTACTGTCAGAGTCTACATCAGATGAAAGTCTAAATCAAAAGGGTGGAGTTTATGAACGTTCTTCAAATACCTCATTTGATCCATCTTTCTTGAAGAAAAAACTAAAGAACCCACTTGGATCCCAAGATGAAGCAAAGAAACCACAAATACCAGAAGGCAAAGATGGATTTGATCCACAAGTTAATCAGTCATTTGAGAATGACTTTATTAATTCTATTACTCAATTGGGTAAATATATTCATTCTACTTCAACCAGTTCAGAGTCAAATACTGAGTCTGTAGCCCTAAAGCAGTTAAAGTTCCGTAAAGAATTATATGAAAAGGGCCAGAAAGAATTAGAGCACCAAATGGACCCATATGGTTCAACCTTACTCAATGGCAAAAACCACCATGAACAAGTTATTAGAACTATGGTTCATCCTCGTACTTTGGGGGCTATTTTAAATGATATTAGAGATCCAAGAGTCTCAGAGGAAAGAATCGTACAAGATTACCAATTACATCCAAACTTTGTCAAAGAATTAGGCACCAGGTTTAAAGTAGCTACTAACACTGTAATCATAGACGATAAACCTAAAGAAGGTGAAATTGCTCCAAAAGAAGGCACCCCAAATAAATCAATGTTAGATTATAACGAAAGTGGTGAAACTAGTGAAAGGATAGATAAGCAAAGATTAGAAAATTTGAAGAGTAGAATTAGTTTGGATGATTGAAGAATTAATAGTCTTTAGTTTATGTTCGTATTTATATTGTAAATAGAAGGTATTCACTCGGGTTGAGGGATCTTATGAAAGTTGAGATCTAAATTGTAGTATTAGCGGTTTGCGGAGGCTGTATAACCTTCTTTTTGATTTATAGTTATTGTCTTATTTCTTATCTAGTCAATCATTTCATTATATAACTAGGTTCATAATGTCACCAGTAACGAAATATAACCCAAAGGAGATAATTTCGATGCTTTCAAAGTTCACGCCCTGTGATGTGTCTGATTCATTGGCTAAACATGGAATTTCCAATGGCGGCTATATTCCAAATTTACAGATTCGTTCTCCTTCAAGCATAGTAAACCAAACTAAAACATCAGTTGGTCCAGCTTACACTGTTCTATATGCGCCCATATCAGACTCCAGACCTGCTGTTAAAGAATCGTATATTGATAATGTTCCCAAAGATAGTATTCTAGTTATCGGTTTACCAGCTTCTTTGCAAAATGTCAATGCTCCTTATGTTACTGTTAACAACGCTCTTTATGGAGGGTTAATGTCTACCAGAGCCAAATATAGAAAAGCCAATGGTTCAGTTATTTTGGGTCGTATAAGAGATTTAGATGAACATAATGAACTAGAGTACCCTGTTTGGTCATACGGTGTTGGAAGCACAGCTCCAGGTCCAGTTGTTAAAGTTGTTGGAATTAATGTTCCTATTGATGTAAAAGTTGCCAGCATTGAAAGATCAGAAGAAAGTATACGGATCAACGCTGGTGACTATATAATCGCTGATAAAAATGGAGTAGTTAGACTACCAGTTAACAACCACAATGGCAAAGAGGGCGAATTAAATTTGGATAGTGTTCTTGATTATATTCCTAAGAGAGTTAATGCTGATGCTAAGGTTAGTGAAGATATTAAGAATGGTAAACCAGCTGCAGAATCACAAAAATTCTGGCGTAGTAAACTTTAAGTGTCTATTTTCTAATTCTATTTTAATGAGTTTACTAATAATTTTACAGTTGTAAATAAACTCTTCTATGCACTTCTTTGCAATTAGATTCAACTAGTTCTGAAATAGAAAATTGTTCATATCTTTGTAGCATCTTTAAATTGTTGATAAAACTCGAAATTCGCATGAGCCTATACAAATTTCAAATCCACAACCTCAGAAAAACATGTATGGGGTTCAACTAAAGTCACGTACTTTAAAATTGCCATCAATATTATTAACTTAATTATTTATAAACTCAGCAGTATTATCAGTTATTGCCGTTAACATAATGCCTCTAAATTTACAGGGTGATACGAATGAAGAGCTTAAACAATCAAATTCGTTCTTAACGTTTAAAGATATCTCCGACTTAAGGGTAACTCTTATTGGTAACAAAGATTTAAAATTTAAATTAGTTAGGGATATCCAATTCATTAAATCTATTGTTAAGGACTTCAGTTCACAGATTACCCAAATTCCAGTTCAATATCCCAATTATTTGGCCGATAAATTGTTCAATCAAACCCTAGATAGTTTAGAACGTGAAGGAGTAATTTTAAAGATATTATGTTCGTTCATTACTGAGGTTAATACTAACAAGTATTCAAATATCACAATTAGTTTAAACTTATTTGAAGAACTACTTTATCCCATTGTTATATTCTTAAGTTTTTTTATTGACAAGTTCGTTCCTCTGATATATGCTAATGGTATTGATTCAAATATAATAAAGAAAGTTGAAAACATAGTTGGCTATTGTCTAGACATTTTTATCGGACTTTCAAATAATAAACGATACGGTTTCTTGTTTGGCTCGCAAGGCTCAGATAAACTATGGAGATTTGTTACTTCTTTATTAATTATAAGTGATGACGAATCACAGATCTTCAGTTCATTGTTAATTAAACTGTTAAGGATAGTTCCATTATTACTACAAAATTCCAAAATTAATGACATATTAACAATAACGTTACTATCAGCCCTTTTGAAGAGATTATCTAAGGAATGTAATATTATATGTTCAACGCACTTCCCTGGTATTGTTGAATCGCCTGAAATTCTTAATCGAATAGCTTTCAAGGATTCCAATTTGCCAAACATTGAGCCAAATAGTTGTATCCTTACAACTAAAATAAATTTACCTTTATTGATTGATTTAATTACTTGTACTGCTCAAATTTTCAGCTTCCTGAAAAGTAATGATTACGACATTTTTATGGCACCACCACTGGGTATCCATAGTAAGGATTCTTCCGTAGTTGTGTTATCAGTTAAGATCTATATATCAATGCTATTATTATTAAAATATGAAAACAAAGCGCTAAAACTATCGTCATTGAATTTGATTGGGTTTTATTTAAGTAACTTAAGACCTTCAGGTGACGAAAAAGATGAAATCTTTAATAATTACAAAAAGATATTCCCAAGAATAATGGAATTATTAGATTTGGATGATAATAAGCCAACGAATCTAGATTTACCGATGTATCTATTATCACCAAGTAAAATTTTAGCCAACCTATGTACTCAATATCCACTACTTAATGATGAAATAAGAAGAACAAATCTTGATCTAAAGATTTTAAAAAATTTAGAATTAAAATACAAACCTACTCAACAAGTCAACCTTTTTAAATCATTAAAGAAAAGTTCTCAAAATGGTAATAAACTAGTTGATTTCACTGTGTTGTTAGATGTATTACAGGATGATGAAAGTATTTCAGATTTATTTTTATTATTGAGTGTTTATACAAGCTCCAATGAAGAACATCGTCATAGAATAACTGATTCGATAGATTCAAAACCCACAAATGCTATTGCACTTGCTCAAATCATATTTGAAATAATTGATAATTATAGATTCTTATTGATTCAAATTCAACTATTTTACAAAATATTATATCCTCAGGGCCAGTTGAAAAAAGTCCCAAAGAAAGATTTACCATGGTTTAGTAAAAATTTAGGTATTATAATCACTTTACTTGATAGTCCATTTTATACAAACTGTCTATATCTAATAAGATCGCTCTCGAGGTCCGTTTCAACTTTAAGAACATTTTTTGTTGAATGCAATTCTCTTCCAAGCGTTATAGATTCAGGTGATTCTGAGGGGTCACAGCCTAAAAATGGAATACCCGGAGGGTTTATGAATAATGTGTTACACATACTAAAAGGGATTGAAAGTTCAAGTAAAATTATTGATTTTTTTTATAATTTTAGTAGCTCAAGCAAAAACATTAAAAAATCACAAATGATTAATAAGTCAATTACTTTAGGCACACTTGCTAATTTTGTTCTTGATTTTAGTTCATTTAGGTACGAAATTGTTAATGATGTTGAATTTTTAAGGAATTTATCAAATATTTATCAAAATTCAAAGATATTGCAATATGACAACAATCTTGATAAACTAACTGAAGAAGATATTTATCAAAGGAATGTCATCCAGTTGAATGTTTTACAAGTTTTAAAAAACTTTATGTTCAATGAAAATAATGAAACTAAAAAAGAAATAATTGAAATGTTTCCCTTAGCGTTAATATTTGAAAAATCATCTTTTGGGATCGAGGAAAATAAACAACCAATTGAAATTAAAAATCTACAATTACAGCAAAAATTGGTTGCGTTTGATATCCTTAGAAATTTTACTGCTGGGTCGGCTGACTTTAATGAAATCTTAGTTAAAACTTATGAAGAAGATTTTTCTAAGCATAATAACGTCCCTCTAACATGGATTGATTATTTAATTGAAAATATAACTACTTTTGAATTATTTACTGATGATAGTAAGATTGGCAATTTTGATGATGACGAATTTTTATTAACCTTAATACTCAATGACAACTACGTTAAATTGGTGACTGCTATTAATTACATTGAAAATCATAAATATACTAATATCGAAAATATTAAGAAAGAAGTGTTTCCAAATGATAAGATTTTAAGCATATGGTTAAAATTTCTTAAGTTAAGTGTGCCAGCCGAGTTTGAGAACAAATTAGATCTAAATTTAAAAATCGCCTTGAATAACAACTTAAATGAGATCAAAATTTCTATTGTTTGGGTTCTAATCAATTTAACTTGGAAGAATGATACCTTTGGATATCAATTACCTGAAAGTAACCATTTTAACTTATTCGATACCATCGATGGCACTTCAATACGGAATCCTGCGAACGATAGAGTTGATCTTGATGACTCAGATGACTCAGATGCCGCTAATAATAAAGCTGTAAATATCGCTACTAATAGTAGTGATATAATTGGGGATGAAAAGGCTTTAACCGCTTCAGATAGAGCTCGCTATTTAAAAGATTTTGGATTTGCTGAAGTATTAACTAGTTTGATCAACTATATTTCCAAGCAAAGCATCAAACCTTCCAAGACTAAGGAGTTGGGCGGTAAGAGATTTGACTTGGAAAATAGTAATGATTTAGTTGAAAAAATCAAAATTGCAAACCATCAGATCTCTGGTTTGACAAGAACAAATAGAAACTCAATTGCTTCCAATAGTAACGATCATCTTACGTTAAGAAACAGTAGGGCATTAATTGCAATATCTAGACCAGATGCAAACAGAGGTGGTGAAGGCTATGGGTATGGCTCTGACGATGACTATGCTAATGCTACTGATTTAAACGACCACGAAATGCAAAACGCCGAAGACGTCGCTGATGATGAAGAGGAAGATGTCGACGTCCAAGAACACCAAGAAGATTATTGGATCCATTAAAGGAATTGTGCATTACAGTATGTAATGTAATGTACTACACGTGACATCTTAATCTTACGGTTCTGGAATTTTCTTAAGCACTCTAGCTAAATTACCTTGATGTACTTTATGTATGGCAAGTTAACCAACATGCAGAAACCTCTGAGAACAAATGAGATCCAGTCACCTACACATAATTTGGGCGTCGGGTTAACGTGCGTCTGTTGATTGCATTTATTGCTATCCCTCCCATTGTTACATTTACATTAATCATCCCTCAATAACGTCATTTTTAAACGTTTATTCAACGTTTACCTATCATTTTCTATTGTTCAACTTATAGCAGACACTAGTTAATATTCATCTATTGTTTGAATTTTACGTAATTCAGATTTGTCTGTTTAGACAAATTATTCTACTAATTTTACTTCTATATATGAACTACTCAAACCTTCATTGACTGAGTTGTATACTGCCAAGTTAACAATAAATACTTTGAAAAAAATACGCCAAACGCAAGGCAAAGTCATGTAATACAATAATTGTGATTTGGATACAGAACAGAAAAATTTTGGGATTTACAAAAAAAGAAACGTCAGATCGTTAAATTGTGAGAGCATTTTTTCGTGCTGTAGTTTACTCGGAAAGGTTAAAATTTACGCACAACGTAAAAAAAATTAATGAAAGACACAAAGTGACCTTTTCATATTACGATAAACATTGTTTTAGATTAAGAATCTTTATTTTAATATAGTTTTTTGTTATCAATTATTTTAGTTGTGTTTAGAATTGATCGAGAACTGTAATAGATTAAATTTGTGAACAGTCAACCTACCTCACTGATAACTACTATTCCGCTTGTTATTACTATTTACAGCATAAAGGATAGAAAGGAGCAAGAACAACATATAAGAACAATAAAAGACAAGAGAGAATTATGACATCTATGGAGAATAATGAAAGTAGTGTTAAATCCCTTAATGATATAAATCTTGAAGAGATGGCGCTAAGGCAACAAGAACAGAATATCTATGTATCGCCTCCAGTATTAGAGACTCAAAAGATGGAACAGCAAGCAGCGCAGACAAAGATATCGAAGCACGCCAACAGCGATACCACCACGAAGGGAAAATATACGTTGAATGATTTCCAAATATTAAGGACTTTAGGTACCGGTTCTTTTGGTAGAGTTCATTTAGTACGTTCAATTCATAACGGTAGGTTCTATGCAATGAAAACGTTGAAAAAGGAGAGAGTTGTCAATATGAAACAAGTCGAACATACGAACGACGAGAGAAGAATGTTAAGACTAGCCCAACACCCATTTATTATAAGAATGTGGGGTACTTTCCAAGATTGTCATAATTTATTCATGATTATGGATTATATAGAAGGAGGTGAGTTATTTTCACTTTTGAGGAAATCTCAAAGATTTCCGACTCCAGTGGCGAAATTTTATGCGGCTGAGGTTTTCTTAGCCATTGAATATTTGCATAATCTAGATATCATTTATCGTGACTTAAAGCCAGAGAATATTTTACTAGATAAAAATGGTCATATCAAATTGACTGATTTTGGTTTTGCTAAAGAGGTGACTGATGTGACTTATACTTTGTGCGGTACTCCTGATTATATAGCGCCAGAAGTAGTCGCTACTAAACCTTATAATAAATCTGTAGATTGGTGGTCATTTGGTATATTAATCTTTGAAATGTTAACTGGCTATACTCCATTTTATGACCCTACTCCAATGAAAACATATGAGAATATTCTAAATGGGACAATTACTTATCCGGACTATTTACCACCTGACATTTTGGATTTGTTGCAAAAATTAATAGTGAAAGATTTATCCCAAAGACTAGGAAATTTACAGGGTGGATCAGACGACATTAAAAATCATCCCTGGTTCAAAGAAGTTATTTGGGAACGATTACTTTCAAGAGACATAGAAACGCCTTATGAACCACCAATTACATCTGGTGTGGGTGATACATCTCAATTCGATAGATATCCGGAAGACAAAGATTTAGATTATGGTATTAGTGATGTTGGTGATCCATACGGATCGCTATTTATTGAATTTTGAAATACACAATATCTGAAATAGGAAATGGGTCTTGAGTATTTTCCACAAGAAATAAAGAAATTATAATAATTAACGTTTGGTGATGCATTTTCTGTATAATAGTATCTATTTTAAATTTTATTGCTTAAAAATATATTTTACCTTCTAATTCGTTTTGGTCCTTTGAAAATAAGTTATTTTTTATTGTTTTTATTATGTTGATTTTATTTTTCTTTTCTTTAATTTCACCTTCTGTATATATATTTTATCTAATTAGTTTCATTATATACATTCTTCTCTACAATAATACATTTATTCTATACATGATAAAATTAGAGGGATATTTTAATCATAAGTACTACTTTTGCCAGTCAAAAGTGTATCTACGAATGCAATTTTTTACCATAGCTATTATAGGAAATTAGCATTCTATGTACAACATTCAACTGATGTCATCCAATCACTTTTTAAGAATTGTTCAACATCTAGCCTTGAGGCAGGGCTTGGATCCAACAACTTATAAATTAACATTTTCCTTAACTCACATAATTCGTCATCTTCGTCATCATATACATTATACTCTTTATGTTTATAAGTTCTATCATTAAAGTCATCATCATTATAATCATCATCATGCTCGATTCTACTTCGTTTAAAAAGATTCTCAATTGGTTTAAAATTTGCTTTGCGTTTAATTAGCCATTCCTTCGAAGCTGAATCATAATCAGCAACCATTCTAGTTCTAACATACTCATCAAAAGCCTTATCCTTATATTTTCGATCTTTATCGTCACTCTTTTTAATAGAATGATACTTTAAATCGGTAGAGTGCCATATATAGCCAGAACTATATTCTTCAAATAAAGTACATGTAGCGTCTCTATTCAAAGTTGGATCTGACCCTTCATTTTCATAACCAGAAAAATAATGCTTTCTGATGTTAAAAAGAAGTAAAGCTATAATTCCCAAAGCCCAGCAATCTTTCTTAGTTAATGAATAGCCAGACCCTTTATCTGCAGAATATAAGTAACCCAAATGTTCTTCTGGAGCAATATAAGGTTCAGAACCGATTGGCCCGTTTGAATATGGCATTAATTGCTCTTCCTTATCCCATTTAGTTTTGAATACATTTGACTTGCCAAAATCTGAAAGTTTTAAATTGATTTTAGTTTTGCAAGCATTCGATTTTTCGGGTGATTCGTAATTAATTAAGATATTTTCTAATTTTAGATCACAATGAGCAACGCCGTGTTTATGCATATACCGTAAACCTTTTGAAACTTGCTTGATAAAACAGTCAAACTCATCAATTGAAACGTACTTAATTGGATGATTTTCCTTGTCAGTCATTGTGGTTAGATAAGAGAACAAATCACCACCTGAAGTGCATTCCATTACTTGGTTGATTTTTAAGTTTTGACTTTGAGGATTATCAAAAGGCGGCAACGTTACCATTAAATCAACGGTTTTGACTATATGTTTATAATTTAAGGTTGACGATATTACAAATTCGGATAATATATTTTTGATGAACTTTCCACAAGATTCTTTAGATCTTGCTTCCAATCTTGGTTTTTTCTGCAATTCCTTAACAGCATATAACATGTTACCATAATTTCCAATAGCTTTTGATCTATCTTCTACGTTTGGATTAATAATCTTAATTATTCCATATGACCCCTTCCCAATTATATCCTGAACAACACCATATCTGTCATAAAGCGTCTTTCCATTTAAAACACAGTCATACTGTTGCCGTATGTCGTTTTTAATCTCATATAATTCGCTCAATTTAGCATTCAACTTTTCAATTAACTTAACTTGCTCATCACTGACAACAGACTCTAGTAGCCTTGGATCGTTCTTTTTAGTCGTTGAAGATAGCTGGTATATTTTTAAATCCTCACCCATTAGAGAGAACGTTCGCTTCAGCTCTTCGTTCGCGGCAATTCCTAAAGATGTATGATGCGCTAATGTGCTCATCCCACAATAGCCCATAATTGTTGATAGTTGCGCTGCTAAATTACTCAGCGAAGGGGACGCAAAACATTTTCCCTTATCTTTGATCGCATGTTTGTGCTCTTCCTCCCCCTCCTCAGATTCCGTCTCCGACTCGCTCTCACTATATTCGTCACTAATCTCATGACCATCTATCTCACTACCGCTTTCAAAATCACTATCACTTCTATTGAACGATGAGTTTGTGTCTTCTGTATCAGCCTCCACAATAGTGCTAACTCTCTTCTTGAATCTCTCAGGTCTAGCATCTGTAATTTCTTCATTACCCGCTTTTTGATCTATCCCATTAACTTGTAAGTCTGGCGTTTGCGGCGAGAGCCTTGGGATCGTTTTGAACCATAACTTTAACTTACCTGATACAAGTGAGGAGGTCGAGTGACTGGAACTGTTCGATGTAATTGACTGAAGAGAGTTTGTTCGACCTAATTTACCAGGTGAAGGAGACTGCAGAGCCGGCGATGTCGAAGTCTCCTTCTTCTTGGAATTTCGAAATAGATGCATATGATATGTACGATCTAGACAAATATAAACTATAATCTACCTAAACTTTCAATTGGTTAAATACTTACTGTCTTCCAATGCAATAGTTCAATTGCTAAGAGACCATAAACCTAGAATTTTCCATACAAAGTTGTATCACGCGCGCATATAACCTGCATATAGAATAAAAGATCAAAAAATCGGGATGATTTAGCTCCTGCATGTAATTCAATGGGCTACTCCAATCAGCCAGACGAAATTACACAAAGACACGTTTATTTTATTCATTTTCCTTAATTCTTTATTGATCGTTCACTGTCAGAGGAACCAAGTAAATATTACACAAAACCAAGTTACAGCCAAAAATTGTTTACAACAACCGCCCAGACAATCAATTAACGTAGAGGCTATTTAACACTCTGTTACAGTTAATAGCAGTACTAGTTCTATCCGGCAGAATAAGTCCTTAATCTTGCATCTAGATCTATATCATGACTAGCATTTATACTTCAGATCTAAAGCATCATAGGAAGGCACCACCGCCCCCTACTTCTTCATTCTCTAAGGGTGGAGCCAATGCAGTGAATATTAATATCAATCACAATACAGAGTCTAATAAATCAATTCAAGTGAACATAAATTCGAATAAGCGCCAGTCAGGGTGGGTTCATGTTAAGGATGATGGGTTATTTTCCTCATTTCGGTGGAACAAAAGATTCATGGTTATCTATGATAAGACGCTTAATTTTTACAAGAATGAGACAACGAGCTCGTTTCCCAGTGATTCGAATATACCAAGCAATTCTCCAGACTTGTCGTTTCCACTCAACTTAATTAGCAGCATAAATTTGAAGCCCAATAGCGGCTACAGCAAGACCTCACAAACGATTGAAATTGTTCCAAAGAGCAATGGTAAATCGATGCTAATTTCGATCAAGTCGACGAATGATTATTTAGATTGGTTGGATGCTTTTACTACCAAGTGCCCGTTAGTAAACATTGGCAACCAAAACACCTCAGCTCTACTGAATGGTAATACTGGGGTTTCAAATCCGATCAATTTTACGCATAAGGTACATGTAGGGTTTGACCCGGCTAGTGGGAACTTTACTGGATTACCAGAGACCTGGAAAAGCTTATTACAACACTCTAAAATCACTAATGAAGATTGGAAGAAAGATCCAGTTGCAGTTATTGAAGTCTTAGAATTTTATTCTGATATAAATGGTACCTCTGCCTCGCTGACACCAATAAGTCTGCCGGCTGTTAATTCATCTACAAATAATAAGGTGAATTCAAATTTACAAGAATGGACCAAGCATCCAAACAAGAACCAGCAGCCGCAATTGCTGCAACAGCAGTCATCGTCTCAGCAGTTTAAACCAAGTAGAGCTGCACCAAAGCCACCGCTTCCATATCACTTAACTCATCAAAAATCTTCAAGTAATGTTTCACCATTAAACACTTTACTAAAAAAACCTGAAGATAATCTGCTTCCTTCAAGTGGTAACAACAGATCCCAAAGTGATTTAATACCGACAAGAAAAGCTCCACCGCCACCGAATCAAAGTGTTCACAAACCACTACATCAAAGACAATTCAATAACTCAACATCTGCTTTACCTACAGGATTAGGTATTACGACAACTTCACAAGGCTCTGATTCAACTGCCATACCAAAGCAAACTCCACCATCATTACCAACAAATAAAATACATCCAGACTTAAAAATTCAAACTGGATCCAATAATTTCACTCCTAGTAATCAATATCCAACTCCACCTGGCAGTGCTGCAATTACTGGTACAAGCTATATTAAGCCATTTAATATAACTAGTAAGCAACAACAGTCATATTTTGCTCCGAAGGCTGGACTTGACCTTAAAACGCCCACAACTTCATCCAAGCTTGAAAATACCCCAATTAAACCACGCCAACCACATCTACAGCAGTCTAAAAAAGATAAACCTAAAGAGTTTAAGGCTACTACACCTCCAATGGGACCAGTACCAACCAAAACTGCCAAACAACTAAAGAAAGAAAGAGAAAAATTAAATGATATGCAGATCATTGCCAAGATAAAGACCGTTGTTAATAATAACGATCCAACGCCATTATTTAAAATTATTGAAAAAGCTGGTCAAGGTGCATCAGGAGCAGTTTATTTAGCTCAATACATAAATACTGGAAACAAAGTAGCTATTAAGCAAATGGATTTAAACGTTCAACCAAGAAAGGAATTGATTATTAATGAAATTTTAGTTATGAAAGATTCACAACATAAAAACATTGTCAATTTTTTAGATTCATACTTAAGGGGCACATCTGATTTATGGGTTATTATGGAATATATGGAAGGGGGGTCATTGACTGAAGTTATTGAAAATAATGAATTCAAGTTATCAGAAAAACAAATCGCCACTATATGTTTTGAAACATTAAAAGGATTACAACATCTACATAAAAAACATATCATTCATAGAGATATTAAGTCGGATAATGTCTTATTAGATGCCAAAGGAAATGTTAAAATCACTGATTTTGGATTTTGTGCCAAACTAACCGATCAAAGAAATAAAAGAGCCACCATGGTGGGTACTCCATACTGGATGGCACCAGAGGTAGTTAAACAAAAGGAATATGATGAAAAAGTTGATGTTTGGTCTTTAGGTATTATGACAATTGAAATGATTGAAGGGGAGCCGCCATATTTGAATGAGGAACCATTGAAGGCACTTTATTTAATTGCAACAAATGGTACCCCGAAATTAAAGAAGCCTGAGTTATTATCAAATTCAATTAAAAAATTTTTATCCATATGTTTATGTGTTGATGTTAGATATAGAGCACTGACGGACGAATTAATTGAGCATTCATTTATTCAACATAAAGCTGGTAAAGTTGAAGAATTGGCCCCATTATTAGAATGGAAGAAAAATCCTCGTCCAACCACGTACAGTGACGAAGAAGACTAACTCAAAAGAACAATTACTAATAAGAACTAAATACCAGCCATATACATTTAATGCCCGTAGATAAAGAAGACAATGGAAGCATATATATAAAGTAAATACAAGAAAGACCTTATTATTAAACTGATTCCTACTAGTTGAAGTTTTATTGGTAGTGTAATCTTCCTTTTTTATATTTAGAATAAATTTTATTACACGTTTCAACCGCAAAACAAAAACAAAAAAACAAAAAAGACAACCGCAAATTTACTGTTTGCCTAATCAAGTAATAGAGTTTAGCGAGTAACATGAGATAAAATTAAATTTGAAGGAGAATCTCTCCTCAAGTAAGGTTGTAAAAGCATATTCACAATAACGCAGAAACATCCATCAAAAAAACATAAAAGTTTAATTGCTACGTAGGTTCGAATCATAGAATTATGAAGAAATAGCTAATCTTTGATTGAGATACATTGGCCGAGGAGACAAGTAAATACTACTTTAGTATGCATACATTATATACATATATTCACATTTCATCTAATGAATCATTAGATACTACTTTTTATTATGTTTCCACAATGCGTTCCTACCAAGGAATGAGGTATTTTTCCATAAACGAATTTTTCATTAAAAAAATATTAAGATTCTTTTAAGAAATATTATTTGACGAATTATTTTTGAAGGCAAAACTTTTTGGATATAGAAATCGACCATGGTATAAGTAAATTACTATATTTAGAGAAACATTTTAAGCTTTATATATAACATAATGTCTGGTGTATATACTTGCTTGAAGCATAAAAAGTGTCCTGATTCGAGTAACTATTGTTGCTTGGGCTACGAATTACGAGCTGGAACTTATATTGCATAATTAACTCTCGTTTTATTGTATTAAAGATCATCATGGACCTTTTACTCTCACAAAACTTAGTTTTAAACCTTGTTCTTTCTAAACCGAACGAAAAAGAAAATTAGAATTTACGGGTATACCCGCCATCATGTATGATCTAATTTTCTAAGCTACTTCGCTATCTTAACAATTTTAAGTATAATCATTTGACACGTAATACACACCATAATTGGATTTTTACAGTACAAAATCAAAACATATAACTCAATGACCCAAAAATACCACATATATTTAGAGCTAAATATGGTAGTAATTAACATAATCAAAGAACCTATATTAGTAGCATATTAATGATTATAGAAAGAAAGTAAAAGCAGCGAACAAAAGTGAACTAAATAATAGGAATAAGTAATAGAGATCAATCTAATAATACAAGAGAATAAACTATGTTAAAATTAAAAAAAATTACTAAAGAATATGTATCAGAACGATAGAACCAGAATGATGGAAAAACAGGTGGTAGTTGGAAATCAAAAGCATTGATAATAGGTCAAATTGATAGATCATGATGAATTAGTATATCCACCGGTGACGTAGGGTTGAGGATTATTTGAATCCTCGTTGTTCATGTTTGTGTGCGTAGGCACATGATGGTGTAAACTAACTGCAGTATCATTATTAGAAGTGAAATCTGGATTGGATAATGAAGGAGGAGCGTTAATATAACTTGGTCCTCCAGGTCCCGAACCCAAAGTTGTAGTAAACCATCCTCCGGCACTTGCTCCACTACTGCTATTTCTATAATGCTTTTTATTAAAAGTCGACGAGGGTGGTCCACTAAAGCTATTTGAGTTTGTTCCTCCATGTAATATATTACTACTAATTGATGATATCGATCCATTTGAATTACCACTTAATGAAAATTGATCACTTGATGCCAGAATGGAACCCATATGATGATTATTTGAATGCTGTGGCGCATACATCTGTTGAAAATGTTGAGGGAATGGAGGGAAATGCTGTTGGGGTGATTGGAAATTTGTGCTATTATCAACTTGATGATGTTGTTGGAGAGTTGGAGGAAATTGTTGTTGTTGTAAAATGTAATTATTAAATAATGCTGTGGAACTTGGGCCCGATGATGAAGTTGGTGCCGATCCACTGCCTGAGTTATAGGTCGGATTAGTATTAGCCTGGTGATGAGTAGCACCTGTGAAAGGATTAATAAATGTTAATTCATTGTTGCCTGCTGCATTGGATATTTCCTCTTCCTTCTTAATAGTTGCAGTTGCAGGAGCACTAGCCGAATGATGTTGAGAATATTCATCCTTCATTGAATGACCAGCGTTAAAAGAAGGTGGTGGCTGCGCTTGTAATGGTATTGGTAACATATGAATTGGTAATTGAATTTGTGGATTTGATGCTATGTGATGATGCGGTGTATACTTTTGTTGAAATAAGTATTGAGGTGGAATAACTGGTGGGACTTGTTGTTGCTGAGAAGATGATTGACTCATTATGGCCTGGTATTGTGGTTGCGGAGCTTGGGACTGTTGTTGCAGTTGTGATTGATGTTGCAATGCAGGTTGTTGAAGTAATGACATGTTCTGTAATTGATAATTTGTATCTAAAAAGTAATAAGCTTCATCTTCAATTGGAATTTTACCACCAAGCGAAGAATCTTTGACCGCATTCCATAGACTATTAGTAATAGTTATATTCTTTAAATCACTCTCTGATGGTCTTTGCAACTTAGCATTCAAAACATCGTCGGCATTATAATAACTAATTAGATGGATAGTTTGCTTTTCTTCTTTTCTATCAATATGCAAATCCTTAGCTGTAGTTGTAACGCTTAAAGTTTTTTTAATTAAACCTTGGTCTTTAAAAACATATGATGTTACTAAAGAACCCACCAAATTTTTATCAAATTCAGATTCATCATTATTCAAATTAGACTGTAATAACTGCTGAGCAGGAGGGATTGATGGCTGCTGATGTTTTAGGTCTAAGGGATCTTGGTCAATACTGACTTTTCTTTTTTTTTTCTTCTTATCATCTTTTTCATTTAATGAATGTTTATCTAGCTCACGGTAGACTAGAAACCGTCCTAATATCCTTGACGGCGACCACGCAATTCCATCAGTCCATCTTTTGATACCAGAATGTTCCTCAATAAATACAAATACGTTACCAGATTTAATTAAGTTCAGTCTTTCTCTTTCATGAGGTCTTCTTGGAATTAATTCTAACTGCTTGTCTAAAATTGCTTGAATGATAAGTAAAGCATCTTTAGTTGAGCCCACATAACCGTAATACGACGGGGATAATTTTGGTGAAGACATAAGGAGATGATTTTGCTTTTTACTCTTGTTGTGCCTTTTCTTTTTTTACTCTTGCTATAATATAATACAATAAATAATTAGTCAATTCTTAGATGGATTCGAATGACGTTGTAAAATGAAGAGGTACAATAAGAATGAAATGAATCAAGTCGAATAATTCAACAAGCAAACAACTCAGTAAATTAGCAAGTCAATAAATCAATCAATCAACAAATCAACAAATAAATTGAAGAAAAAATTTATAAGGAGAAAGAAAAAAGCTTTAACCTTCAGACGGAGGGGAAGCCAAAATTTAAACGTGAACAGATCACAGTTTCAGATACAAACGAATTATATCAATATAAATAGCAAAGTATATACCTTAAATAAAGTTAAAACTTTATATATCCAATTCAAAATAAAAAAGTAAAAACCATTTTCAGGAAGAGTTTCAAGAAAAAAACTTGTGGATATATATATATAGCTTGATAAATTGAAACAGACTAGAAGTACGAGGTATTAATAATTCAACAAAAATAACCGAGTAACATCGGTTGAAGAAGGAAATTAAAAAAAAAAATTAACACTTCCACGCTGGAAACATTCCAAAACTTTAATTAATACAAGAATAACAAATCATAGCTCGCTAAAACAGTGCGACATCTTTTTAATTGTAATTGGCTATTACTGGCTAACACATAGTTTAGGAAAGTCAATAAGTTCATTCCTAAATATCTTCACTCCCCACCGAATATCAACTTATTTTATGCGGCAGCAAGGTAAACACTAACTAATGCACAATCCTCCTGTGTAATGCATGACATTATGTATGTGCTGCTACCCAGTGCACTCAACAATAGCAAAATAGGTAACTCTTATTAAGTTAGCTTGATTTGTTGTATCTTAGACTGCGCGGGGATGAATTAATTATGTAAGTAGGTCCGTCTACCATTACATAATCATCTAGACTCCTAAATATTGATGTTCACATTTATGCAACTGTAAATAATATAAAGGAATTCCGAACAGCGAAGAGATATATGATTTGCGTTGTTTATTAATAGTAGTAAGATCCTGGTGTCTAGGGATAAGGATCTGTAAGATCTATTTTAGCGATATTCAGTTTGCAATCAGGGTCTGATTAACTGCCTAGCCATGTCGTAGGGTAATAATAGCTTCTTTGTGACCTACGTGTGCGGTCGAGAGACCAGGAAGTCAAGTAGGAGGTAATATTTGTGTATTGTACTCTATTTTTAGTGGAATATCTCCCTATAGTAGAACTCCTACAATTTAGTACACACTATAATCTACGTCCATATCCTGTATATAATGACATCAAAAAAAAAGGGGCAGATTATCACATTTTAGAGCATAAAGTAACTTGTGACTCGCTGCCTCAATCGACAGCCCACAGGTAGCAGCTAAAGCTATCTCACACCAAAAACTCCAATCTTAGTGGATTCAAAGTCATTCTTGCTTAACTTGATATAATTGATTATTCGTTACTATATAGGTTGTTTAAGGCTAGTTGTAGGAAAGCGATAACATTTTTGGTATTTTGTTTTCTATCTATTCTCGATTAACATAGATCAATTATTATTCCCCAGTGCTACATACAGAGTAACTACACAAGACAAAGAAAGCAAACAAAAGAAATTGAGTCAAGCATCAATTAACAATCTAATTGAATCAATTAATGATTAAAACAGATACAATTGATTTCCATTCTTATTTACCGCCCTATAGATCATTGTTGAGTCCGAATGCTCGTTATGACTATAGAACACATTCATTAGTTCCGCTCAGTCAAAATGAACTAAATCTACTAAATACAACGTTAAAGAGGAAGAATCCTTCTTCCAATAAGACTACATCATCATTTAAGATGAAATATAGGTCTTTATTAAGCGATGTGAGTAGAAGCTTATCTATAAGAATTAGTAATCCTAATTTGATATCGAATCAAACATCCAATAACATCAAACATCAACAACATCTACCACAGCCATTGCAATTCGCAAACTTACCAATTGAAATTGCTGATTACATATTTAAATTGATTGATAACCAGGATGATTATAGAAGATGTTTATTCACTAGCAAACTATTTTATCAATTTGCCAAACCTTACTTTTATGAACATCTATTTTTTACGTCCACCTACAGATTTGCCCAATTTATTACATATTTGAGGTTGAATTCTGAAGTAGGATTATATGTTAAAACAATTGATTTATCGCAAATCAAACCGTGTAATAATGACGAGACAGATGAAGAGATAAATGGGAATAATATTGAAGATGTGGATGATACTGAAGACTCTGACTCAACCCTTAAAATCTTAGCCGGTTGGAGAGATTGGAAATTTAAGAATAATCCATTATATTCTATTCATCCGCATCCTTCTTCATCTGGATTAACAAAGATTGTTTCCAATTCTCAGGTTTCAATTAATTCCAACAAATCCTCAGCTTCAAACAAGTCTTCACTCAGGTTTTCAAAACCTTTCAAGTATTTTAAATCAAGAAAACGCAGCAAATCAAGTGGCTCGGCTAATAAAATTAGGAGAATTCCCAAATTGCAAACTTTGGATCTAACAGATTCAAAATCCTCCCATCCAAGGATTAATAAATATTTATTAAACTATTCTTCTTCAAAAGACTTACCAATTGGTTATATACTTCACTTAATCAATTTATGTCCGAATATTGTTAGTTTAAATTTGGGCAGTTTATCCTTATCCACTGATTATGAGATTAAGAGATCGATGATTTACAAGTATCAAACTTTTGATTTAATGAATAATTATCCAAAAGATTTAATTTATAAAATTGATGATATCATGGGAGGTAATGAATTTATTAGGGAAGAGCCAATACGATCGATATTTACCAATAATCAATATGGTTTGATTAAGCAGCAACTTCCATCATCTTCCGCTTCCTCCGTTTATTCTATTACTCCATTTTCAAAGCCAATCAGAAAATATAACAGTCTACTTCCTCCTCTACCTCAAACTGTAAGCGATATGTCTTATTTTAGTAAAGGTGATGGTAAAGTTTACCTAAGTGACTTAAATTTAAAATCCATTAACAACATATACTTAACCAAGTTGAATGAGGATGAATTGTTATCGACTATAATCAATGTCCATGGCAACGAGAGTCCTAAATTTCAAACTTTAAAATATATTAATTTATCATCAATGATTTGGTTAAATAAAAATTTAGTTCAATGGTTTTTAAAACAATTTTTAAGTGATAATGTTATATATTTGTTAAACCAGATCGAAAATGATTATGAATCTGAAATTGAAAGAATATCTTCATTAAAATCGGATATCGATTTTTTAGAATATAATCAAGATTTAGTTATTGATTTGACTGATTCTGGTATGTATAAGAACTTACAATGGGCTAAGCTCATCGACTTGAGTTTGTTAGAAGGTTGTAAATTAGCCAATAATATCATCGAGAATCAGTTACTTGATGGTTATGAAGAGTATATGAGAAGAGAAAGAATCAGAAGGGGTAGAATTGCTGAAAACTATTTATCTTGAGAATTCGACTTTATTTGACTTTCAATTTTATTCTCTCATTTCTTTAACTTTGTATTACTAAGACATATCTATATATATTTCTTATGTATTTTAAAAATAATGTCCCAGATATCAGGTCATCACCATTTCATGGATCAGCCTGACCTAATGAAATTAGCGGCGACCTAATAGCGATGGTTTTAAAACTGGAAGAATTAAATAAATTCTTAAGTTTATCTAGAAAATTTAAACACACATCCTATATCTGTTAGCCCAATTCTGCAATTTCTTAATTGCAGAATCATATTGTTAACGCTAAACTTGATGATACAAGCGTGGTTTAGAATATCCATAGTTATAAGAGAAAGGAAGAGAAAATTTTTAAACAGATTTAACTTTCTTTTATAATTTAACAGTGTCCGGGTAATACTTGTAAATGTATAGAAATAATCCACAGCATATTAATTTAAACCTAATCTATCATATACAACTCTTTCCTGATTATCAATCTTTCATACTCCATAGCTACTAACGTACTACACATAGATAGAATACATACATACGCATAATGTCAGATTTATCAGCTCAGCTATCAGCATTTAAGAACAAGATTAGAAGCGGACCGTCAGTATCAGTTGCCAGAAGAGTGATACCACAGAAATCAGGACCAAGTGATCAATCACAAAATAATGCTGCCAATAATAGTTCTTCTTATAATATCAGTAATAAAAGGTCGACTACAGATAGAGTAACTGAAGCAATTAAAAGACAGAAAGCATCTATGGGTGAAATGTCAGGCTCCCATTTATCTACTCAATTACATTTGGCAGTTGAATATATCAAACAACATGATTATCCTATTACAGTTATCAAGCTACAGAATTATTTATCATTTGACATAACGCAAACTCTTTTACCATTATTAAAGGAAATTGATCGTATTAAGTACGATGCAGAAAGTAGTACACTAGAATATGTTTCATTGCATAATATCAGATCAGCTGATGATTTGTTAAACTTTTTAAGGTCACAACCTACCTTTAAAGGTATACCAGTTAAAGATTTGAAGGACGGTTGGGCAGGGTGTTTACAAGCTATTAATGAGCTAGAAGAACAAAACAAGGTTCTTGTATTGAGAAATAAGAAGGAAAATTCACCAAGGCTTGTCTGGGCAAATTTAGGCGGTGAATTTAATTTGATCAATGACGAATTTAAAGAAATGTGGGCCAACGTCAAATTGCCTGAACCAGAAAACCTATATCAGGCCCTAATTGACCAAAGTTTGAAGCCCACTGGTGCTGATCCATCATTAATTAAAAAGAAACCACAACAGCAAGAAAAGAAGCAAAAGAAAACAAGAAGAGGTAAGATTACTAATGTCCACATGAAAGGTATTTTAAAAGACTACTCTCAATTAGTATGAATCTATATAATAATATATAAAGTACACACTTCCGTCTATGGGTAAATTTTGTATTCGAGTGAGTAAATCTGAGTACATCTTTATTTTTAAAATTATTTGAGGGAATCTAACTAGTAAAACTAGAAATGAACTATTTGCATTGAAGTACACTTATACCAAGTAATAACAAATAAAAATGTCTGGTATGTAATATTATTCGTTCGAAATGAAACCTAATATATTTTAATTTTATGCAATGATTCAATTATTTGTTTATGACAAGTAATTCTACATGAAGTATTGAGGTTTAAAGGCTACTCGTGCAGCTTATAATTCAGATTTGATACTAACCCTAGTCAAGTTGATTTCAATACCGTTGCTACTGAATTTTGTAACTTTTACTACCAACAATTTGATTCTGATAGAACTCAATTAGGTAATTTATATAGAGATCAATCTATGTTAACTTTTGAAACTTCTCAATTACAAGGTGCTAAAGACATTGTTGAGAAATTAGTTTCATTACCATTCCAAAAGGTTGCTCATAGAATATCTACTTTAGATGCTCAACCAGCTTCTCCAAATGGTGATATTTTAGTCATGGTTACTGGTGAATTATTAATCGATGAAGAACAAAATCCTCAACGTTATTCACAAGTTTTCCATTTAATTCCAGAAGGTAATTCTTATTATGTCTTCAATGATATCTTTAGATTAAACTACTCTTAGTCTTATATATTATGAGCCACAACTCATTTAAATACTGTTAATCTTAATAAATTTTATATGCTTTAATTTTAGTAAATTTTATTCGTAGGTTATGCATTGACACCGCATTCAAAATTCCTGTTATCCCCTCAGTAAATAAATAGGTCCACTCTATTCCCTTTGCTCAGACTACGTTCATGATTATCATTCATGCAGAGCCCAAATTCAATTCCTACTATTCCAAGAAGACCAATAAAATCAAGTCAGATCAGTTCAGACCATGATAATTATGATAATGGGTCTCACAATTCTGTTTCTGGTTCTGGTTCTGATTTGAACAAGGATTATAAGAAAAATGAAGAAGATTTAAAATCAAATGAAAATCTACTTAAAGAACAAACCATTGATAAACGGCCAACTGAAACAGCAAATTCAATGGAGCAGGTTTCGATTCCAATCATTCCGAAAAGACCAATTAAAAAAAATAATGGTCAAAATGATAACGTGTCTGCTAACGATCAAACTTCCCTTGCTCATAAGCTTGATGATCTAATAAAAGAGGGATCAAGTCTTGTTAACGAAGTAGGAAGTGATCCAAACGTAACTGAAGTTCTCTCAAATGAGCAAGAATCAATACTTAATTCAGAACTTAATGATGATAGCTCAGACAACGGTAATGCCGATGGTGATAAGACCCCATCTAATTCCAAGACAAAAATCTCATTTAAAGATGACTTAAGAAGTGAAGCTGACTCTGGGGCTGATTCAGATTCATCTAGTTTTAACGATGATTTAGAAACTGTGCTTCAAGAAAAAGACGATGAACAGTCTCGTAGAAATGAACTTGACGAAGTAAGAGAAGACTTTGAAAATGACACTTGCTTACCGCTAGAGTCTAAATGTGATAAACAAATTGATGCTAGTTTTGTTAAAGATAATAAAGAACACGAATTGAAAGACAATTCAATAAAAGAGGAAAATATAGAGGAGGATACAGGGGAAGAATTACAAAGTAGACCTTTTAGCTATGAAAACTCCCAAAAGGATTTAAGAGAATCATATATAAATAATGATGAAAGGGTTTCTGATGTTGGCACAATCATTCCTAATTCTGAAATGAAAAAATATGAAGAAGTGAGATCAGATAATCAATCACCAGTTTTCCCCGTCATTCCTAAGAGACCAGTAAAACATAGAAAACAATCAACTGAAGAAGAAGCTGATATAAAATCATCCAGCTGCACTAGCGAGACAGAATTTATACCTACTAATGGGCTGGAATCTGAATCGATTGATACAGCACCGAGATCGAGCATTATACAAAAACCAGATATAGAGAAGAGCAATCAAAGACAACCAATCGTTCCAGAACGTCCAAACAAAGCAAAATTAAGTGAGGTGCAAAATGAGGTAGGTTCATTGTCTAAAGTCCCACCTCCAAAACCAAAAAAGTTGTCGTCTAAAATAGCAGCATTTCAACAATTGTTCAGTCAAGAACAAAAGTCACCAATTAAACAAACTAAAGACGACCTGACTCCAGATTTAGCAACAACCTCTACAACAAAGCCTTTTATAAAAAAAGGAGCATCAAAGCTATCTTCAGATAAAATTAAATTTGCTGAAAGCTTGAATGGAATGATGGGTGTAGGGGTTGCATTACCTGGTATGAGTAACCCTAGCCTTTTGAAGAAAACTGCAGGGGAAAATTCTGAAGAAGATTCTGAAGACATAAAACAAGAATCACCAATAACAAGTACATCTGCTAGCAGAGGTATAAGAGCAAAAGGCCCTAAGGGTAAAAGATTACCGAAATCGTTAAAAGATCCGGTAAACATCAAATCTGAACCAAGATTCAAATTAACAGTTCTGGACTTGTGGGAAATAAATTTCGAATCAAGAAAAAATGAAATAGCTACATCTGAATCTGAAGAGACAGTAAATGAAGCTAGAAAAATGGAGAGAATCTCTTCTGATCTCAATTCATCTGTGAATGTGAGCATGCCTTTTGAGTCAGAAAAAGAGCAAGAATTGCCAGTCTCTGATACGTTATCTCAAGAATACGAAATTTCTGAGCAATCTTCTGCAACGGAAGTTAAAAGCTTACAAGAAAATGACACTGTCAGCAATGTCGCTTCAGAACAAGAAGCTGTAGCTGATAGTAATAATGATATCAAAAGAATTAGCACCCAGGTATCAAACACTGATGAAGACTATGCACTAGACTCCTTAGATACAACAGTATAATAACGGAAAGTGCATACTATAAATTTCGTATTTTTTTTCTTACAGAACATGTTTTGAATAAAGTTTTAAAATGGATACATCATAATATACAAATTACTTAATTCCTTGCTGAAGATCGTATTTCTTTTAAAGAAGAAACTGAATATCTTGGTTTGTAATCATAAGCAGACTCTCCTTTGATATCGTTAGCTCGATCTTCATCTTTTTCTTCAATTTTTGTATTGAGCTTCATAATATCAGAACTCTTTGCTTCTTCATTTCGTATTACTAGCCCGTCACGCTCCGCAAACGAGGCAATGTGTTCAATCTTTTCTTTACAGGAATTATCTTGCATTCCCATAAGTTCTTTTCTAAAAGCGCTAACTTTCGCCTGTACGATGTCTTCATCCTCACTCTCCGCTTCTAATTCATCTCGTAATTCCATACATTTAACATCGATTTCTCTCCTGTTATTATGATCCACGATCTCTGACCTTGCTTTTACTTTTTTATTTTCATTTGATATTTGTTTTTCTTCCTTTTCTTTTCGTTTCTTTATTAATTTCCTCTTCTTATAATGGCTACCTTCAGTTTCTTCTTTATGTCCTTTTAACGATGCAACATTCCTTTGTATATAGCCAGATGTTCCAGAGCCTCTGGCTGACTGTAACCCTATTCCATTATAGGACATTTTATAGAACAAAAACTTCACTAAAATTGATATATAGGATAAAATCTTTAGGCTACATTATCATCACCATATTAAGATTAAGTAGACTTTATCTTCCTCCGGGTAACTCAGAATTGAACATTTACACATATTAGCTATTTAGACTAGTTCTAATATCAAGATTTTCTTTTAATGCTTGGAACATTGCAATTAAGTTCAATATTCAAGCTAATAACAACAGGTTGGTTATCAAGTATTAGTTACATCTATAAACCTTCTCACATATCAAGTACTTTCACGCGTTGATTCTCGTTTGGTGCAACTTAAAAACTTTTAAGCCACTACTATAAATTTAGCCAACCACATAGCATAAGGACATAGGTAATAAGTCTTTAATCGTGTCAAACATCAAAACCGTGATGTTCCCATTGAGATTTCTTAGAGCTAAATTTAGAGTTGTGATTGCAATTTTGATTTTAATATTGCTCCTTATAACTGCTAAACATTCGACAACTGGTGAAAAATATAAATCTTTGAGTGCTTCCTTCAACAAGTACGGGAATTTCAGCCCATTTCAAAGTAACGATGATACAACATCAGAATCTTCTATATCTAAGCCGACTGTTGGAAATTTTGAAATAAAACCGACTCATCAATTTTGGGAGAAAGTCTTCACAATTTTTGATGATTGTAAGCCAGATATCCCAAATGAAAAAATTAATGAAGCAATTCAATATGTCGATAAATCGCAACATAAAGGTGGGCCAAATACAAAGGACGCATTGCTTTCGAAAGCTTTTATATCAGATGACGTCTTTAACGAACTTAAATCAAAGCATGATAAAGTTTTGAAAGAGTTGCCTGCTTCTTTGCCAGATTCATTGTATCGAGCAGGAACCAGTGGTGTTGTTTTTGTAGGTGGTGGAAAATTCTCATGGTTGTCTTATTTATCTCTTTTAGCTTTAAGGGATGCGGGCTCTCAACTTCCTGTAGAGATTGTTATGCCTACATTCAGAGATTATGAAAGAGAGATTGAACTTTGTAAAGTATTGCTTCCTCCATTAAAAGCTGCTTGTGTAGTTGTTCCGGATGTCCTTGGACCAACTGTTATGTTAAATTGGCAAAAGGAGTTTGCTTCATATCAATTTAAATCTTTGGCTTTGATGACTTCTTCATTTCAAAACATTTTACTATTAGATTCTGACAACATTATACTTGAGAACCCAGATTCATTGTTTAAAAGCCAACTATTCAAGGAATATGGTATGATTACATGGCCAGATTATTGGGAGCGTACAATATCACCTGCCTTTTATGATATTGCAGGAATGAAAGTAAACGAATTGAAACGAGTCAGATATAATCGGTTCCCACTAAATGTTGCTGAGACGGAAAGATCAAATCTCAATGGAAATGATAAAGATTCGGTCCCTTTTCATGATCTCGATGGCACCATTCCAAACTTATCTACTGAATCAGGTCAATTTGTCATTAATAAAGCTACACATGGCGAAACATTGTTATTATCTTTATATTATAATCTTTATGGCCCTAAGTTTTTCTACAAGTTATTTTCCTTAGGTGAGCAAGGTGAAGGAGATAAAGATACATTTGTTACTGCTGCAGTTGTCTCTAAACAAAAGTTTTATCAAGTTAAATCTTTCATTCAAACTTTTGGATATGCTGATGCTAATGATAAGTTTCAAGGTGTCGCAATGGGTCAAAAGGATCCTATTAATGATTATAAAATGTTTCAAGATCTAGTCGTTCAACCTCTTCATGATGATAGTAACAAACTTAAACCAATTCATGAACAGATTGAAATGCTTGAAAAGATTTTGAAAGATCGTTTTGATTCACATAACGATAACCCTCTTTTTGCAGTTCACTGTAACTATCCAAAGCTTGATCCATTAGATTTAATTGCTAAAGACGATATTTATGACAAAGAAAACAGTAGGCTTAAGTACAAACTTTATGGAGGGCTTCACTATAAAAAGTATGCCGAAGGTGAAAATAATAATCATTTTCTTGAAATCGATTTTGAACTTCACCAATGGAAAACAATTATAAAAGTTTTATGCGAAGACAAGCTATACTTCGTACACTTTGAGGATAAGAATATGGATGAAATATGTAAGTTTATAGACAATCAAGTTAAATGGTTATCTGCCAAGTAGATATATTCTACCTTGCTGTTATTGGCTCAGTATATAAAATAAAATAGCTATCAAAATAGTATTAAGTACCTAAAAATTATAAAATATAGCATGAATAGTTTACACATATAGTACATATTGCAAGTGAGTATAAAATGATGAAATCATATATATATGATCAGAGTCCATTTTCTTACCAAATACACGGTTTTCAAACTAAGTTTGGAATTACCAGGTAATCTAATGAAATGAATCACATAATTAATATTGATATCAAATGAGCTCGTTGTTCTCATTAACATACTACTACATCTTTATATTGTATGATAAAACATAATATTTACTTCTATCCCATATACGTCATATTCTAATGGAAACAAGGATTACTAGGTCACATATAATAACCTAAAACCCATGAAATTTATTTTTATCCCAATTGAGATAACTAGTCATAACAACATTGAAAACTCTAAGAAAAGATATATTGAATATAGACAAAAAAAAATTGCAAAATATAGATTGCCAAAAACAATACTACTCTGAGAACAAAATATGAACGCAATATTAAGATGATAGACAAAATACCAATATATTATTTTACAATAGAAGTCAGTTCAATTTGGTGATTTAATACATGATCAGTACTTATAATAAAACCACGAAGTGAAAATCTTTTCACTACTATAAACCTAAAAAACAACAAAATTATTCCTCCAAGGAACACATACTCAATAAAAATATAATGAAATCATAATTAAACCAGCAGCACACAGTAAAGAGAAGGAAATCAGAAAAATGAAGAAAATATAATCTGGATTCGCCATCAAATAGAAACTGTAGACATTCACTTCATCCTTGTAAACTGTATACTTTATATAAAGAGGACTATCGGTCATAAGTTACCCTCTTAACTATTAATGCTAAAGAGGAAGACATAACTATACTGACTACAAATTTCAACGTACATTCATTCAAACAAAATCTTACGATATCATATAGTGCACTTAAAAACCAATACTAGCAATTACAATAAAATCATTTACAGCTAATACAACTTTGGCTTACAGAACATAACAATGACCTTCAGGACAAATATACAAATATGGCAGTAGGGAGAACAAACTCTACCATATCAATAAGAGCGCATATCTCAGTGGCTTCCTATAACAAGTTATAAAACAACACCACACTAGAAATGGACATAATCATTCAAGAGAGACGCAAAATATGGTATGCACAGAAAGAAGGCAGGGATACCAGAATAAAACGAAGATGCATCATAAGAACAAAAATATTAACAGAAACTCAGCATTAACATATGAATATATTTAACGAAACTACAAAGCACACATTACAGTATCTCACTAACATCTAGTAAGAACAAAAATGAATCTCGTAGCAATAATGAACACATTTGCATTCCCTTGCCAAGTACCCAGCAGCATGAGCCACTAGTATTAGAACAGATAAATTCTAATAGAAAATGAAAATTTTCTCGTGCTACCTACATTCATTCTTAGTATAGGCTCATCAATACTACCCCAATTAAATTGATAAATATGGACAAATAATAAAAAAGTTCAAATAAACGAGAATGAAAATACACGAGACACGCATAAATAGTTATTCCAATTCAAGAGTTCTATTGATACACCTATGGATACATATTCAGCAGATCATTGTAGAATTTATCGTTCAACTATACTCCATTCTCATTGAGAAGAATATATTCAACGATTCTCTTTATCAATAGTTACATATGAATAATCCATAAAAACAGAGCAAAAACATAAGTAGCTACGATTGAATAGAAGATGTAGTTAACTATCCCTACCAGTAAAAAAGAATTTAAATGGGGCTCTATAAGTGCCAGTAAATTCAAAATTTGACAGATGAAAATATCTGTTTGTAAATCGAATTGAGATTAATGAATACGTATTACAGATGACAGTCAATATAACCAAAAGATATAACTGCATAAATGATCTTAACTACGAACAAATCAACTAAATGTGAAAACCAAGTAAAACAAATATCAATACTAGACATGAATATACCGATGCAGTATCACTAAACACTTGTAAAGAGTGCTCTATTTAGATTGAATATTTAACAGAGCAATTTACATAAATGAAGAGTATTGGAAGCATTCTCCGAATTATTTAACCGAAAAGCTAGATTAGATAATCTCTTCAGTTATGATATATCATACAATTACTAACAATTTATAGACCATCAATCACAACCCAGTCCTATCTAACAGTTAGCTGAACTTTTAGAAAAATGGAATATTGCCGCAAAAATATAACTGGTTGAAGGGATTGGAAATGGCAATATAAAAGTTGGTTGCAACGTAGTAATAAACCATACAACCTTCACTTAACGTTTATTGACGGATTGACTATTTAAACATCAACCGTAGGATTATTAAATACCAGATATATAGCCATTAACCGAAACCATATAACTAAAGCATTTATATTATAAGTCTTTACTGTAGCACTTTGAAATTTTGAACACAACACAAATTAATATATGTTTCGAACTTCATTAAATCAAATAAGGCTCTAAAATGTCTCACCGTATATAATTAAGAGAACACACGTTCTTTAACTCTTTAACTAACATATCTTCAACAATTCCTTAACTAGTTTCAATCCCTGAAGATAGACAAATACTTTACAAGCTTTACGGTCAATCTTTTGTTTCTCTAGTAAAAATTAAATATTGCTATTGATTGGCTATTGTAGGGTAGATATAAGGTATTCTAATCATTTCGATTTAATATTGGGGTCTCATTAATAAAGAAAATAATATAAATTGAAAAGGGAAATCATAAGATATGAATGTGTTGTTTTATTACAATACCAATGACCGCATACAACGTATATTGATATATTGATATATTTGGATTATAAATATTTATAACATTTAATACCAAATTACGATGTGTTAGCATATTCATTTCAAATTACTGCCTACATATACAGAAGGTATTAGCGGAGGTACCACATGATACTCCAAATTAACGATGATGGACAAGGTTTTAACTCTAGGTTAATATTACAAATTATTTTAAGATATCAATAAAATGATTGGTTGAATGTGTACTTTCTTCTACTGTAAGTATATCATATATATTGTTGAAGGACTGTTATGGTACCTAGTTTAATATTATCTATTCAAGTAGTACTAGATACGATGACAATGTGCTACTAGATTCACTAGGATGTGGTGAGATAGTAAGTATATCACGATATAAGATAAATGGGTAGCTTCTATCTGTCCTTTTATTGTTTGTAGTTCGTATATTTGCAACTCAATACTCCTGACATAGTCTACAGTTTCTGAATTTTGTGGTGAGTTACCAGTGAATCTGTATCCATGATAGTTCGTTGTCGAGTAAAGGTATATTATGTTACATAGGGTCATGTACTCTGTATATATTTTCCATTAAGTTTTTTGTTCAATCTCTAGACGCTTATGCTCTCATATTAGTCAAAGGATATTACATTAAAATATTTTAGTGGTTGAGCATCAGAAATATAATCTCACCGTCATATTATTCATTGGCTGGTTAAGGCAATGGATACTTGATTGTTATCCTCTCATGGTCTCATTAAGATTGGTAATGATTTTCATTTTGGTATCCCCTCTAACCATTGATTCCACCATTATACAATTTAAAATTATTTTGATTTGTTGTGCTTACTCCTTACTCCCTACCTGTCTATAGTTTTACAAAGCTAGCTCTGCTTGCCCTTTCTGATAGTCTGATTGGAAAGTTGGTTAGTTCACGTTTTAGTTTTTCAGATTATATCTGGAATGAACCGTATTAAAGGCTATTACTTTAATGGTTCGTTTATTTTTTTAGTAAAGAATGCATTTGCCTACATTGGAAAATTCAACCTCGTATGAATGTATGTGTTTCAGCTGATGTATGTATTAAGTTTTGGTTATATTGAGAGTAGCTATATTCACAAAGTTTGACACTTTAGTTCTTTAGATGATATAAGAGTGGATGGTTGCGAATTGACGTGGACTGCTTTAGTCGTTAGTATTTGACATTGGCCAGGGCAAATGAGCACTTTCATGGTTTCTTATATATTCATATACAAATCTATAATTGGTGTAGTATCTGGTTACCTATTTGATAAGAGTGACATTGATATTTTCGGTTGAGCATCTTTTCTTGCAATAAGACCATGCTTGTGATTGATCATTGTTTATGCATGTTCTTTGTGGGGTGTCATATCTCCTTTACATTTGCTGTTACTTCTTTTAAAGAAACTTTAAATGTAAGTCTGTAGGCATCATTAGCTATAACATGTAGGAAGTTTTCAAGTATCTTTACGGATACCTCTGTTACTGTTGTTTTCTACTCTTTAATCATTTGACAAAATTTTATATATCATTTTAAGGTTTTGGTAACTTTGAATTCATTTGCTTAATTGCAGTTTTGCTTGAGTATTGTTGCTCAATTGCGATCACGTATGGTCCTTATTGTATTTCTCTAAATTGGCTTATTCAATATCAATTGTTTTTCTGTTTAGGCTGAAAGGTGAAGTACCTTTTTGATATTTTTCTGAGTGTGAGTTTCGTAAGTATTCCCCTGTTTTCATTTGTTTTTTAGTATTTGAATAGGTCTCATGTCTTAGTTCTATTTTATGTGCCAAACATATTATGTTTGTCATAATTAATTTATTTGAATGCAATTTATTTGTCGATCCGGAGTTAATTAGTAGCCGTACGTATATTAGTCCCATTTTTTTATGCCCATCTGATATAGTTGTTAAGAAATCATATACTGGAGACTAGGGGCTTCTCTATTTTATATTTTTATATTATTGAAGATAGATATAAGTATGTGATTAGTTTTTTCTTTTAGTAGTTTATAGATAGATATCTTAGATATAAACTAAACTGCCACTATTTAAAAACTGACTTCACTATTGATGATATCTTATACTGAGGCTCAAATTTATTGTGAAATGAGCTGAATAGCATTACTTCATTTATCACTTCTATTTCGTAGTATTAGTCTCATCTTGGTATCTGGCTAAGAGAGTTTATAATATTATCAATATCTTGAAGATCACGAAACTGTTTGGTCTTTACAGTAAATTGTAGAGAAATTGCAATTTAGAATTTTTTTAAGTATTATGATGATCTTCCCATCCTAGTGAAGTAGCTGATCACATTCTATCTGCAAGTAAGTAAAGGCTTACATATTAAATCCTTATCAACGAGTTAATTAGTCTAGAATAAATTTGGCCACTAACCACCGGTGATATTCTACGATTTGGTTAGAAGCTGCAGAACTTGGATTGAATTTTGTGTTGTATTTTAAGAACAAGTAATTGAGATTGATCTATTTCTATAAGAGGAGGGTATATAGTCTACAGTGTGATATGAGTTAATTTGACTGTTTTCATTCGACATGTAATTAGTAATTTAATTGGGCTAAATTTCTTACTACTGAGCATATGATATCTGGTATATTTATTTCTTGTCAAAGTATTAAAACTATAAATAGAAAACAAATGACATAATCTTAATTTGGATTGCGCTCCGATGTGGTATAAAGTCAAGGATTATATGAATACTTGTAATGTTTTATCAGATATCAAATTTAAACTAAAATTCAATCAAATTCTTTACTTAACGTATCACCTTTCCACCATCTAAAGCCAAGACCATATCCCCATGGATCATTAATGTATCTGACCGGTTCTTTAACACCAACTTGGTACAAAGCTTGTAAGTCTTCTTTACTCAAGTTAGGCAACCTTCTAATTGTTTGAATTCTTTCAAGATTTGATGTTCTTGGTATTGTGCTTCTACCTTGTAAAATATGGTATGCATTATTTATTTCATTAGGAGTTACTTCATATTTTTCAGCTAGTTCATTAATCAATGGTACTTTCAAAACTGGGGCACCATTACCACCAACTGGACTATATGCCTCAACGAGGATTTTATGCTTTTCACAGAAATCCACTAGATCTTGTTGAGGCAACTGTGGATGTAATTCAATCTGGTTGACTGTAGGGACAAATTTCTTAACCCTTGGTAAAAGTTGTTTTAATTTAGGAATTGAATAATTAGAAATTCCAATAGACTTAACTTTATTAGTGTTTAATTTAATATCCTCCAAAGCGTTGTACACGTCAATAAACTTCATTCCAGTAACAGGATCATCATCATAGATTAAATTTCCGTTACTGTCTTTAGGTATTGATGGAAAACCATTTTCATCACCCTGTAGACAAACAGGCCAATGTTGTAAAAGTAAATCGACGTAATCAAGGCCTAAACTCTTTAACGAAGTATCTAATGATTTTTCTGGGTTGTGGTAAAATGAAGGCCAGACTTTAGTTGTAATAAACAAATCTTCACGTTTAACAACTCCTTCCTCAAACAATTCTTCCAAAGCTTCACCAATATATTTTTCTGTTCCGTAAAACCAAGCGGTATCTAGATGACGATATCCAGCTTTTACAGCAGTTACAACTTGATCTTTAACTGCACTACGCTCGCCAGAAGCTATAGTGCCTAAGCCTAAAGCTGGAATTGTGTTTCCATCATTTAATTGAAATTTAATTTCGTTAGCAAACTGTTGAACCATTTCGAGATTATTTAGAGTTTAGATAGTGCAGTATCCTTATCTGTTGATTTGAGTAGATCGCTCAAACAGAGTAAAGGGATCTACTCTGCCATTTATATAGCTTCTGAATATGTACTTGCAACATCATAGCCAAGTAGCAATCATTATTTATATTTGCTACAAGACACAATTGTATTGTTCTTAACCGCAAAACTAGGATAAAATATTATTATGAAAGTTGCTGTTCTATCAGATTTTATCAGATTCGCCGTTTCCTGATTTAGAACGCTTCAGCAGGGTTTGAAGAAGTGTATACATAATGATATAACAGATCTCGTGGTTATTTATTATTCTTGATTACTACAACTATTAAACTATTTTTACAAGAAAAATATTATTAAACAGCAATATATAATATACAGCAATAGTTGATTAACTACTGAATTTGTCATACGCGACGACGAACTAAATTTGTGATAGCAAAGAACATTATGAAATTATATAATAAGAATACAATAAGTGTCGAGTCATCAGTCAATTAAATTTCTATATCACCAACAACATCGTTTTCCATATTCAAGTCGTCATTAATCAAAGCGTCCTCATCAATATACTCATCTATATATATATCATCATCAACGTCATCATCATCTTCGACATCTTTATCACTATGGGCAGAATTGTTAGATCCATTTCTGTTATTTCTACTAAATGAAGAAGTCCGATTACCATTGACCATTGAGTAATGAATTTTGTTTATGGCAGTTAAATAAATGAAAGACACCCTTTTCTTTTTCTTATTATATATAAACCAATAGTAAGACCACATTGTTTGATAGGGATAGTTCAAGTCCTCTAAAATTGATTGATCTGATGGCTGAAATTCATAGATTTGACAAGTTTCATGAATACTATTCGAAGGAGGTGAATCATAACCAGGAGATGTTGAACTATATCTTGGGATTGAGCTTGTATTATTCGAGAAACTATTATTTCTAGAGCTTGGACCATTATGAGCAGTCAATGTGGGAGATTTCGATGGAATAAAATCCATGTATACATTAACAGTATCCCATATCCAATTTAATAAATCCTCTTTTTTTCCTAATGAAACCATTATATTATTAAATTTATGAATTAGGTCTTCAGCAGAATTAACTTTATGAAAATTTTCAGTTGTAGGTTGCAAATTTGAAAAATCATGATCTGGATAAGTACTATTTAAAATTGCTATCAAATATGCAAATGTTTTTCTAGTGGTGATATTTTTTAATGGTCCAAAAGGAGATTCGTCGATTGCTAGGTTTTCATAAGAAGTTTCCCCATTTAAAGATTTGGAAAGATTAGAATTGTTATTATAAGATGCAGATAATGAACCTTTACTAAAATTAATCAGAGAACTGCTCACACGCCTTTCCCGTTCAGTAAAGCTTACATAGCTACCACGGCGAGCATCTTGACTTGAAACATTAGGAGGAGAGGCACTACTACCAAATAAGGAGTTTATGGAGTGCTGACGTTCACGTTCTAGAGACTGGGACAATTGATTGTCCTCCATTATCTGATCTAAATGTTTGTCTATCGTTTTAAATAACTTTCTGTCTGACCCAATAGGTTTGGTAGTAAACAAATCACATCCGCCTTTAATAATCAAATTATTGTCCTGTGAATGAAAATTTAACTCCTGGTTAACTAGTTCAATATCAACTTCGTCGATAAACTGAATTTGGCATGTCTGTTAGTATCTGACTCGGTCGCGTCTTGATTCTGACATCCAATCCAATTGTAATTTGAATGCTATACAAAAACATACCTTCATATTGAACTGAACAACGTATTGATAATAAATGCCTATTCCTTTCTAAAAATATTTAAACAAGTAAAGAATGAAATACTTTAAATATTGGACATGGTCAAATTATTGAATTATTACTTTTAAAATAGGTGATAATAATTTGTTCGTAAACACACGACCCCACTATGTTCTCACTGGAAGCCTTCTACACGTTGATAATTTCCATAGATACCACGCTTCTCTATTAGACTGGTTCAATTCCATTTTTGGTAATATTGAACTGAATTTTGTTATTGTTATTACAACCAGTAGTATCAAATGGTGATGATATAACTTTGATGTATCTTTCGACCTGCCATTTTTTGACCAATGATTCAACAGAGCTATGCTTTGAAAATTTCTGATCATACTTTCTCTTTGACAAATTGACTTCGTCCAAATTGAACCCTTCACATAATTGGCTATAAGTCAATCCTGTTTCTGGATCTATCAGCTGCAGTGATTGTGAGTAAATTTCATCTTTTTCCTTTATAATTGGTTTGTAAGTCTTCATCATTATTATCCTTGAAACCATTTTGCGACTCCATTGGTGACCGAGGGCTGGGACATACTTTCTGGTTTCTACATTTGTTGATCTATGTAACTCCAGCAACAAAGTTTTCTGATTTAAATATTCTTGATCCTGAAAAACTTTAGATTTTGTATATCTAGGGTCGAATTCTATATTTGGATCAAGCCTTTGTCGCTTAATGGCTCTGGTAGGATATAAAGATTTGATTAATTCAGAGTGTATCAATTCTGGATTTTTATAATCAACGAATACTTCATTTTCTCCTAAGCTTTGTTGATATTTATAAGTAGTTATATTATCCCAACCAGAAAAATGACCTAACTGGATATCTAAATCTAGTAATTGTGTTCCGTCATCTGCAGAGCTGATGTCGAATCTATTTGTTGTATGGTCACTGACTTGGTTTGATAATACAATTGCGATATTGTATTTATTTGCCAATCTTAATAGATGGCGATGTAATAACATTAAGTACTGTAATTTGAGTATTCTATTTTCATACTTAACATCTGATTTAAAAAACGTTTTCATTAAGGTTTCATGTCTTTGTTTAACTTCTTTATACAAATTATCACCTTCAAATTCTTCCTCCTGTTCTCTAATTCTATTTAATAAATATGTCTCGTTGGTAATTGAATCTTCTCTTCTTAAATGATGTGCTATACTGTCAATTATAACCGTTCTTATATTCCTGGACCCTTGTGCTAACTTGACTGGCAATTGCGTATATAAAATGTGGTCTTGACTTTCAAGATCTTGACAATATATGGATAAAATATTATCCATCAGCATATCTTCTTGATCATAAGCCCTAATCATGTCTTCTAGTCTTCTAGTTTCTAACGGAGATTCGGTTGAAATATAGATGCATTGGTTTTCTTCAGGTAGACCACATAATTGAGATTGAAGAGATAACTGAAGCAAAAAATGAGATTTACCAGTACCACTAGCTCCAATTATTTCTGTTATTTCACCTAGTGGAACGCCACCATGTAGCTGTTTGTCTAACATAGGTAAGCCGGTTTTTATTAAACTTGAAACTTCTTGTCCTTGTTCTTTATCGCCATTATTTAATGGTCTCCTACGTATTGAATTTTGCTCAAGTGAATTGTAAAATTCTTGTGATAAATGATTTAAATAATTTTCGACTTCCCTTATTGATCTACCTACTTTTTTAGATAGTTGACTCACACCTAAATTATTATTTAAAGAATAAGTTAATAAATCAACCGTCGACAACCCATTTAACTCTATGGAGGTTTTCAACGAATGAAAAGATGAGTCATTGTCGTCATCCTTAGACGATAGTTGCTTATATATATCCATGGTAAAAATAAATGAATAACTTTTATGATAATTAGGTATTGTGTATGCATACATTACACCAATTTTTAAGCGATGATAAGCACGCGTCTTTGCATCTTTACTTTCTACATTTAGTATTTACCATTTTCAACGTCATTTATTAAAATATATTCTACTCTAATATTACCTTTTATAGATTGTCATTGAAAAAGAATTCAAAATTAAGATTGTCTAATAATTTAAGATAAATATTCACCTGCTTTTGAAATAAAGAAATCTTTAGCCTTTATAAATCTAACAAGAAAATTTGGAACGTTCCAACCATATAAAATACCAATACCACCATTTTTAGAAATTGGTATAACAATAGTATTACTATTTCCTGAATATGGCTTGATTTTGGTGTCCCTTTTACCTAAAATTTCATAATCAACAATATTTTCGAAAGAACCTTTTTGATTAAAAGCAATATCAAAAACTGTATGAGAGCCAATGGATAAAATATCCCCTAAACCGAATACATTATTATAACCTTCTACTCTAAAAAACTCATCAGTTTTTAAAAAACCTTTTGAGTCAAGTACCTTCTTATCTAAAAATTCTGAATTTGGTTTTAAACCGTAGGAAGGAATAACAACGTCAAATTCTTCAGAAGTGTCATTATCAAAAACGATCTTCGTTTTATTATTGCTAGACTTGGTAATGGAAAGTGAAAGCAAGGAATTCACAACTTTTACATTAACGTCATTCAATTTTTCAACAGCAATAATCGACTTTTTTTCACCCAAAAATGACAAAGGACCATTTGCTCCAGTATACAAAACAATCTCTTTACCCTTACCATAATTGAAACCTAATTCACCAGCAATCTCAACACCAGTTGCACCGCCACCCAAAATAGCAATCCTTTGAGCAGATTTGGTTGACTCATTTAATCTTTGAAGTGCTTTAACGGTTTCATTATAGTCACCATTCAATTTGAAAGCAGGATCACCTGTTCTAGCACCTGAAGCAATTATTAAGTAATCATAACCAATCTTTTTTGAACCTTCTGACGTCTTAACAACTAAAGAAGCATTATCCAAGTCAGCTTCTTCAACTTGACCATGAATAAAAGTATAGTCGATATTCCCAGAGTACTTTTCTAAAGTTTCTGCCACTGGGAATAAAACTTTGCTGATCTTTGTAGGTTCGATAATTAACCTGGGTGCACTAACATTATAATATGCTTTTTCAGAAGTGGAAATTAACGTAACCCTTACTGAATTCTCATTTTTTGAAAATATTACCTTCGCAGCAAGAATACCAGCAAACGAGCCGCCAATGATCACGACCTCTTTAATAGAACCCATTAGGAATTAAAGCCAAAAGGAATAAATAAATGTGTATAATCTTTGACCAGAAGTAGATTGAACCTTTTTGAAGCTCGGGGTTTTTACCGGTAAAAATACGGTCTTAGCATTAAATGTTTTCTGATCTCAACATTTCTTTTTATTGTTCAGTGCCTGCAATTCTTTATCAAATGAATCCGCTAAAAAGGAAAATAATTAATTAAGGTATCATTTCTTACTTCGGTCCGTTTGTTAGTGCAATCCTAGAAGATGAACAAGGATAATCAAATACTGTAAGAGTGCATTTTTTGTCAGTCTTTACTTTAAGATGTATTACCAAATGACTAATATATATATTTGGATAACCAATTTTAGTGTTTTTTGTAAAATAAAACTATAGCAGAGCACTTATATAAAATCTATTTAATGAGCACCGGAGATGAAGAACCATTTGTCAATTGATTTATCAATTGGAGCAGCTGGAGCAGGAGAAGCAGGTGGGATTTCATCAGCGGCAGTTTCAGAGTAGGTGGAAGCGGAAGATAAAGTAGTGTTGGTCAAATCGATACCTTTGGAATCAGCAGCTTCACCCTTAATTAATTTGTCCCAAGCTTCAGCACATTCGGTGATGATTTCTTCAGCATATTTCTTGTTTTTGCATTCTCCTGAGAAAGCGAATTGGTTTTCTGGTTTTCCATCTGGAATCTTGTAAATTCTAAACCATTCATTAGTAGCTCTCAATAAACCTGGCAAATGGGTTTCGACATCTTCAATATCGTTTAACTTTGGTGCCAATGGATCATTAATATCAATGACGATAACCTTCCAGTCGGTTTCACCTTCATCTAATAATGCCATAACACCTAAGATTTTAACTTGTTTGACTTGACCAACAGTAGCGACTTGTTCTCCAATTTCACAAACATCTAATGGATCATTGTCACCTTTGGCCTTAGTTTCAGGGTGAACTTGATTAGGATCTTCCCAAGTTTGTGGGAAGGCACCGTAATTGTGAATGTAACCATGGTGTGGGAAACAGTTACGAACAAATCTTAATTTACCTTTTTTAATATCTTGGATAATTGGGTTCAATTTTTGCTCTTTAGAGATTTCTAATTTAGCGTTGGTCCATCTTGGAACCTCAACAATCATGTTTAAAATAGTTTTTTCTTCGTTAGCATATAATGGAATGTCGTGGAATGGTGAGACTGGTTTACCATCTTTTTCGATGTAAACTTTATAGTCTAACGTGTTAGCAGCAGCAATTTGACGAGTGGTGTAAGACATTGTTAACTAATTCACCTATGAGAATTAAAGAAAAGGAGAATGAAAGTAAAAAATAAAAAAATTTACTTGTGTGAAAATGGTCAAGAAACACAATTGTTGGATCTCTGCCAAGTGCTTGCGACCTAATAGAAGATAATCCTGGATTGGAGGTCAGAAAAAAGGTTACCCGGATCACGTGTAATTATGCCATATTACATCCGTAACACCCATAGTATTTCGATTTATATGTACCGTTCTGCTAGTAGCCTAAGTATATATATTAATCTTATTTAAAATATACTGATTAATGCTTAGTTCATTATCTATTACATTCATTTCTGATTTCTTAAATAGAATTAAACCTCTAGTTAACTCTCTATGCCACTTATCAAACTCTCTGATATGGCCGGTGTCAGATTCGGTACATATTCTTTCCCTCACATCTTTGATAAAATTAATCATCATCTTAAAATCTCTATTTGAGATGTCTAGCCATCCTTGTTTATAGTCTAGTAAAAAAACACCGGCTAAAATCATTTTGAAGCATGAGTCTTTTTGATTTTTAAGACCCCCAAATTTATAATTTTTGCAGATGCTGATGCCATAAACATCAGAATCCATGAAACCAAGAACTGGGACCTTAGGAAGGTAATCGACTAACAAGGCAATAAATTTTTTAGTTAGTTTATCTGGAAAGCCTTTACCGGTAATAACAATTAAATTCAAAGGATTATCCAAGCTCTTTATATAATTGCAAAAAGATTTAAAAATTGCTTCTTTTTCGATTACAATGATTGCAATAGGTAAGCACTCGCCTTTGATTAATTCAAATTTATCATGTTCATGTATCAAGGGGATGAGAATAGGGTTGTCAGAGTAATGTAAATCTAAATGACAATCATTCTTTAGTTTAATTGAAATGTTGCCATAAATTAAACCCTTTTGTGAAGCACAAATTAAAAGATCATTCTCAATCGAAAAGCCCAAAGAGTGTGAAATTAATTCAATTAATTCATTCGAGAGGTTTTGGTTTTTTTTAAATAACGTCACATCTTGATAATACACATCTCTTTTGGTAGTCGATTTGTTAAGTGAAAGGTTTACGATTAATATCTTCAATACCTTTATAATTGAAGTAAATTTTCTAGATTCTGCTTCAAAACTTGAAAATTGCTTAACTTGAATTTCATTATAACTACCAGTCATCAATCTCTTCAGTTTATTAGAATAAGGTTTCTTGAAAATTAAAATTGTTTCATTAATTTCTTCATCGTGTAAACTATGTTTGATACAAGACCAAATTTGAACTAGCTTATCTAAAGGTGAACTAAACTAGTGTATTAGTAATATATCCTAACCACAATCTGATTGGTATATCTTACATTGCTGAATTGTTAACCTTGGAAGTAAAGTAAATATTTTTAACTTTATAATTAGATGTATTGGATAACGCTGATAGTTGTAAATTATGCTTCATACTTGCAATCTTTTAGTTTCTAACTTTGAATAAGCGGATAGCACAATAAAAAGATAAATTATATCAATTAATGATGTATTATCAGTTAAAGTAACGTTAGTCCGATAAACTAATATTCAACTATAATTTTATCATATATTAATCTTAATTGAATATGAAATCTAAAAAGTAGGCAATGTGCAATGGTCACATACTTAGTTTACCGCGATGTCAGCTTTTTTAAGCTAGGCAGAAAATTCCTTGATTTCTCACACCCGTATGCTTTTTATCTCAACACATTCGATTGATTACTCCGTTTTCTTTCCTTAGAACAGATAATTACAAGTATATATTCAATTTCTTCAAGTATATACGCAAATAAAATTGGAGCAGTATTTCCCAATAAAAAAAAATTAAATGGCTATTCTACAAAATGATACTTCAATTGCAGGAGGTGCAAGATGGGCTTTCTTTGCTATATTCATTGTGTTGGTATTCATCGTCATACTAGGAACCTTAAGAGTTAATAAGAAAAGATCACAACATGGGGTTCAACCACTTTATGGCACTCGTTGGATGACGCCACCGTCGTACAGACAATCGCAGAATCAATACGATCAGCCCGATACGAATAACAGAGACCCTTATATGCCAAGTGCTTACGTGCCAACCTACACAGCTACTGCAAATGAATACGATATGGGTTATTATGACACTAATGGGGAGTTTCATCCAAATCCAAATGCCAAGGCCTCAATACCCGTTAACGTTCCTGGTAATGGACTTGAGGTTCCTCCAACTGCTCATCCTAGAGAAAACAATGCCACAAGTGGTGGCGTTCCAATAAGTTCAACTATACCGAATAGAGGTAATGGTGGTTTAGTAGTAACTGATGAATATCATAATGGAGAATTCCGTAGACCACCTGGACCTCCTCCAGGTGTCTCAAGCACAGGTTCGACTGCCACTCCAACTGCTTCGTCTAATAATCGCAGCAATCACAGTTTACACACTTCCTCCGAGCAATTCTCGTCGCCTTCATCAGTGCCTCCCGACGTAGCTGAAGGTGCTACCAAGTAGACTAGAAAGTTGGACGAATTTCAATGACAATCCAGTTCATTAAGGATATCTGATAAGCATAATTGTGTAAGAATTATAGTAAAATGTGTTCAAAACAGTTTATGATATAAATGCATACGCCATTTTTAATATTATGTATCAATTAGTTGTAATTTAGAAAATGATTAAAAACACTTTAAAAGACAGAGTCTCATCGAGGGTGATAGAATCGGCATCAGTTGTATTAAAGAGTTCGTCTAGCTCTTATGCAATAAATTCCATATCGTCTCTTTTCTTTGACAGCAGCTCGTCAGATATTTCGTTGATAGTCATTATCGCTTCGCCACTTTCAGCTGTAGTTAGTGCTACTTCAAATTCGATTGCTTCCCCTGTTATTTCAAGTTCAGTGAGTGACCCTTCAAATTCAAACAATAATAATGTTTTGGGTTCAATTTCATCAATCAGTCATGGAAAAGCATCCAGTGACGAATCAATTTCAAACTTTTTGTTAATTGAACGTTCCTCCTACACTATTTCTACTGTCCCAATTACCTCAGAAATGCCTGCAACTTTGTCAAGTGGTTCCTTGTGCACTGCCACAATTAGCAGTACTTGGAATTAGTCAGTAGTGACCTCACCTACAGGTAATTATCTTCCTATTAATAGCAAGTCTCACCATTCTTCATTCATTACGATACAAAGTGCATCATATCGTAAGGTCATTTTAAATGGTGGATCTATCGGAAATTCATTTTCGTCAAGAACATTAGGTTATTTATCCTACTCTCCTTCTTCGATTGTGCAAATAAATACTAATGAGACAAAATCTTCTAATAGCTTCTGGTCGTTAGTTTTCATTTTTATGTTGATTTCCTATTATTTATTTTCAATGATGAATTATTCTTTCACTTTCATATTTTTATCGCCTATTAATTTGATTTAGATTATTTTAACAATTGTTTATATTCGATACAACTTTAATCAATTTTTTGACAGATCTTGAATATTCATTAGTAAATATAATTTGAATCCGTCGTAGAACATTCTTTTTGTAACATGCAGAATATTGAATTTTGCTGAATCTGATTATAGTTTCTCATTTTTGATTCAGTAGAAACAGACATAGGATTAATAAGAAGGCAGGTATATTTCTAGAGGTAATGGATTATACAACAAGGTCCATGGTATACCCTCTGCCATGATTGCTTTAGAATTGTTTTTGGAAATTAAAGTAAACCATGAGGGGATTTTATCCACAACAGTAGTATCGTTTGATCCAAGAGCGCTAGAGTGTAGAGTTTAATCAAGTCGCAAATCAACGATCAGTTGTATAGTGTAATTTGGCTGAAGTGGAGGAGCCGCTACATATCAATAACGAGATATATTGGGTAAATATAATTAGAAGAAAGATTCTCTAATAACTGAGTTTTACATCAAGAAGACTAGGGCGTCCACAATTATTGCAAAGAGAATATTTCCAAAGAACTTTAATCGTTGCATTTTTTTCAAGTTTTACCGAAGATATTCAGGGCCATTTTGGCTAAGCTTGAATACACAGAAATTACCTAATAAGTGAAAACCTCCATTATTGTTTTAACTATGAAATAGACAATAGATGAATTACATTCATTTCTCTAATTAAAGAATCTTAATTTGAATAGAAGGCAATTAATTAGGCTCTTTTTCCTATAACCAGAATATCATTGTATTGGAACCAGGATTCCTTGACTTAACATCGCCGAGCCGCAGAAAATTTTCTTTAAAATAATTGTATGCAATCTTTATTTACGACCTTAACATATCAGAGATTTATCTGATAATGGGATGCAAACATATTCTTTTTGAGTAATGCTGCGGCCAATCAATTATTTAAATCAGATTACTATCAAAATGAGTTTTCAATTTCGAAAACTACACACTAAAATTCGAAACAACATCATACATGTGTGATATTTAGGTGCATCCTTCAGTAACGAATAACTTGGTTTTGAGACTTCAAAGCACAACTTTGGGAATTTTTTTTTGTTAATTATATCGATGTTCTTCAACTTAATTTGATCAAGAACATACATTAAGATTAGGTCTTCCAAGCGTCAATACATCAGTCAATCCGGAGATACCGCCTCCTAAAATAGCAATATCATATATAATTTTAATATTTAATATCTAACTGTGCATTTTCGCAGGTTTTTAGTTCACAAAATAATTGGTGTATTTATATTATTCTTATGCTCAAGGTGAGAGCTAATTTTTCTTCTCGAGAGATCTTCCTTCTTTCACGATTCATATATCCAATTGTTTAAATATTTGCCCAAAGCCATCTTAATTTGAATGTCCCAATTACAAAGTCAGAAAAGAATCTAATACCCTACTAAATGAACAGAATGTCCATACATCTACAGCCTTTCAGAATAAATTGCCAGCACACGTAGTCAGTACGGTTGATTAAAATTTTACAACATATTTTATGAACTGATCACGCTGTACCCTTTTTAGGCTTGTACACTAGACTGCAGTAGGTTGTACGGTACCCAAGGTAATTTTTTAGCAGCGTTCGTAATGAAAGACCAGGAAACGGTATGGCATAGTTCACACCGCATCTTTATACATAGCACATTGACTATAATATGGAACCTATGAGGTATTAAAAGATTCTCAAGTTCACTAAACGAAAGTACCAAGTTTTAGTAACACCCACCAAATAAAAATTGGCCTCATAATTTGCTCGAATATACTCACGCAGTTCCAGACCTTAAACTAAGTAATATGACTACAGTGAATGCCAAACTGCAGAATCTAATTTGTTATAAGTATCAAGTCTTATTTAAGAAGTGCCAGCCTTTTTTACTTGCTAACCAATGGTACCCTAAGAACCCTCCTCCACTCAATTCAATTTTATCAATTTGTTTTAAGAGGGTGGTCGGAAAATTTTTGCAGCTTGAAAGCAGCGAGCGACACCGAAAAAGGCAGGACACTGTACAAAAATGTCACGAAATAGAAATAAGTTCCAATAGAAGAAATGGGCTAAGGATTCCTGACCACATAATATATGGTAATAGTTTAGTAGAGTGTGAGAGAGAAGATAATCCAAAAGCATGCTTTTTGCTTACTAGCAAAGCTGTTGATTATATCTTAAACTGACACCTTAACTATCATGTTTACATTGTAGCTAATATTTCTACCCCATCCATATCAATAAGTATAGAAAAAATCAATTTAGGGAAAGCTTTTTCAATATTACTATTAATATTATTTGTTATAGGATATAGAGCTAGACCTCTTTGGTTGCTATGAACTCAGTTTTTTGTTAGCAAGCGGGAATTCGAGTCTTGGCCAACTTCTTTATAGGAGATAATAATCAATGATATTATTTTGACCAATATTAATTAAATTACTTTTGACGATAGGATAATCTGTATAAACATTAATAAATAAATATATACAACTGATATCAGCAAGCTTTTGCATCTTTTTCTCTCACTTGATCTCATATATGTTTATTTTCAAACCTTCACTCAAAATCGAGTAAAATAATATAACTTGCCTCAACAAAATGATGGGAAACCCAACGTAGTTTCTTTTCTCTTTGCATGCATGGATTATAAAATAACTCTTTGAGAAAGTTTAGAAAGTGACTATATACTTTTATAGTAGATGATGCAGTCTGTACTAGTTTTGTAATAGACAATTGTTGTGTAGGTTGGTGTTTAGTAAGTGCAATTCGCGAAAGAGAAGAAACACCAGAAGTTTTGAAAAGTTCGGATAAAAAAACCTGTAAGGCTTAAAGTAAGCAATTACTTATACCACTGGCCCGCCCAGTTTTAGAGTAAGAAATCACAATAATCTTTTTCAACAATGAATACATTTTTATCTTGCTAGTACTTCATATTCCTCGGTCGGAACACTCAGTGATGTATATGATGGTTTGTAGGATGGTGTATATAATAATTAGTATTTACAAAATAACATTAATTAATTTTTGGTACTTATTTTAATCATATAATATAGTTGTTCAGTTCCAATCAAAGAATTTAAAGCATTGCTTACTTGAGTCTCATTTAAAACGCATCCAAATGACTATAAGACCTACGTTATGTTTAAAGAAGATCACCCATCGAATGATAGTTAACTAACTAACTGCTTAATTGCTAAATCTTCTTTTACAATTATGAAAAATCTCCTCTTATAAGCATCGATAGAGTTTCTAGAGATAAAATTGAGAATGTAGTATCTATTATGCCTTTTCCATGGAATTTTTTTATTTATTATCGGACAAATATAATTTCAATTGAGATGTGTGTAGTTATGCATACAAATATTCCACACACTCTACTGGATTTCCTCGCTACGTCAGGTTCCACCGCAATTTATTCATATTTTTCAATAATAGTATTACTAATCGTTTTCGAAGTGCAATGGTATATAAGGAGTAGAATAAGATGATATAAACTTGGATTGTAGTGATTGTATAGATTAAAGAATAATGTCATCTGTGCAGTTTTTGGTGTTAATAGTTCGGTTTTTCCGACTATTTTTGAAGCTGTTACTTCATCTACCTTCAAGTCTGACTTTAAGTTCCCTATTAGAGGTATCACGAGATCCGAAAAAGGGAAAGTTGATTCGGCGGAAATTGAATATCATGAGGCTAATGATGAAGAATCTTTGAAGAAAGCTTTTGAAGTTTTTGATATTATCATTTCGTTAGCAGGACCCAGTGCTGATTTTGATTCATTAGCCAAGGAGGTCCTCAATGCAAAACCTAAATTGTACGTTCCATCTCAATTTGGTATGGACTTAGAAATAATACCACTTGACGTGCTCGGTTTCAAGACTAAGCACTCTAAGGAGGTTCGTGCTGGCGGCATAAAGGCCGTTGACATTTGTATTTCACATTCCCTTCAAAAGGGTGCTTGGAATCATGTGCCATCTCAGGCTTTGAGTTTGAACTTCGAAGATGAAAAGACTATCATTAGAGGCGATCCAAATGTCAAGTGGGCATTTACTGCATATGAAAATGTTGGAAAAGTTATTGCTTCTGTCATTTCAAAAGATCCAAATACTCTTCCTGACAAGATAAGAGTTTGGTCTGACAAAATTACTCAAGAACAGCTTTTGGACAAAATGATGGGTAAAGATTATCTAAGAAAGTAAGTTTCCTGTGAAGAATCTCTTAAACAATGCATAGAGAGAATAGCTAGTGTAGGCATAAGAGCAGAAGATTTTTTATTGTATACCCAGACTATTTCCGCATCCGGTCTTTTAGATTTTGATTGGGATTCAAAAGAATTTGTTAATCACCATGAATCTTTGTTCAAGTGGATAAAATTTGTACCTGATAAATAGATATTAGGAATTTAAATTCAGTAATAACATTCAAATATTATAAAGGAAATATAAGTAATTATTCTATTTATCCAGTCTGGGCTGATTCAAATCCATGATATTTGATAGTCTATTTTAGGATGAAGTTAAGCAGATTTTTTACCAGAGATGGCTGGTGAAAAAAATGTCGAAAGGTAGAAATCACGGAACGTAAATGTAGGATCATGAAAGGTAGAAACGGGTCTAGAATGGTGTGGAGAAATATAAGCAGAGATCAGTTTGTAGGAACGCCTTACATTATAAATTTTTTGAAGTCACAAACCTACTATATCTAGATTTAGCATGAAATTTTATTCTGGATTAAGAAATCTGGACATTCTGTGCTAAGTATTCTGTATTTGAAAGAGAAATGAGATCGTTAATCAGCTGCAGAATTTTGGCTGCAACCGTTAGGTTTGGGCTTGCACTAGGCGCTCATGGCCAATGGAACATCTAAATTAATATTTCATGTGATGTGTGTCAATGTTAAATATTGTTACAATACTTGTCCCAACCCCTTGATTTAAATTATTTTCAAAGAAGGAAAGCCTAACTAAAGATTACAAGGCATTCAAAACCAAAGAAAGTAGTTTAAATAACTGGTACTATGGCTCACTTAGGACTTTTTACTGGTGAGAAAATTTGATATCTATAAGCAAAATAATTGGTGAGTACAAAAGATATGATGCAGATCATGTTCTCAGATTGTATGAAGAGACAAATTCAATCATTAATGAGATATTAGATAAACATGAAAGAAGTAGAGAATATTCTATTTCAAAGTGTCCTTCCGAAAATGAATATCGTATCTCGTTTAATCGATGGGGCGAGATTTCGTCTTTCATTCACAACAATTTGAAAGTCCAATCATTGCTTAGTGCTCCTCCTCCATGTGGTAATTTCACCCATAATGATTCAGATAAAGACTTAGCGATTTTTTTTAGCGACACAGGTATTACACCACTTGTTTCTATTTTGGAATATGCGTTGGAAAATGGTCGCAGGGTAGTAATGTGTAACTCAAATAGAAGTATAAGCACAAATCACCACTTGTTGTAGAACTACAGACAGATAATTCAATTTTTTTGAGCGTCTGTCGTATATTGAATTCTTAACTATACATCCTCTTGCAATGCTAAGAATCTGAATGCAAATATTTGCAACCTTACGCATCCTTATCTAGATGGATAACAAATTTTATGCCTTCGGCTTCTTCGGGGTTATTGAAATGTACATCATCAGGTTCCCTCTTTGGAGTATCACAGGATAGAAATATAACTGGTTCATCTCCTTTTATTTTCACCATATGAGTTGTATTCCTATAGAATGTTACCATCATTCCCGGAGAAATTGGTATGGGATCCTGGTCTTCTATGTAAAATTCTGCTTCTCCTTTCAACAAAAAAAGAATTTCATCGGACGTTTTATGAAAATGCTTTGGTAAGTTTCGATATAATCTAAATACACGGGAGCTGCAATCTGGCAGATCTGTCAAGTAGCAATCGACACTCAAACTATCCGACTTTTCTGGAAATTTTTCCATTATCTTGTTGATATCTACAAACAGGAAATTTTGGGACATATTTATGACAGACTGATAACTAATGTCGAAAATTGAGTTGCAAGATGATCTCTACCATTATTTATGGTCTTCGCTTATAGCAACTATTGCTCGGTTTCGTATGTAAGGTCAGGTGATTTGAGGTTGTTTATTAAATAACTGCACAGATCTTTAAGAGGAGGTTGCCAGAGTTTGAGTGATGAGATGGGTTTGAGGAGCGAATTAGGCATAATTTTGCAGAAGACAAAAGTTTGAAGCAAAATATATTGAATAGCTAACGGAATTCAACTAGTATTGATGAAATAAAAAAGACATTCTAGATAATTCATTCTTGAAAAGTTCATTAGTCAATGTAATTAACTAAATGCCAGTTGAATGCGAAAACCTGTAATGTGTTTGCAGCCTTTATGGTCAAGTACGCTATATTTGTGCATCAAAAGTTGTGTCTTGTACACGTTTGAAGATTAATTGCCTAGATAAATTATGCTAAAGAAACAAACAATCCAGTAGGAGCCAAGCTTCCTAGCATAGGAAATCTTTCGAGCTGCCGTACCAAAAGCAATGGCTGCCGCAATTGCACCCATTACTGAAAAAGTGGGCATAATTAGATACATCTTCAGGATCATTAGACAAGGAATCTAAAATCCAAAAAGCAAAAGACTGAACCATCCCAGCCGTAGAAGAAAACAAGCCCATATGCTTGGTGGCTAACATACCCCTTTCATTATAAAAGAGTGGTTCATAAGCGACCTTACGATCAGAGTTTGTCATTGGGAAGTATCTCCAGATATTAACAACAAAGAAAGCGACAAGGAGGAGAACCCAACCAACATGGCTCTGCTTCTTCTTTTTAAAATTGGTGAATCTAAAAGGATACCAAACAAAACAGTCCCTAGAATCTGAGAAATACCATAAAGAAGACTAATGGAATGGGTTCTAACGTTAAAGAAGTAGCCATTGAAATCGTTTGCCTGAGACTCTGAACAGAACAAGGCAGAAAATGGAAATAACAAGAAGAGGATAAAAAGGAGTTTCTTAAAAACCAACTAGGATAACCTGTGTGTAATGACGATGGAAATTAGGAATTTTGAGGATTCCTATCTTTGGCGATCTATCTGTATTCATAACCTATTCATCGTCGCAATACTCAATCCCACCTAGATATATATTCTTTTTCACATCGATTTCTACAGAAACCTGTTCTTCTTTTTCGTCTTCTTACTTAGAAATTCTTTCAGAATTTATAGTACTACCGCTTATTTTAATAATTGAAATAGTTCGAAATTATGCTAAAAATTAAAATACGGAACAGCTCTCTATGATATATTTGTTCCTATCACTTGGGAAAAGATATTTTTATATTGTTTTATCTAGATCTGAAAGTTTGGGTGTGTAATCGTGTCGATAGTATGTCGAGATACAATTAAAAAACATATCTTGAGGGCAGTGGGCGCATTAACAGAAGCATTTGGTGGCGGCATACGGGAAATAGGGATAAAATCCGATTTAACCATTTCTAAGTAAATAGTGGCCGATACGATAAAGATAATACTACCGAAATGTTCGTTTATCACCGATTGTCTGCGAAAATTTTCATTATTTTTAAAATCTTTCTAGACTCGAAATTTAATTGCAAAGGAGAACTCAATTATAAGATCGATAAACTGCTAAATCAAAATCACTTAAGTAAGCATATCATTGTCAAACACATATATATTCAACTAACGAACCCAAAATATCTTATTCCCCTGGTACTAATCTGGTTTTTGAAAAATTGATCCCTTCCCCCAATCTTTAGGATCTATACTATCTGATTTTTTATAAGCACTAACTGTATATATGGTATCGTAATTCACCCCAGATATTGCAAGCCATATTCCTACAATTGTACTTAATAGCTTTGGTTAATACATCTTTGGAATCGAAAACCGTTACTGATGATCTACCGTACATAGTAATCCACAAATTTCCATCAACACCTGCAACCATACCACTGGGTTCCCTTTTGATCTTTTCTGTCAACAAAGGCGCCCTTATCGGATATAGGTCCGGTTTCTACATCAAGGTCATAACAATAAATGATTCGGGCGACCGAATCATTCAAGCACATATTAGAAGTATCTGGAGACCAAGCTTAACCATTGCCACAAAGGAGCTCGATTCAATTTGGGTCAATTTACCATTTGGATCATATATCTATAACCTCCCTAAAGGCTCTCCGTAGCTAGCAGGCAATTTTCCAGCTCTATAGGCTAAACCCTTGACGTCAATCCCAACAGCCCAAAATCTTCACTTGCAATCAGCAGAACTGTCATTGAATCTTCTAATATGTCTTCCCTTCCTTCAGAAGGAATTATTTCTTTCAAAAAATTCATCAAACAAAGCTATCCTTTGATAGTATGCACAAATGTATGAGTTAGGTTCGTTCTTACCCAAAATTGTACTATTACGATATGTTCTAAATTAATCATCTTTAAACCTGGCCGGCTCAGCTTTTTATTATTTACAAAAGTCGTCGCCAATGCTGAAGAGGGATAAAGATGAATATATTCTCCAGCTTCAGGATCAAGTTGTAATACATATAGCTGAGTGGGATCAGATAAACAGTCGATATAATGCAGAGTACTGTCTGATTCTCGATAAACGGACCTTCTCATAGAACACAAGGTCTTTCAAAAACATAAAAAGGAGCACCGCCTTCAACAACAGACATGCTAATGAATAACATAGTACTTCTAGAATACTCGATATAAGGCTACTTGACCACCATAATGTCAAGAAAGAGTCGTACAGCTAGCTAAAATATACACCTTTTACTCTGACGGAGTTGACTACTGGCTATTGGCCATTGGAACTTCCTAGAGGAGTCTAGTGGAGGTCAAGTCGCTTATTTTTTCACTTTACCAAATAGATCTATATCTTATTAATTGTCTATTGATTTGTCATCATAATATCATACCATCTGCCTTTGGGGCATCAGTACTTATATTTGTCACGAGAGGATAATTTAATCAGATAAATCAGATAATGCCGCAGTTTAAATATTTAAATTTCGGTATTCTATTTTTTCGGATTTAATCTTACATCTTCAGATAATTACGCCACTAATAGTGTCGACAAGATGTCCTATTGAGCATTTTAAGTATAATTGAAATGTCAAGTTTTTAGAACGAGCTTTCAGTATTTCATGCTATCTACTTTTTAGCTACGTCATGCTCAAACTGGACTTAATTAATTCCGAACTTCGGAAATGGTTCTGTTTTCGTCGGAAAGAATGCTAGAATTGCAGTAAGATGTAATTTACCCAGAGTTACATAATCCTCATGGCATATGAAGACATACTACATTAAGTACTGTTATGTTTATTGTGAGTCTGTTGTTTTTTCTCTCTTTTTTCTATATTATCGGTCTCCTAGGTTTCTGCGATATCGGTTTTGTCGAAGTAAGGCTATTAACACTTATTAGTTACTTCTCATCTCAGATTATGAATTAAAATTATTCGGGAAATTTTTCAGATTATAAACCTCATCTTAAGTACTTTTCCAATTTTCTAGTTTGAATTCTACTTCTTTAACACTTAAAGAAAATCTGCTGAAAACTATGAGCAGCTTTACCTACGAAGACGACTCAGACTCGAAGAAGCAGTCTATTCAGAAAGAGCACTTCGAAGATGAATAAAGCATCATTTCTCAGAGTTTTTCTGACCATTTTAAACTGATTGGTGTGGCTAAAGTTGAGATTTTGAATCAGCAATATGATACTTTTTTGCTTAAGACTATTATTATTTACAACTTTTGCGATAGGGTTCGCTTATATTCTTGATGCCCGAATTAGGTCAACTTTTACTGGATATGCTACTGGCACATTTGGAAATCATAACATATTGTCTACTATTAACGTTGATACTACTATTATTTCCGCTGCTGGTCAACTAGGCTTTGCTCGATTAGTTGACTAATTTGGTCGCATAGAAATGTATGTTACTTCAATAGTATTTTATGTGGTTGGAACTATCATTCAATCTCAGGCTATAAATGTTGCAAAGTATGCGGCTGGTGCAGTTTTTTACCAATTGGGATACGTTGGAACTGTCTTGATTTTGATTATCATTTTGTCTGACCTTTCAGTTTACGCGGGAGGTATTTTTCATCTTATCACCAGGCTATTCATATATAATTATAACTTGGATTGCAGGTAATGTTTCTGCTACAGTTGGCCCTGAAGAAAATTGGAGTTGGGGGATTGGAATGTAGGCATTTATTTTCCCCTTAGCTAGTATCCCTTTCTTGTTATTTATTGGTCATATGTGGTGGAAAGCAAGAAAGTTGGACGAATGAAAAAGTCTTAAAGGTTCTAGAATTCGTTTTCTCAAGGAAAAGGGTGTTAAAATTTTATTTATTCATTTTTTCTGGGAATTGGATGTTGTTGGATTACTTTTAATGGTAGTGTGCTTGGGTTGCATTCTTGTTCCTCTAACTTTGGCAGAGGGGTTAAATCAGGCCCATATATTGTTCCTATTATCATTGGTGGATTATTAATACCTGCATTCGTTTTATGGGAGAAATATGTCAGTAAACATCCTATTTCACCTATGATATTCTTTACTGACAGAGGAGTCTGGTGCCCCTTAGGTATTATTAGTTTTCTACTCATGTTCATCGATATGGTTATATCGGAATATCTATACACCATTTTAATTGTTGCTGTTAATCAGTCGATTACTTCTGTAACTAGAATTATTACTTTGTCGTCATTTGTTGGTAATATTGTTGGATTTTTCTACGGTTTGTTGGTTACAAGAGTTAGAAGACTAAAACCAGGGATAATTTTTGGAGCTCTGATGTGGATGGTTGCAATGGGAATGAAGTATCACTATAGAGGTGTACTTCTTCTAAGGCTGGCATAATAGGTGCTGAATGTGTAATGGGCTTCGGTACCGGATTTTTCTCCTACCCCATAACCGTTATCATGCAAAGTAATGTTACACGAGCACATGACAGTTGTGACTGGTATGGGTTACACTCTTTATAGAATAGGTGCCGGTGTTGGTTCAGCAATTGGTGGAGCAATTTGGTCACAACTCGCCTATAAGGAGCTTGTAAAGAGACTTGGAAATACGACTCTTGCAGTCTCTTACTGCGCTCACCCATATACTTTTATTCTTACTTACACTTAGGGAACTGCTGTTAGAAGTAAAGTTGTTGGAGCCTATAGGTATGTTTAAAGAATACTAAGCATAGTGAATATTGTTTTCTGTATTCTATTGATTATGTGTGCAGTAATTACTAGGGATCGTAAGTTGACTAAAGGACAAAGTATTGAGCATGAGAGCGATCATGAAGAAGAATTTGACCTCATCGGCTGGCTCAAACCTAAATTCCACAAAAAGATTTGATTATCTGTGATAAATCTGCCAATTGATTATTGTTTCTTTTCTTAAATTATATTATTTGCTTCTCTGCTAAATTTAAATTTGATATAATGTTAATATTCGAGATTTTGCATAAAATTTAGTAATATGCTCTTAATATTTAGAAGAAGTTTTTATATCTTCGTTTATATGAGTGGCTCTTATTTTAAAACCTGTTTTGAAATAAGCAAAAAGCTATAAAGACAAAGAATGTTAAATAGAGCGAGAGCCTTCATTCAAAAATATATTCTTTTCGACAAGTATCGCGTTATTTCGCTTCTCCAGCGTCGATGCAAACTAGAACTTTCGTATAGTGTAGAATATTATACTTCGTTCAAAATAAATCAACGCTAATTGGGTGAATATAGAATTCTCACTATTAGTTGCTACCAGACACACTTAATAATCATACGGACGCCTTTTCAGTAAACTAATTCACTATGGGTTTTTTATATTAGTATAGGTAACTTAACATCGGATCCTTGAATCCGAACAATTGTCGTATTGTAAATGCGGCTGCAAATTTAAATTATTCTCACGGCTTTTTGATAAGATCCTCCGCAACGAAAAACAGATACACTGGGCAACCTTTGCTTCATAAGTCTTACTAACCAAAGATCAAATAGAAAAATCCGATGAAGTATTTGTGTTGAAAAACAATGAGTTTACAGTAATGTAGTGCATTTTAGAACTGAAAAAAAAGCTAAAAACACAAATTCGGATGACAATGCCTCTCATTTATAGAACATAACAAGCGAGTGAAAATAAATGTGGGTAATCAGAATAAAACAAACCTTTAATTCCTGCTTAAGCCTTAACAGCGAGCCCACCGAATAAAAATTCTCCATTTCTCTAATTTAGAAGTTTTGCTAATTTTAAAATACTTCTTTATTCTTTGAAGAGTGTTACACACCATCCTACGCACTTCCCATATATATTCATCAATTATATATTTTATATAGCTTTCTCTGATAAGTATCTCATCTGATAAATATGTAATTCACTATTGTTAACGCTTTATAAAGAAGGAATTTTTTTTCAAATATCTTGACAAATAAACCTTTTTTGATATGCTCATTACGGCACAAGATCATTTATTGTGTGAAAAGTGTTGATTCTACCTTAGAAAATTAATTATCTAAAATTCTTGGAAATCATTTATCGAAAATAAACTAAAATATATTAAGATTAAAGAAAAGTTAGAAAAACCGAAATATACAAAATTGGTCTAAAAGAATAAATTAATCCTGATAGCGAAAAATGCTGACTCAATCTAAAAACTGAACAACTGCTAGACTGCTGGTGATTAAATTCTTGAGTAAAGCAATTTTTGTTGTCAGATAATAAGAAAACAAAAGCGGTATAAATGAATGTGCAAAATTTGAAAAAATGAAAAAAAAACTAAAAAATTAAGTTAAAATAATAGCAATAATATCAATAAGAATACCGAAACTATTGAACTGCCTTTACTAGAAGCAGTGCCTTCGTATGTATTGATTACAGTTGCATACGAAGAAGCAGTCATCATGCTGTTTGAACTGTATGAAATTAAATTGTACTCGAACCTTCATCAATATTGCCATTGCTATTTTTTGATTCAGAAGTGTAAGTGGTAATGAAAGAAGTCTGAAGTTTGGTTTCAGAGCCACTTTCATAATTATTGGATGAGGGGCTAGTTGTTTCAATTGGAATCGAAGGATATACGGAGTCACTATTTGCGCACTCAATATAACTAAAGAACTACCTGCAATTGTAGTGAATGCTTTAGTAGTTTCCGAAGCTGGTAAGATAGAAACATCTGTTACTATTGGTTCTAAATATTTAAAAGTCAGTAAAAAGGATAAAGGATAAAGGATAAGAGCTTAATGTAAATGAACTGTTAGCATACGGAGGAGTGACAGACACAAATGATCGTGAAGTCTCCAACACAATGACAGTCTCAATTGTTACACCATTGCTGTTGATAACAACCATTTCAGTGGTGAATGTACTGTCAACAGTTCCGGTCCAAGATTCCGTGGTAGTGGTGTATGTTGTTTCAACAACAATACATTCGCTAACTGTACTACAGTGCGAAGTATCACTGGTGATGAAAGTAGCTGAAGTACCTGGGATAGTTGAAGTAACACATGGTAGGTATTCTTTATAATAAGTTGTGATTACGGTTACAGGAGCATCATAACGCTACGCTGACATATAAGGTGAACGACTCTCACATTTAAAGGCAGTTAAAGTTCCAGTGGTTGAGCCTTCTCCAGTTGTAGTAGCATAAAACGTGGAAGTTGAAGTGGCACTATCTTAATATGTAGAATTTAGTGTACTAACAGCATCAGAATACATTTACTATGTTGCTGGAACTAGATATCCTCTATAATAACTTAGATAACCACATGAGCAAACTATTTTAAGACCGTCAGATTCTGTACAATCACCTCTAGTATAGGTGAGATAATTCATCGCTGTGGTAGAGTAACTCATGGTCGTGGTAAAGTTTATTGCCCTACTTAGGCATACTAGGAAAAGGAATGGACCCAGATAATCATCTCTGAGCAGAAATTTCGATGTTTTGTTTCCTTGATGTGAAGGAAAAGTACCTTTTTACCCTTTTTGCAAAGTAGAGAGGTTTAAAAAAAATACAATCAAGATTTAAGTAAAAAAGAAATGATATCGTTTTAAATAAAGTTGAGATATTCTATGGAAAGAATCTAAACCACAAACGTCATGAATTAACTGCAAAATGAGATGATAATTTTAAGAATAGAACTTGAAGAACTTTTATACATAAGCATTTCAAATTTGATCTTAAAAATGACATATAACGGATGTATCGCACTATCCCTTTAGAACTCTTAAAGAATATGTAGGGCCTGATAGGGCTGTTGCTCTTGCAACTTATTTTGAAAAGGAAATTTGTTGCCGCCCTGGCTAGAATACAATTTTAGAATATGACAGAATTTCAAAACCCTTCAAAAAATAAAATTCTGCAGAAAGATGACACGCTAATATCGTAAATGCAGATGATAATGTGAAAGTTCATTTGCTGAATTTTGCTTAAAAAACCAGCTGATCGGATAATGTATCATGTCTTTTCTTCTAAATAACTTTTTAGACTTGAATGCCTACTTCAGGAAGCCCAAGACACTACGTGGAAGACAAAAAAAAGACTAAAGGTGCATGGCTTTATCGCTTCTTTGAAGGCAAGAAGGTACAATTTATTTTTTTATACTTAAATTATGACTTTTATTTATTATCATGACTATTAATGTTTGAAGCTAGAAAATTATGTTTCAATTCGTCTGTAGCGCTCTTTCCTGACTGTTTAAGCTGAATTAAGTTCTATAGAATTCTCAAACTGTCACACAACGATGAATGATTTTAAAAATTTTATTAGGCAAGATACAACGACGAAAATGTAAAGTCAAAAGCCGAGCATATACTGTAGGAAAACAAAAATTATCGTAGCATAGTTTTCAAATAAAGTGGTATGATGCTATGAAAGCATAGGATAATTACTTCCAGTAGATAAATGTTCCGATAAAGCTAATATTATTAGGATAAACTTTCCGCAAACTTATTCAAGTACCATAAAAGCTCATGTATGGTAATTACAAGATCCAATAAATGCTTGATCATTCTTTTAGCTTGCCTTCAATTAGAATTTGCTACTTCTACTTCAAGTCTCTAGAAAGAGAGGTTTATAATGTTAGTTTAATAGTAGACAATGATGCTTTAGTGGAATTTAGTGCCTGTCAGGCATTCGAATGTTGCAACACAACTAATGAAACAGGTGAAGTTGACTATACTTTATTTGCATCATATACATCCAAATCTAACCTTCCTAATATTACAATCGTCCTCTTAGAGCTTACAGAGAGCTACTTCTACCCAATTAAGATTATCTACAATAATATTGGTGATATTGGAGAATTGGATTTTAAAGTTGTGATACCTAGCGGAAATCAATTTCAAATTTCACTAATGTCTATGAAACTATTAATTTTAATACAAAATGTCCAACTAATCCCATTACCACAACAATTCCGTGGACGGGAATCGCAACCTCATCATATACTTCCAGCACACCAACTACAGAGGCATCATATACATGAACTTCTGATTTGAGCGTTGTTGAAACCCCTCACTATTACAGAACCTAGGACCGGAACTGTTGACAGTACATTCACCACTGAAATGGTTGTTATCAACAGCAATGGTGTAACGACTGAGACTGTCGTTGTGGTTGAGTCTACAAACTCGCGTTTCACTGCAAGCATGGACTGGTAGTGATTTTGTGACTACCACTGTATATCCATCAGACCTTAGGGATCCTATTACAGTTATTGTTGAAAGTCCAATTCCAGCTATTACAATTGATGCAACGTACACGATTACCGCTTCAGGTGTTAATGGTACTAATTCAGTTGTGGTAGAGACACCAATGCTTCGAGTAACAATTACTTGGCAATGGAGCGGTTCTTATGCTATAAAAGAGATTAATCATGTGTAATCTTGACTGTAGTTGTTGAGCGTCCTTTGCCTACTACATATTGCTCAATTTCAGGTTTTCCTTCTGACCATTCCTCTAGTTTGACTTCTGCTATTGTATAAACTAGTGATTCTATGATTTATTCATTCATTCGTCCTCCCTATGGAAATTCATCTAGTTTGCCTGTCGTCTTGGTACAGATCCATCAAAATATCTGTATGATTTTAAATTCACGCTTACACCACTTCGACACCACTATGTGATGTCAATATGTCATAGTCGAGATGCCATGCATTTGGCCTTACTAAATTTCGACTCATCACGCATTAAATATAACACATAGATAAACTTTCTCAAATTGTTCTATTTTGAGAGCAAGTTCAATATAATTTTTAAAGATAAGTTAAATAGAAATACATTATAAATTTTGATTGTATTTTGCTTATCAATTGCACATGTAAAACTTCCACTTGACGAATAAGTGCTACGAGAGTTTTATTGTCTAGTTTTATTACTTTTTTTTGGAAATAATGTTATTCACTGTTTATAGTGCATGGATAAGGATAACGCTTATTAAGCTTATGTGAACAAATTATCAGTAGGATTAACAATGTACCAGAATGTAGGCGGTGGGTGCCTTGTTTTCTTTAGAATTGTTGTAGTGTAACACGCTAAGTGTAAGCAATCCAACTCTAGAGATAGCAGCATTGTTATTCTTGACTATCCGTTCTCTGCATAAGCATGGAATTTCATCGGAACTGCGAGAACAATACCTTGCTCATCACTGTTTGTAGTCGTGACTTCTTGTAAATGAATTAAACCAAAACAATTAATTCTTTATGGTCTTTTTTACTTCGACAGTATAAAAATTAGGCAATTGCTCTATATTGAATTTGTGGTTAAGTTTTGCTTTTTTTCAATTCCTTCCATTAATCAGTTCTGGTTTATTTACCGCTTTTGTTTGTTAATTTAGAGCTATTCAACGGAGTACTAATATTCAGGTTCGTATACCAAGATGGCTGACACATCAGTTTCCCAATTTTTGTCAACATTAATTCCTACTTTAATTATATTTTTTATTTTCCTTGGGTTGTTTATTATCTTAAGAAAGAAACAACAAAGAGTATATGAACCACGTTATGTTGTTGACACGGTTCCCAAGGACTTAAAACCGGATGAAGCACCAAGGGGGTTATTTAGTTGGCTAGTTCATTTATTGAAGAAACCAGAAACGTTTATTATCCAACAATCTGGAGTTGATGGATATTTTTTTATTAGATATTTGTTTGAATTTGCAGCAGTTTCTCTTATTGGTGTTATTATTACATGGCCAATCTTGTTCCCAATTGATGCTACCAATTCAAACCATCAGCAAGGTTTAAATATTTTATCTTATTCTAATGTAAAGAATAAGTGGAGATATCTTGCCCATGTGTTTGTCTCATGGGTATATTTTGGTGCAGTTATTTTCTTGGTTTATCGGGAATTGGTTTATTATACTACCTTTAGGCATGTTGTGCAAACTACGCCATTGTATGATTCTTTATTATCTTCAAGGACTTTATTGTTATCAGAAGTTCCTGATAGTTTGCTTGAAGAGGAAGTCCTAAGAAGTCATTTTCCAGCCTCTACCAATATCTGGTATGCCCGTGATTATGCTGAATTAGAAAAACAAGTTAAAGAAAGAGCCAAACTTACTAAGAAGTATGAAGGTGCGTTGAATAAGGTCTTGACTAAAGCTGTTAAATTAAGAAACAAAGCTATTAAAAAAGGTGAACAAGTCCCTGAACCTGCTGATGACTTAAATAAATATTTAAAAGATGGCAAAAAGAGACCAACACATAGATTGAAATTTCTAATTGGTAAAAAAGTTGATACCCTAGACTATGGAGTTGAAAGGCTAGGTGAATTGAATAAAGAAGTTAAAAAAGCTCAGCTCGAGCATAATTCAAATGCTCAGGTCCCTGCTGTTTTCATTGAATTTCCAACTCAATTAGAATTACAAAAAGCGTATCAAGCGGTTCCTTACAACCCCGAATTCAAAAGTACTCGTAGATATACTGGATTGGCTCCTGATGACGTTATCTGGGAAAACTTAGCTCTAACTACTACCAAGAGGAGAATTAAAAAAATTATTGCTTCTACGGTTTTGACCGTAACTATTATCTTCTGGAGTATTCCTGTTGCTGTTGTTGGTGCTATTTCTAATATTTATTTTTTAATTGATAAAGTTCACTTCTTAAGTTTTCTCTTAAATATGCCAGCCGTTCTTAGAGGTATAATCACTGGTCTTCTACCAGTTGTCGCATTAGCTATTTTAATGTCGTTAGTCCCACCATTTATTAAAAAAATGGGTAACATTAGTGGTTGTATGACAATTCAACAGTTGGATGCTTATTGTCAATCTTGGTACTATGCTTTCCAAGTTGTTAATGCTTTCTTGGTTGTTACTTTTGCTTCTGCCGCTTCTTCCACAGTTGTTTCTATCATTAATGATCCAACCTCAGCATTAAAATTATTGGCTTTTAATTTGCCAAGAGCTTCTAATTTTTATATTTCATATTTATGTTTACAAGGTCTTGCAATTTCTTCAGGTCTATTAGTACAAATTGTTGCTTTAATTTTATCCCAATTTTTAGGTAGAATTTTGGATAGTACTCCAAGAGCTAAATGGAATCGTTACAATACTTTAGGTCAACCAGGATGGTCCGTCATATACCCAGCTTATCAATTATTATCTGTTATTGCTTTGACTTATTCGATTATTGCTCCTTTAGTTTTAGGTTTTACTGCCATAGCCTATATCTTAATTTATTTTGCTTATCTTTACACTTTGGTTTATGTCATGGAACCAAATAAAAATGATTCCCGGGGTAGTAATTATCCTAGAGCTTTGTTTCAATTATTTGTTGGTTTATATTTAGCTGAAGCATGTCTTACCGCTTTGTTCGTTTTTGGTAAAAATTGGGTAGCTGTTGTTTTGGAAGCTGTTTTCATTGCATTTACTGCAATTTGTCATATTTATTTGAAAAGGAAGTTCTTACCATTATTTGATGCTGTTCCAATCTCTGCTATCAAATATGCATCTGGTGATCCTACTTTCCAATATCCAATGCACGATCAAGGTTATAAAGAAATTAAAGTCGAAGGTGAGAAATTTTGGGAAGGTGGAAATCAGTTAGATTTAGCTGGGCCTCATAATGATCAAGCTTTGCCAGGTACTAACCATAAAGGTTCTGGTTCTGAGGCTGTTGATAATGTATCTCCTGGCCCTGGTGCGGCTGATGAGAATGATACTGGCGCCACTTCAGAAACATATAACAATAGAAAGGGCCCTTTTGAAAATGGTAATATTGAAAATGCAAATGCCAAGGCTTCCCTAAACAAACCGGTTTCATGGTTTAAAAGATTCTTTAGACCAAAAACTGAAACTTTTGATTTAATTCGAAACATAATGCCAGCAAATTATTTCAATTACGTTGAATATAATCAAGATTTCGTAAAAAACGCATACGAAGATCCAGCTGTTAATGATGAAGAACCACATATTTGGATTGCGAGAGACGAAATGGGCTTATCAGAAATTGAAAAGAATAAAGCTTTAGAAAATGGTGTTGATGTTTCAGATGACAACGCTGCTTTCAATGAAAAAGGAAAAATTGTTTTTATTGGTCCTCCACCTTCTTATGAAGAAGCTTTAAAAATTTGAAATACTATAACGAGATATTTTCAATTCTCTAAATTGTTTAACTATGTCCTTTTAATATTTTTTCTATAGTAATTTTAATTTATCTGCTATTTGATTAGTAGACTAGTATTATTTGTAAGTCTTAATATTTAGAATAAGAAGATTTCTTAAGGTATTGTTCATATTAATAATTACTTTCGTGTTTAAATACCATTAATTTCTAAGCAGTAATGTTAAAGTGAGCCATCCTTAATGATTTAAAGCTAGTCCTTGATAAAATCATTCAATGTGCGTAAGATACTAATAGATAACAGAAATTAATTTCACAAGGGATATAATGTCAGATCTTTAACAGCAAAAAAGAAAAGAATTAAAGAAAACTACTCCGCAAGAGACGGTTTTATTATATATAAAAAAGGGTTAGTTGGAATGGACCAGAAAACTTTCCCTTCATCCTGAAATACACATTTTCGTTATTATAACATGACGCCAATATGATTCCCCAAACATAGTATTTGATTTGATATTGGTTTAACAAAAGGTAACTAAACGGTTCGCATCCTAGGAAATTGAGAACGGAATAATACGATCAATTATAACAAATAAGCAATTCAAAATGATTATATATGAAAAGGTGAGAGTTAGTATAATTGAGGTCAAACATTACATTATCAAGTTATACTGAACACAATTTTTATATTTAGCATATAAATGTATAATCCGATCAGTAAGAAATAATTCAACAGAGTTAAGGAATAATGGAACAAAAATCACAAATCAGGATTATAAATGCCAATCAATAGAGAATTCGACAAAATTAACCAAAAGTCTAATAAATAATTATAACTCAACGGAAGTTGAAACGGCTTCAGCAGCATCATCGATTTCACTGGCAATATCTTTCTTAGTAGAAATATATTGTTGAGAAATTGGCTTAATAACTGAGTTGTAGACTAAAGTAGCACCACCAAAGGATGGAATACCAATGTAAATTAAGAAGATGGTTTTAAATAAATAGTAGAATGGAATCCAGTACAAGATAGCCTTTGACCAGAATTCAATGACATTCAAGAAGGCAAAAACAACCCAGTAAGTTAACAATTGAGTATCATCTTTGGTATTAGCTGTTTCTAAAGCGACTAAGGAGAAGTATCCTGGAACAACAAAACCAGCAATGTTTGATAAAAGCTGTCCAACCCCACCGACATTCAAAAAGATTAAGACAAAGTAAACCGAAATGGCTCCTAGAACGGCATAAGATCTTGGTAAACCAGTCTGTGATTCGAATTGATTTAAAACACTATGACCTGCAGTTTTCTTCATTAAATATTCTGTTAGTAATCCAATTCAAATATGTACCTATACCAGTGACATTTACACCTTCGACATCGATATCGATTAGGACTTATTACGATACTTACGCTATCAATTTGAGATAAAAATTTTTTAGCTTGTTCAGGAAAAGTCATTGTTTTTTATAATTGATTAAATTTAAAATTGATTAAGGCTACAGCACTATAGAAAAAGAATAAGCACAACGTAAGAAAGTAAAAGTGGCACAAGAGGATGAAATACAGGGCCATTTCATTTTTCATTGCTTTACAAATTGAAAATTATATGCACACTATAGCTATTTATATAATATAGGGACTATGGACAATGCTTTCGACTACATATTTTAGATATTACTAAATTTGGAATGTCAGGTAGTGAATTAATCTACATAATCACCTTTATTTTTTTGATTTACCCTTTGTTTTGGCACTTCCTTCAAAACCAGCCCTTTTCTTTTTACCGTCAGCGGCTTTTTTGACGACACCAGTAAACTTTCTTAGCTTTGGTTGTTTCTTGCCCTTTTTTCCTTTATTTTCTCTTCTTGCTTTCAAGTTCTCCTCTCTTCTCTTGGCTCTAGCAGCAACGGTATCTTTTACGATTTGTTTTCTTTCTTTCCACTCAACCTCACTCTTTAATTTTTGTTTTTCTTTTCTTTTGAGAGCTTTCTTTAACAATTTTTCATCATCCTTAACTTTTATACCTTCAGCTTGAGCAATAACTTTTTGCCATTGGTCTTTATCCTTTTGTTTTTCTTGCTCTTCAGGAGACAACTGTGCAAGTTTGCGCTTTTTTTGTTCTAATTTCAACAAATGTGCCTTTATATCGTTATTTGCAGGGCCCTTCTGCTTCTTTATTTCGGCTGTCGAACGAAGTCTAATCAAGTCAGAGGTTACTCTGGATCCATCATTAAAGACTATATTACCAAATAACACGGACTGCTCTTGTTTATTGTCTTCATCGTTAGATTCAGAATCAGAATCGGAGTCTTCTTCCTCGAGTTCTTCGTGTTTCCTTTTCAACCTTTCCTGTCTCTTTAACTCCTCTTTTCTTTTACGTTCGGCCAAGATTTGTTCTCTTGACTGCGGTGCTCCTGGTATTTTAGTACCTGGAGCTTTTCTCTTCTCTTTAAGAGTACTTATTTTTGAGGATAGTTTTTCTCTTAATTTTGCTAAATTCTCTTCTCTTTTCTTTTGCTCTTCTGATGTTAGTTCTTTTTTACCTAATTTCTTTGTTTTCTGTTGCTGGTTTTGTTGTTTTGGAAACTTTTCAGTATCGATATTAGAACCATTTACAGAAACCTCGTTACCTTCGTCATCAAATACTAGCAGAACATTATCTTTCATCAACGAGTTGTCTGAATTGCTTGAACCTTCGCTTTTATAGTCATCGTCATCATCGTTACCTGCATCTGCATTAATTATCTCGTCATCATTATCACTTTTATCCTCAATTATAGGCTTTGGTAATTTTTTCATCGACGGTAATGTAACTTTTTTGGCGGTTTTAGCTCTATTATTCATTACATCTTTTGCACTGGCATGAGAATTTGTATAGTCATCCGCCTCTTCTTTTGAGTCTGGATCTAATTTCGCTCTCTTATTCTGTTGCAATTCTTTTTTTGATTTCTTCTTTTGTTGCCATTGATCTTGAGTTGCATCGTCATAGTAGTATTTTGCAGGAATCAATGATAATAATCCATCAAATGCAGATGAATGAGTCTTGAGACGTTCCTAGTTCCTTGTCAGTAAAGTTGCCCACAAAAATTTCCTTGATTGCTTAGGCAATTAAATAATAGTAACATACCTCTAATGTGTTACTCATCTCTATGTAATACCAGTATTAGGAAGTTTTATACAATCTATACTTCATAGGGCTGATATAATACATCTATCTTTAGTGAAAAAAAATTCCCATCGCAAGACGAGCCCTGCTACCAATTATCTGCAGTCTCTCAAGTATTACTTGTATAACCTTCAATATTAACACTTTAGATGGCAATTCTTACAGTATAACTAGCTGAAATTGACCCTTAATCTTAATACCTTCAGTTAGTGATTTATTGGCTATTAGTAGTATTATTTATAGGATATGGAAAATTTTGAATGTGAGTAAATTTCAGCATGTTTGTAAGCTGCACCTATACTCATATTTACACGCTTATTTGATTACCTCGCTTTACTCCTTGTCAAAGTCCATGAGTCGTTAACCATTCAACAGAACAGATAAGAAATTTAGTGTTGATAACAAATTATATCGATATTAAAAGGATTGATATATAATAAAGATGAGTACAGCCACTAACTATTTGATCCTTTCGTTGCCGCAGTCTGTAAACGCCCGTGAATGGTTGGAACAATCATTGCATGGTGGAAAATGCCCACTCTATAATTTCCAGTTACCGGATTTTCAAATTGGTACTTTAGATTCATTGGTTGAAGAAAGCGATGAATTGGCAAAATTAGATCGACAATTGGAGTCATCTGTTTCAAAAATGGTGGATACTTTGGGATCAGTTACTGAGACAAGCTCATTTTCAAGGATTGTTGGCTCAAAGTCAGTTTTAGAATACATTGAGAAATTCCAATGGAACACTTCCAAATATAGGTTAGACAAGCCAATTCATCAATTGGTTGAGGTAATTTCTAATGAAGCTCTTACGTTGGACAACGATGTTAGATCTTCTTATCAAAGCTACCAGACTGCCAAATCCAACTTCTTAGCGGCCGATAGAAAGAAAAATGGAGATTTGTCAATAAAGTCTTTGCATGATATTGTCAAGCCAGAAGACTTTGTTTTGGATTCAGAACATTTAACAACAATTTTAATTGCTGTTCCTAAGAACTTAAAATCGGATTTTAAAAACTCCTACGAAACCTTAACTCAATTTGTCATACCAAGGTCGGCAAATGTTATCGCTACGGATCAAGAATTCTCCTTATATACAGTTACTTTATTCAAAAAATACCAACAAGAGTTTGTTAACCTTGCGAGAGAACGTAAATGGCATCCTAGGACTGATTTTGTTTATTCTGAAGAGTCTATAAATAATTTAAGAAAGGAATTTGATATAACCAAAGCAACAGAATCAAAAACCAAGAATGATTTGGTTCGTCTTGCTAAAACTGCATACTCAGATATTTTTGCCGCTTGGTTACATATTAAAGCTATAAGAGTTTATGTTGAATCAGTTTTAAGATACGGTTTACCTCCACAGTTTGATTATTCTTTAATTAAATTTGATAAAAGTAACATTAAAAGCTTAGGAAAAGCAAAGAAAGAATTAATTAATAAATTTGGTTATTTAGGTGGTGATGGATTTTCCAACAAGAGTAATTTACATGAATATGCATCATTAGTCGATGCTGAGTATGAGCCATTTGTTTTATATGATCTTGAAGTTGTCTAACTCATATTTAGCCCAAAAAGAGTAATCTTTTAGTTTATTTCTTTATCTTACATAATTTTATACTATCATTTATATTCTAATTCTTTGTTATTTCATTATAATTCATTTTTCTATTACATATACAAAGACTATATAATGTTTAGTGTTAGACAATAAATTATAGATCAGAACTATCTACTTGCAAATCAAGTACAAAAAACAAAGCTCGCACTCAGGATTGAACTAAGGACCAACAGATTTGCAATCTGCTGCGCTACCACTGCGCCATACGAGCTACTCTTGTTGCTTTTGTTTGAACTTAGTATTGATGTCGAGATAAATATGTTACATTCCTAAATTTGAAGTCATGTGATCAAATTTACTATATTCATTATAGGAGAGGCAATCGATCTGAACATTCCATACCATAAATGCAACATTAATTGATTGATAGTAACTATTAAACTTCCAATCAAAGATGTCGGACGAAGATGACTTCTTGTCTGAAGAATCATATGAATTTGAATTTGAAGAAGATGAAGATGAAGAGGTTCAAGAAGACAATAATGAAGAAGATTATAAAATAGTGTGTATAATGTTTCTTTTCTCTTCCAGGAGTTATTCGTGATCACTAACCGGTTGACAGGAAAATAAATATTATAATGCTAAAGCATTAAAAGATGATGACCCTGAGGCTGCAATAAAAGAGTTTGAGAGTATAACGCAATATAGTCAGGATGATAATAGTATAGAATGGATATTTAAATCCTACAAACAAATAATTAAAATTAATTTTTATTCTCAGCAATATGAAGAGTCAATAAAGTACTTAAAGCGGTTAATTGAGATTATTCCAAAAGTAAATCAAAGTTATGCTGAAGAATCGATGAGTAAAATCTTGAATAATTATTCAACTTCCAGCGACACATCATTTGTTACCCAGTTATATGATATAATATTAAACTTCTTAAGTGAAAGTAAGAATACAGGGGGTAATAATGACAGATTGTGGATGAAAATAAATATTAATAAATTGAATATTTTTTTGGAAAATAAAGAATTTGACAAGTGTCCTGAGTTGATTAAAGCCATCAATGATAAGTTGGAAAAAGTTTCTGAAATGACTAGAAATTCTTACTCTTTAGAAGTGATAGCGGCGGAGATTGAATATTATTCTCATATGAAAGACATCAAGCTTTCAACGTTAAATCAATTATATAGAAAAAGCTTGACGATTTCAACAGCAGTTACCCATCCAAGGATTATGGGAATAATTAGAGAGTGTGGCGCAAAGATCCAATTTTATAGAGGTAATTATGAGAAAGCAAGACTAGAATTTTATGAGTGCTTTAAAAACTATGATGAAGCAGGTTCTTCGTTAAAGAAAAAAATTCTAAAGTATTTGACCTTATGCTCGATATTAACAGAAAATGAAGTTAATCCTTTTGAATCTCAGGAAACTCAAACTTATTCTCAATTGCCAGAATACGCAAACTTAATGTTATTGATTAAATTTTATGATGAGCTAGATTTGAATGGATTCAACAAAATAATAAAGAAAATTAACATAGAAAACGACCCATTACTGGATGATGAAATATTCAAACATGCTTCAAATGAAATCTTGAAAAATTTGAGATCGAAAATTATTATTCAATATTTGAAATCCTTTAAAACTATTAAATTTAGCTACATTGCAAATAAATTGAGTATTGATCAAAATACTTTGGAATATATTATTCTTAAGCTAGTTACTCAAGGTAAATTATCGAATATAAAACTAGATTTTGTTAATCAATATATTGAAACAAATGACGCAAAACCTAGAACATTACCAACAGCATTTGACTCGAAAGAAGTATATTATAACTTAAAGTCTTTGGATGCGATAAACTTTAATTCAACTGCTTCAAATGGCTTCCAATATTCCGACGACAATATGGATATTGATTATGATAGACCAAGAACCGCGACTTCGATTTTCGATCAAGATATATCATTGTCAACATTAAGAAGTACTGGCAGTAAAGAATCAAATGATTCTATTTTAACTAAATTTTTGTTCCTTACAGAAAAACCATCAAAGGATTCTGAATGGTTTAATCAGATTCATTCGTGGTTGCAATACCTATCAAGTGCTATTCCTGCTCGGTTCAAGCATGAATTAAGTCAAAAGGATCAAATATTCTCGGAACAAAGAGCTGAAAATATTCAAAGTACTACAAATTTAAATACTCTAAACAACGTGGATAATGATCATACCAGGAGAAATTCAATTATGGGTAATTTAGGTTCAAATATTGCTAGTCGACCTCCAGATGATGTCCATTATGGTGATAATAATGAAATTGATAAAATCGATGCTTTGAAAAATTGGTGTAGCGAACTTAAAACCTACAAGGATAATTTGGTAGCTGCTCATTACAATTAATTTTTGTGCAGATTAGCCCTAAGAAAATTTATAAATTTAATTTCGAGGTTTGTAGAAATTGCGTCGCTACTGGTAGAGCTCACTTAACGCTCAGCTTCATAAATCTTCCTGAAAATTTTTTACACTCTTTCTTGAACTCTTTTCCATCAACAATTATCAGTAGCAAAAAGTAAGTTTGAGTGAAGATATAGTGCAGGCTATTAATCATAATTCATTCACATATGATTATAATTTTATGCGTTATCGTCATGATTTACCCATTTTACAATGTCTCGGGTACAAAGTGAAATCAACTAACACCTAGATGAAGTGATTTGAATGTATTAATAATCTGCACATCAATTAAAGTAAATTCATTAATACTAACTTAGATAATAAAGGCTATTATTATTTTCTTATAGATATTCTCAAATACAAAATAATAGTTACTGAAGAAAAAGATTTGTAGATTTCTATGATTGATTTCATCAAGTTGTTTTAAAGCTATAATTCGACTGTCTTTATTTTTTATCACTAAAACAGCCACTAAGATGTCAATAATGAGCGATAGCTGTGGTCAATGTTTAGTTGGCTAAGTGCCGCTTCGAAATGGAGTGTGCAATTAGAACATCAATTCATGTCCGCAAGGAAATAAACAATTTAGGAGCAAATCCTTCGTTCTCTAGCAATATCTTGTTGTATACCACTAGTTAGATGGTCCAGTTGAGTCTGATGAGTCCAAAGGATAGCTGAATATTATTGATTATGTTTGACATAGTTTTATGTAACGCCTAATATGTATGTGATAGTTGCATTAGCAATTTGTTCAAATATAACTTTGATATCCGACTTGAAAGGGTATAAAACATTTCAAATGGGTATATAAACATAAACTAGAGGTTTATTTACATATTATACGATTAATTATTTGGAATATTCATCAAGATGTTGGAGTATTAGCTAGGAGGCAATGTTCTAGAATTGAATAGTCACAACTATAAAAACTAGAAAACCTCCTAAAATGCATCCACGATAGTCAAGATAGCATTGGATGGAGTTCCCAAATATGCGTTTGAGATGCTACTTCAATTCATATTTGTTGAAAGCTTACAGTTAATAATTTTAATAATATAATAAAAATGTATTAATGGGAAAATTTTTTAGCTTCTTGTTTTTACTAAATTTTGCTATAAATTATATATCTGGTATAAGAGTCAAATGTAGAATGTATTTGTGCTAATGAGCTCGGATAATTTTGCTGTCTATGATGAAGTAGCAAATGTTTCATTTATTTAGACATCTTTACAAGAGAATGAATTCATTATTTTGCAAGAAAACATATACTGCTTCCAAAATAAATTAAAAATAGCATCTTTCCACTTAATTCTAAAACAAATTTGGTATCATTTTGGAATTTGGAAGGTGATTACAAAGATCAGTGCATTGTATTGATGTATAAGGTTGATTAATCTTCATAAAGCCTAACGTAACATGGTGCAAAAATTAAATTTAAAACAATTGCGCAAACCCGGAATCGAACCGGGGGCCCAACGATGGCAACGTTGGATTTTACCACTAAACCATTTGCGCTAATGAGAAATGATTCCGCCCAGGATCGAACTGGGGACGTTCTGCGTGTTAAGCAGATGCCATAACCAACTAGACCACGGAACCTTTTCTTATATATGTCAGAGTTCTTGGGATATATATATATACTCTAACTAATAAAGTGAACTTAAATAGGTTGTTATATTAAAGGAATATATCTTAAGCTGTATTTAGCCTATATTTAAGTTAGCCAATAAAATAGTAAGTGAGATTTCATGGAAATATCACTTCTATTTATATTCTTTAATTTGGTTATAAAAGAAGGAATCTGATATATCATATTAATGATATATAGAAAATATGATATATCTGTTTTCTTACAATATATTACATTCTTTAGCTTGGCAACCACTTAATTAGTTACAACCAATTCGTAGCACATAAATAGAAGCCATATTTCCCTGAAATATGACTTATTGCTAATTCCTTCCTCAGCAAGATAGAGAACTCTTTAGTTTATAAAATCTATTCAAGCTCACTTATTTAGTTAGAATATATATATTAATATATATATATATATCCCGAGAACACTAACAATAATTTGTGTAAGGATACCTCCTATCCTTATATATATACCACATTCTTTCTTATAACTCCCACATTCTCCAAACTCGCTAATTATATAAATCTCTATAATGGTGCAAATTGTATTTTGAGAAAGTAAGCTTTTTTAATATCATTTTTATAACTACCCTTAAAATACACATAATTGAGGTTTCTAGGCTTAATAATGGCCACTGAGTTCTTCTACGTAGAAACTAGAACCTCTTTCCAGCTTTATATGGTTCCAGTTTTCTAACATGATTTGTAAGGATATAACAGTGGCTATATAAGTAGTATCAGGTAAATAAGCTTTAGAGATGTTCCAAATAAGCTAAGGAGAATACCACACAACATACAAGGACTTGGAATATAAAAGGTAAGCGAGGTATCCTAGTTCGTAGAAGAGAAAAGTAACTAAGGGTCCTGGAAGTAGCTAGATCGTAGTAATTAGTTTTTTTTAGTCAGAATCCGTGTTTAGTTATACAAGTATTATTAAGGTTATAAGCTATGGCAACGTTAAGTCCCTAGGTAATTACTACATTTTGACCCAGTTCCCTTACAATTGGTATAAGTTAATAATAATGAATATATATGTAGAATATCTAATATGTTTCAGATTAATACGTTGTATAACAAAATGGTAGAGGCAGGCTCCATTAATAAAAAGTAGTCCGGATACCCAAGTTTTGAACAGTAAAAGAGGAAACTAAGAGCCCGAGAAATGACTAGATAGCAGCATTTAACCTCATCTATTTAGAATCCTGTTTTGTTAATCGTACAAGTGTTATTAAAGCAACAAACAGATATAACATCAGATCTCTAGGAAATCGCTTCTTCTAATTCCAATTCCCTTACGATAATTTTTTTCGATACTCAATATATATCTCCAGAGTGATATAATTAGGTTAAATTCCTGATTTTATTCAAATAAAATTATTTTAATTATTATAAGATTTGACATATACAATGAATCTTTTATGAATATCTCAGCACTTCTTGTGATTATTCCAAAGAGTATTTTTTCCTGTTTATTTGAGCTTATTTGATGAGTATTTATTGCTTCTAAAAGTCTTTATAAACTTCATCTATTCGATTTTGCAGCAATTTTTTTCACAAGGTTATCTTAAATACTTAAATCAGGAAAATGAAATTGATAAAAAATAACACAATCACATCTTGTTAAAATGCGCTTAAGAAAACTAATAAATACTTGTAAATGCAAATATAAATATTTTATTCTTGAACTTGTGTAAAAATGATGGAGGAAGTACAAACACTTTGTGGCAATAGATAGAAATTTTGAAAAATCGCATTAACTAGATTGGCCGCAAATAAACCATCTCTGTTTAAGACTTAAATCCGTTTAAGACTTAAATCTGTTTAAGAGACACTTTTAATATCTCAAGCAGATAATTGAATAATACAATTCATATGTTCAAGAACTTTTTTCCGAAAATAGCTTCAGGAGTTTCAAGCTCGTTAGCTGGAGATATTTCTTCACGATCAGATGTAGCCGCTCTGGAATCTACAAGTTCAAGGCAATCGAGTAGTGGTTCAACAGAGGAAATTAACAAGTCTGACATTCCTTCCTTAAAGAGGCGTCATTCATTTTCCCACCCTTATGTAGTTTCTGTGTTGGAAGAAGAAAATAACAAACACGAATGTTCTGAATTGAGTATAAACCCCTTTGATTCCCCAATATTAAAAAGAAGTAAAAGTCTCTCTTTTCATATTGTTAAAAAACCAAGTATTTCGAGCTTCAAAAGAAAAATTATCAAATCTGTTCATTTCGATAAGTCGATTGAAAGAGATGAAGAAGAAATTGTTAAAATTCCAAAAACAGTATCAAATTCAACCCAATTTCCAATTCATGATGAACAGAACTCACCTCAAAAATCTTTGTCGTCGGATTATAGTGATGGATCAATCAATTCAAGTAATGATGAAAATATTAGATTCAACTCAATGAAAGACTATAGGCTATATGAAAATGAAGTTCAGAGAACTTATTCATTAGAATTGAATGATAGCATTGATCCAAATTCAACTGGCGATAGCCCCGACACCATTAATGGATCAAGGAAGGATGACGAAGAATGGTTCAATAGGATTGCCAAAGACCTGATCCATTTAAATTTAGATAAATCATCAAATGGTCTGATTAGTTTAAGAACTAGCGAAACACGTTCCGTCGCCGATTCAAAAGGAGAAGGAGCCCACCAAAACTCACGATTTGACTATAAAATAGCTGAAAATTATTTAATTAATGATCCCAACGATGAATTAAGAATAAAAAAGAATTCTAGTTTGGATCAAGATGGGGTAAGGGGCTTGATTTCCTTTGAAGATGATCCTACTTTTCGAACAGTAGCTGATAATGAGATAGAAATTTCAGAGCAAAAGATTAATAAGATCCTAAAGAATCTTTCAGTTTTCAATCTGCAGAACAGATCATTAAACTATAAAGATAATATTGAGTTATTTTCAATCTTTTTAAAGCTTTCTGAAGAAGCAAATAATCTGATTGTTAAAAGAGATCTAGATATTGCTGAAATAACCAGAAAACTAGAATCTGCGGAACACCAAATGTTTGAGAAAGAGATCGTTCTACAGGAATGTAATTCACTAACTGAAAAGATGAAGGCATTAAACGTGTACAAAGCAAAGTTAGAGAAAGAGCTTGCCACATCTAAGGAACAACTAGATGAATTAAAAATACATCAATCAAATAAATGTAGCAAATTGGAAGATGAATCGTTCTCACAAGATAATGAAAACAACCTAAAAGTTGAAATTATAAATTTATTCCAAAAGTATGATAAGGTAGTTGACCTAAAAACAGATATTAAAGAGTATATCAAAGATTTATTAGTAAGTAATAATTCGTTAAAAGATGAAAATACCAGATTAAACAAAGAGTGTGAAGTTAAGGTTGAAGAATTAGAAGGGTTACTACTATCCCAGCAGGTTCGTTTAAGTAATGAAAAGTCAGCCAAAGAAAGCATCATCCTTGAGTTTGATAATGAAATAAATATAATTGACGAAAACTTTAACTTCGATGATTATTTTAAACAACTCCTAGTTGAGAACAAAGACCTTAAAGAGGATAACAATAAACTTGTCGAGGAAAATCATTCAAAAGAAAAGGAGCTCAGTTCACTAAATGAATCACTAAAAAATTACAATGATGCTTTAAAATCAGTTAGAATGGGTTTAGATACAATTGTCAACGAGAAAGAAGAACTTGTTGTAGAGCATAATATATTAGCAGCCAAATTTAGCAATCTCGAAAAAGAGAAGTGTATCTTAATTGAAAAAGTTGAGGAAGTATCAAGAGAACTTGCCAGCAAAAATGATGAACTTAGAAAAGCTAATGATTCCTTCTTTGAAGTTCAGTCAAATATTATGATCCTTCAAGAAGAAAGAGATGAATTAAAATTGAAAAATGAAGAATATATTGAACAAATGAGAGAAAGTGATACTTTATTACGAGAGAGCCTGTTATCGATCGATAAAATGAATGAAAATATTAATTTACTAAAGAAACAAATGGACTTAGAAATGGATAAAAAGGAGTTCCAAATTAGCAGTTTAAACGAAAAGATAAATGAAAAGGACTCAATAATTAATGAACTCAAAGACAACTCAATTCAGCAATCAATAAAGCTAGACGGCATCGATGTTTTAAAAAAGGAAATGAGCCAGATTAGAAGCAATAACGAGAAATTGACTAACGATAATCAGAAATTGATTCAATATAATTATGAAGCTTCAAAAGTCTTAAAGTCATTGAATAATCATATTGAAAAAATCACTGTGTCTAAAAGCACTGTTGATAAAAGACTAGATGAGTCTAACAAATCGAATGAAATCCTTTGTGATATTATGAAGCAATTTTTTAAATTAAGTTTTGAATATTTGCTGCCAATGGTGTATGATGAATCTGCTGACTATTTTAAAGAGTTATATAAAGAATTTATTCAGAAAGATATATTCTGCCAAAATGATATAGCTTTAATCAGTAAGATTGTTCATTTCATTATTAGATCCATTTCTGACCTTGTTAATCAATATTTAGTTAATGAAGAACTATTAGAAACTGAAATAGAAAAAAGAAATAACAATTATCAAATTATGTTAGATAAGTTAACTCAAATTATGGAAGAAAATCTTTTGAAGATCAACTCAAGCAAAGAAAATAAAATAATAAGTCCCCCGAAGAGTAAATACAAACCTTGCAAAACCAAAAATATTCATTATATCAATTAATTATTCTTGCTAGGAATATACATCTACAGTTTATAAATATTATTTAGTAAAACATGTGTCAACATAATTGCTATTTTGTAATAAACCAGTCATAATTCCAGGTAAAATTTCTACATGTAAAGGTTCAAAAGGAAAATTTTCACCATCAACAGATAGATAATGGTTTTTAGGATCCTTTAACTTAGGAACTAATCTATATCCTAAAATTTTGGCATGATGAATCTTTTTGTTATGAACATGCAATCCTTTATCTAGAGATAGCAAAATCGAAACAGTCTCAGCAATTGAGCTATTGGTATCGCTTATAACCATATCCATTGTACCATCATTGGGTAATGCTGCTGGAAAAAATTGTACATCATGTGAAACATATGGCATTTTACCAACATACAAAATATTCAAATTTGACGAAATTTTATCCGAAATCTTTATCCAATTGCTTGGTAAAGGTTCATCTAATTTTGGAAAGCTTAAATTAAGATCGTCCTCTGTTAATTTCTTCAAAGAAGTAAAATTTTGTTGACAATGATTGTTAAAATGATCCGATAATTCTTCCTTTGTTTGAGTAAAATAATTGACATATAAATCGCATGGATACTTAGATTTATTAAGTACCCCACGGACAACTCCTAAATCAAACCTGATTGGTCCCATCCATCTTAAATGTTCCGTGCCAATATCTGAATCAGCAATAATCCCATAGCATTGTGTTAAAAATGATAATTTGGTTGTCTCCTTCTCACCTGTGCCTTGAGTAACAGCCATTAAATCCAACTTAGTTCTTTCAGCTTTTAACATTAAAAATGTAGCTAATGTTGCATCATTACTTCCATGAGTGCTTAGGGAAAGAGCATTTCCGGAGCCACTTGGTAATTGCGTTATGGCAATCTTATTAAAAGCTTCTAAACCTTTATCTGGTCTTTGATAAAATCCATTAATAACTTCATGAGGTATACCATCACCAGAACAACAAGCTATTATATCATAATCCTCAACGTTCAAGTCTTTAGCAATGTCCAAAGCATGCAGATGATATTTTGTTTCAAGATATGTAATTTTCACCTTGGCTGCATTTAGAATAGGTAGGACTTCTGATTCATATATTTTTGCTGCCTTACCCTGACCTCCGTGGGGGTTAATCAAAACTAAAACTGACGGCTGAATAAGATTATTTTTATAGGACTTTGCAAGAATTTCACTGGAAATTTCATTTAGCCCAGATATACTATTCTGGATCTGAACCTGAATCTTCCCCGGTCTAATGACACTTTCAGAGGGATGAATGTATGTAACTTCTATTATATCTTGCTCGTTTTTACTGTCAACACTTTCACACCATAGTATATATTTGTATGGAATGCATGATATACGTATTCCTTTATTCAGCTTTGGGCTTCCTAAACATGTTGAAAACATATTACCATAGCATTCAGTATCCTTATTATCACCGTAAGCTTCTAACCATTGTTCCGAAATTCTAATCCCAATACTGTCCACAGATGCTTGTATAACATCATCTTGGCCATAAACCAACCTCTCCGATGACATTATTTTAGTTATTAAATTAAATGAACCTTGAATTTGTATAAATAAATATAAATATTATAGATAATCGAGCCGTAGGAGTTTACATTGTCCTTTTCCGAATTTGGAAGGACAAGCAAGTTTGATGAGGAAACCATAATGGTTGAACAAAGATGTTGGGGTTGGTGAGGACTTAACTTCCTCAACGAAACCGGAGGGTTGGCCGAGTGGTCTAAGGCGGCAGACTTAAGATCTGCTGGACGGTTGTCCGCGCGAGTTCGAACCTCGCATCCTTCACTAATTTTTTAAAAAATGTTCGTTGCAGCACCCCTTGTATGGTTATCTACAGAATCAGGATAAGGAAGAAGTAATACACTTCCAAAGTGAACATCAAACGTAATTTTATTGAACTATATCTTTTATCTTTTAGTTTTCGACTTAGGTCTTATTTAAAAACTGTTTCGGTTAGTTTCTAGGTGAATTGGTATTGTATAGTTTAAGTTTGGCTTTCTAGCATGGGCTTTGGTGGACTAATTGCTAACAAGGATATTAAAATCGTTGAAAAGAAAGTGAAGGAAGTTTCTCAAAGTCATCATTCAAATTATAGTTCTGGGTACTGGCCCAATGAAACACACAGTGAAGTAGTTGGTAATAATGAAAATTTACCATGGATCCAGATCCAGATCTATACACATAATGTAAGACAGGACACTAAGAACTTAGCAAAAAATGAAAAACCTTGGTCTATTAGAAAAAAGGAGTAATTAAAAGTATAATTACGCAGTCCAAACGACTTCTGACATTAGTTGGGTTACAGGAAGTTAAAGAAAATCAGCTAAATGATATTTTAAAAGGATTGGGCAGTGAGTGGTCGTTTTTCGGAGTTGGTAGAGATGATGGTAAATCAAAGGGTGAGTTTTCGCCAATTTTATTCAAGAACACTGAATGGGAACTATTATCAGGCAGGATATATTAGTTAGGAGAAACGCCAGATTATCCGAGTAAAGGTTGGGATGCAGCTTATCCAAGAATTGTCACTGTTGGTACTCTCAAACATAGGCAACTGGGAAAAATTGTTAAGTTCTTCAATACCCATTATGACCACAAGGGAAAATTAGCAAGAGTTAATTCATGCAAACAAATTGTTGACTTAATGAATTAAATGCGAGGAGTTAGTTTATTATGTGTTGATTTTAATAGTGAACCGCATGCTGAAGCATATGAGACATTATCTCAATATTTGGGTGATGCTTCATGCAATTGCGAAAGAAGATTGGGTTTTGAACATATAATAACCGGTTTTAAATTAGGTAGTAAAGAATCATAATAAATGATTTTATTTGGGCACCAAAAGGTTTACAGATTTTAAAACACGGAGTATTATCTCATGAATACGATGGCTATTTGATTAGCGACCATCGTCCTGTTACCGCTGTTTTTAAAATATAAATTTATTTTATATACCTTAAAACATGATTTCCCGAAATATATTTTTCTCTTATTATATACCCTTGGTTTTTGGTTTCTTGATCTAACTTTTACATTACATTATAATAATATATAAGATTATACACTAATAAAAATATTAAGTTTATAATAATTTAAAAATCTATTCATCAGTTTTTAAATCTTCACCGCTTAAAATAAATGGTTCAGGTAATGGAGCCTCAGTAATATTTAATTGTCTAACGGTCTTGATAATTTCAACTTTTTGGTCTGCCTTAGTGTCTTCCAAAACAATTATACCACTAGTGCCTCTGACTCTTCTTACTGGAACAAATCTGTCATCTTTTGCAAATGAGATATAATTCGATTGGGCTGGCAAAACTCTAGTTAAGTTTTCAATTTCATATGGAGTTTTAGAATAGCGGATCGTAAGCGGCTCATCTTTAATTTTGGCTTCTTCACCAGCCTCTTCTTTTGGTGTTTGTTCTGCTTTCTGTTTAGACTCATTTTCATCAATTTCCATTTTATCTTCCGCAGCTTCAGACTTAAGACCATCTTCTTGCTTTTTAGCTTGATTTTTCCTAGCTCTGGCCTTTGCTCTAGCAGTTGTTGATAAAACTGCAGTAGTAATTCTATCAGGTTGCTTTTCTTTCGATTCTTCGACCTTTGGTGGATACTGAAATAATTCTGGTTTAGCGTGACAATTAAGCTTAAACTTAGGGGCCTTTAAATCTTCCTTAACACCGATGATTGAAGTTGGAGCAAACGATAATGATAGGAAATGAGCTAATGGGAACCAGTACCACGACTGGACAAAAACTGTTAAACCAACAATTGCTTTAATATTTAAAGTATTAGTTTGTGCATTCTCTAAATTAATAGTAACGTTACGGCCACCAGCATCAATTATACCTTGAGCAAGTGTAGCACCAAATTTAGCTAATGCATCCTCATGCTTATTTTTAATTGTATCAGCATATAATTTAGTAAAATCTTTAACTTTTGGATAAACATTTTCATTTTGTTGAATTAATATCATAGCAGTTGCCATTAAAGCACCTTGTCTTACAAAATCAACAGGGTCTTTAGTTAATGGTTCTAAAACATCAATGGCAGCTGGCAAACATCTACCAGCACATGAAATACCTAAAGCTAACGCAGTACCATAACGAACATGTGGGTTATGAGACTGAGATAATAATTCAACTATTTGCGGAGCAGCAGTATAATCACGAATCAATAAGAAGCCCAAACCCAAAACAGATGCTCTTCTAACATTATCTGATGGATCAGAAACAGCGTAATGCAACAATTTTTTAATAGCACCGTTATTACCAGTACCAGCATAGGCCAATGCAATTGCGAAAGCACCACCATATCTCAAGATTGAACTTTCTTGTGACATTAATTTTTCAATTATACTATCAGCTTTTTCTTCTCTACCATAGTTTAATAAAGCAATACCAATAGCTAAACCACGAATAATATTTTCGTGTTGAGTTTCTTGGGCATAAGTTAACATATCATTAATAGCATTTTCATTACCTGAACCTAACATAACTAAACCCATCGCTAAACCAGCAGCTTGACCTGATATAGCAGAATCAGAATATAATACCACTTTTAATGCTTCATAAAGGCTTTCATTATTGGACGCCATACCAGCAACACCACTACCAAGACAAGCACCGTGTAACATAATATCAGTTTCATTGCTACCAGCAGAATTACCATGCTCATCGATGAACAGTTTTAAGTAGTCGATGGTTTCTTTACCATGACCAGCAAATATTAAACCAAGAGCAAATAACGAACCACCTTTAGTATGTGGTGCACCAGAAGAACCTGGCAAATAAGGTTTCAAAATATTATGACCTTGCGATAAGTTACCTTTATGAATAACTCCCAAAGCAGCAGTTGCGGAAAATTTAGACCAGTTAGTAGCTTTACCCAACCATTCTAAATTTTTTCTGAAGAAGGAATCATCAGTGGTGCCGGCATGCATAAAAGCGTTAGCAAAAGTAACAGCTGAATGGAAAATCGAGCTTCTTCCTTCTAATAAATTTTTGGTCTTATTTAAAATCGTAATATCGGTATTATTATTTTTGTATAAGAACGTTATATCTAAATCACAAGTTGGAACACCACTTAAAATGTATAATAACCTTGATTGAGTGAGTTCAAGCGGGTCAAATAAATCATCACTTTTTAATTCATTAATAACATCATCTAATAATTCCTTTGAAGCAGCACTTACTAAGTCAAACGCACCTTGGTAGGCAATTAGTTTTTCCTTCTCCTTAATTAATTTCTTAAAAATATGGCTAGCTAATTTGGAATCATTTAATTGAACAACAATTTTAAAAATCGTAAAAAAATCCTGATTTTTCTTTAACGATAAAAGTAAATCAATCAACGAATTTAAAACATTAGTTCTAAAGGTTGTATTATTGATGACCGAATTTGAACAAATCAAAACATAATTTATTAAGTTTAATGCATTTTCTTCATTAACTTTAATTTGTTGTTTCAAAATGGATTCAACAATATCTAACCTAAAACTTTCTAATGCAATACCTAATGCCAACTTCAATTCGTTTGATTTAATGCATTTTTCTAACATTCTCTCAAAAATTGCAGTCAACTGAGGATCAATCCTAACCGATTCGTCAACATACTTCTTTTGAGACAATGAGGTATAAAGATTAATACATTGAGAAACAATGGTTTCAATATATTGAGATTGCTCTTCGATATTAAATTCGTCACCTGCAAAAAGCGAGTATTTTACTGATGCTTCAAAATCTCCCAAGTTGTAGTAAACTTTTGAAATAATCAAAGCGGCTAACGCTCTCTTCTCAAATGATTCATCTTCATATAGTTCTTCTAAATCGGTAATATTATTGGCAATTTCAGCCCATAATTGATCCACTATTTCATTTAGCGAGGTTAAAGCGTATGTTTTTAAACTTGAATCCTCTTCACCTAGTAAGGCTAAATATGGAGCAGCTGAAACTAATGCCATTATGTGTTACTCTTTATATGCGACAGAGGATTATAATTCAATTGTAATAAGTAAGAATAATGAAAATTAGTTTAAAGGTCTTTGATTCTTATATATTCATATAGTATTGCCACCAGAACGATATGAATTCTACAGTAGACTCTCGAAAATTATAGTGTCACAAAAACGAAGAGATCTCGTAGGTTACCCGGTCATGCTAAAACTACTATAACCACCATCTCACCTAGTCTAATATACTTATTAATTAATTGAAGAAAGAAGAACTATACCTATAAGTACATGAGTTATTTAAGATACAAGAGTCAAAAACTTTGTTCTTTTATTATATTTCATCATTTTTTTTATTTAGAACGGATATTTAAGTTGTAATAGCGCTATCCGCTTAGTATAATAAACGAGTAGCTATCTTGTAAGGAGTTTGTTCTAATTGTTCATACAATGATTTGATATCAGCGATATCAACATCAGAAATATCTGCCATTAAATAAGCGACATCACCTCTTGAGTCAGTGAATTGTTTTTCAATATTATGATTAGACAAGATATTATTAACAGTCTTTAAGACACCAGGAACATTTTGATGAATGTACAAAACTCTGACAGAATTTTGTTGGTCCAAGTCTAAAGCTCTTAAAGAAACTTCTGGGAAGTTGACAGCACCGGTCGAGTTACCTTCATTAATGTATTTTGTCAAGGCGGTACCGACTTCAACACCAATTGCTGATTGAGCTTCTTCAGTTGAACCACCAATGTGTGGGGATAAAATAACGTTTCTTAACGAGCATAATTCTGAGGCCCATTCATTTAATTGACTGTTAAACAAGTTTTCACCGTTCTTAGCTGGCTCATGAGGAAAAACATCTAAAGCAGCACCAGCAATTTTACCTGCTTTCATAGCTTGAACTAAGGCAGGAATGTCTACAACAGTACCCCTTGAAGCATTGATAACATAGGCACCGTCTTTCATAGCAGCAAATTGTGGAGCACTTAATAAGTTGCTGGTTTCTGATGTAGCAGGAACGTGGCAGGAAACGAAATCTGCTTGTGTTAATAATTCATCCAAGGTGTCGATTTGCTTCGAATTACCTAAAGCCATGATCATTTGAATATCATGATAGATAACATTCATACCCATAGACTCAGCCAAAACAGACAATTGGGAACCAATATGACCGTAACCGATAATACCTAAAGTTTTACCTCTGATTTCCCAACATTTAGCACTAACTTTGTTCCATGTACCAGTATGCATTTCAATGGAACGGTCACCTAATTGTCTAGCTAAAGTAATGATTTCAGCAATTACCAATTCAGCAACAGATCTTGAATTTGAAAATGGAGAGTTAAATACAGCAATACCTGACTTGGCAGCGCATTCTAAGTCAACTTGATTGGTTCCGATACAGAAACAACCAATAACAACCAAATTTCTCGCATTTTGTAACACCTTTTCGGTCAATTTAGTTTTTGATCTGATACCAATTGCATGAACATCTTTAATTTTTTCAATCAATTCTTCTTCTGGTAATGAAGTTTTGTAGAATTCAACTTGGTAGCCTTGATTTTGAAAAATATTAATAGCAGTTTGATTCACGTTTTCTAATAATAAAATTTTGATATCTCCAGTTGAGAATGGTTTTAAAGCCTTTGTTGGTTTCTGTGGTGATGGAATATATTGGCTCAAATATGATTGTGTTGGAGAAGTTGAAACAGCATTTGGTGATCCTGAGATATTCAAAGCTTTTTGAAAAGTCTGTGCAATTTGTTGAGGGGATGACATACTTTTATACTATTGTTTATAAGAAAACGAAGCCAACTAATACTAATCGGTTATAATTTTATAAAAAAAGTTAAATTTAATCTACAGGAGAATGAAACAAAAAGAACAAAAAAGAGGAAATTTCCATTAACCTTTATAGCTTGATTATATCCTAAGAAAAAAATTTCAAAATGAGTAAATTTTCCGGTTACCTGTGAATCACGTGAGATATAATAATTTTACCTTCTAAATTTAACATTTCAGTCAATAAAAAAAAATATAGGGGAGCTAAATAATACATCTCATGAATGGAAGTTATATATAACTCTGAAATATCGATCAAATGCGCAAACATAAGATAAAGAATAAGTATGATTGATGTAGTTGTTTGATGTTAGATGGTGCTTATCTGGGGTAAACACTTGAAGACAAACTAGCCAAATTGACTCTGTTGTATCGCCAACCTCGCCGGTGACTCGGTCGACTCAGTTAGGCACATACATGACTCTATCATTATTGCAGATTAGCATTTCCAGATGAGCTTCGAGCATGTGAAATCCGCCGAAAATTTAACAGCCGAAAATACGGAGATAACAATTAAAACACATCACGCGATCGCTCATGTGACTTTTTAGACTTTTGGTTTTGTGTCAGATCATATCTGTTGTATAATGGTATAAACATATAGATAACCGAAGACAGTGTTTACCTGAAGATATTTTTACTGTAATTCCTTGGTATAGAACTGCCCATCTGGAGTCCTATCAAAGATCATTCTGATAGCTTACTAAGATGTCAGACTTGATAACTTCTAAGTCTCCCAATCAGTCGAAGTTAGATCAGCTGACTTCACCGTTCAACTTACTGTCTTCATCTTTATTATCCACTCCCAAAATAAGCTGTATTGAAAACAATAATATTAAAGTGATATGCCGGTTTAGACCGCTTAATGGTTGTGAATTAGGTAAGGGCCATCAGATAGCAGAATTTCCGAACAATTCGACAGTCTCGATTCATGGGAAAGAGTATTCTAATGCTTTCACATATGATAGAGTGTTTAATGAAAATTCCAGTCAAAGAGATATTTATGAGTATTCGATTAGTCAGACTGTGGATGATTTCCTAAATGGATACAATGGTACTGTGTTGGCATATGGACAAACAGGATCCGGAAAGTCATATACAATGATGGGGCCATCAATTGAAGACGATGTTCATAAAGGATTAATTCCCCGAATATCGGAGAATATCTTCAAGCAAATTAGCCAAGGATCCATCGATGTTGAATATACAGTCAGGGTGTCTTATATGGAAATTCACATGGAACAAATTAAAGATTTGCTTAATGTATCATTGACTTCTCCATCGAAATTCTCTATTCATGAAGACAAAATCAACGGCATTTACGTTAAAGGATTATCGCAAGCATTTGTGTCGTCACCAAAGGAATTAAATCATGTACTAAGTCAAGGACTCAAAGCCAGAGCCATTGGCTCTACTAATATGAATCTTGAATCATCAAGGTCTCATGCAATATTTCAAATCAAATTATCACAGAAACAATTACTGACCGGTACAATCAAGAAAAGTCATTTATTTTTAGTCGACTTAGCTGGATCTGAGAAAATAGATAAAACTGGAGCGGTGGGTCAAACTTTAGAAGAAGCTAAAAAGATCAATAGTTCACTTTCGGCTTTAGGTAATGTTATTAATGCGTTAACTGATGGTAAATCGACCCATATTCCTTATCGAGACTCTAAATTGACAAGAATATTACAAGAATCTTTAGGCGGGAATTCGAGGACTTCGCTAATCATCAATTGTTCATCGTCCTCAATTAATGAATTAGAAACCTTATCAACATTGAGATTCGGATCAAGGGCCAAAAGTATAAAAAATAATGCACACATTAATACTGAATTAAGTTTAAATGGGCTAAAGTCAAAAATTAGTTCTTTAGAGAAAATCAATGAACAAAACCAATTGTACGTTAACCAACTAGAAAGTGAATTACTTCTCTGGAGAAGTGGTGAGAGACCAACCAGTTTTGTTGGTTCACAAAACCTCTCCAGTGCTAGAACTCCAACAAAAGAATTTCAAAGAGATGCAACAAAAGACTTGCATAAGGATTTTCTAAAGAATGTCCAACAGAAGGAATTTCAATCACGCTTACCAATACCTATAGCTTCGCCAATTCTTAAAAGCTCTTCACAGAATGATGAAATTGTAAGGAGAGATAAAAAAATATCTGAGCTAGAAAATATAATTTTAAACATGAAAATGGAAGACTTAAGAACCTCTCATCAAGAAGAACTGAAATTATTTAAATTGGAGGACTCGTTGCATAAATTAAATGACAAGTTGAATGATGTTGAATTAATTAATAATAATTTACGAAAACATCTTTTAATTAGTGAAAAGATAATTGAATCAAGAGATATCAAAATTAATAAGCTAATGAATTGTTTGAAGGAACAGCAATTGCATGTGCTGAAGGAAAGTATCAACTTTGAGAATAAATTAGAATTTATTAAAGAGAGACTAGATTTATATTCTAAAAAAAAGGATGAAGTTGTTATTAATGAGAATGATATTTCAAAAAATTTTAAAAATCAAGATAAGTCAATCGGAGAATTTCTAGTGGATGGTAAAAAAACAACACTTGATGAAAATATTTCTGCCAAAAACAGTAATACTATACATGTTGATACATCAGGCATGTTCAATCAACAGCAAAGATCGCCAAGGTCGCCTAAAATCAAATTAAACTTACGAATTGTCAAGCCATTGAGAGGCGGTGGTGGTAATTCAATTAATGAAGATGAAATATTCTTTTAGAGCTCGTTTTGCTTTATTGACTTAATATATAGAGTGAATACATAATTGCTAATTTAAAGCTTATTATAATCTAGCTGATAAGTTCGAAGTCCCAATTAAATATAACCCACCATCGACCGCTAATACAACACCATTAATGTAATTTGAATGTTTGGAGCATAACCACAATACTGAATTTTGGGTATCAGACTTATTTCCATGTCTACCTAATGGATTCCCCTCAGTCAATTCATCGTTTTTGTTGTTGATTAAAAAGTTTGTCATCTTGGTTGCAAAGAACCCCGGGGTAATTATATTAACATTAATATTTCTAGGACCAAGTTGGATTGCTAAGTTTTTGCCCAAATGACTGATTCCATCCTTTGTGGCCAAATAACCATAAGTTCCACCAAAATCCGTCGCAACTAAAGAAGCAACTGAATAAATAATGATAATTCTTGATGGATCCTCTTTTGTTGCAGACTTTTCCAATAACGGTGCAAACAATTGAATTGTTTGGAAAACACCAACTATATTTAAGTCCAATACCTTTTTAACTGCAGAGATTGGGTGAGAGTTTAATGGTGCACCATACGTTGCTCCAGCATTTGCAATTAATATATCCAATTTTGAAATCTTAGTCTTTACTTGGTTGAAGAAGCTAGTTAAATCAGACTCACTCGAGACGTCACAAGGCATTGCAATTATTTTAATTGGTTTGTTATTTGCTTCAGCAAGAGCTTGTAAACTGGTTTTAGCATTTTCACAAGCTTCTGGTTTTCTCGAAGTTATAACCAAAGGTGAAATACCATTCAAGATAAATGATTCAGCTATGAAATAACCAATACCTCTGGTACCGCCGGTAATTAAAGCAGTCTTATCATTTACGTTAACATCTACCATAGTTAAAGACAGGCAAAGTTCAAACACAAATGGTAAAAAAAAGTATTCTTATATAATTTGTCTAACCTTCTGCTTACTCCATAAGATGTATTCCCGAGGTCTGCGAGACTATTATCACCATTTCAAATTTTTTGCCATTCATCACCATTAAATAACAAGTCATCATCATAGTTTAGGGAAAATCTAATAGTGTTTAAGGAAATTGGGAAAATCAAACTTTTTAAGCAATTAAACCTATCAATTGGATAGATTTCAAAATTTTTAATAAAAGGGGGTAGTCTAATTGAATTGATGAGATTTTCATCATATTTGAACTTGTTATCAATTATTGTAAGTGAATTCAATTGCTCCAAACAATGCAATTGACTGTAAGGGAATCTCAAACAATTATTTAGTGTTAAGTGGTTTAAGTTTTTGAATAGTTTTAAGTAGTCAATTATTAACGAAAAATAAGTCAATTCTAAGTTAACAATTGAAATTCTGTTTAATAACATAAATTTAAATAAAATCAAATTATTCCTGAAGCACTTATTGTTGGAAATAATGACATTCAAATTATGTAGTCTTCTAGGATTCATCAATTGAATAAATTCTCCTATGTAGAGTTCTTGTAAGTTTCTGGGTAGATCTTTTAACGATAGAATAATGATAGTTGATGAATCCTTGCCGTTGATTATTAATTTTTTTAGATTGCAAGGAAGTTTGTTGATAGCTAACAGATGCCTGAAGTTGTTAAATAAGGTCAATTGGTAAATGTTGGGACTAGCCAAGTTTGAGTCATTCAAGCTGTTTGCAAATAGTTGAATAGAACAATCCGACTCTATAAAGCTCAAGTTTAGGTCTTGTTTCTGATTGTAAATTATGAACTTATAGAAACACAATGGAACCTTGAAACATTTAAAGAGGATTCCAAATATCTTTTTTAATTCAACAATTGAGCTCTTATTTACTATTGTGAATATTATGTTAACTGATCTTGGTTGAAAGTTGTAGTTCAAAGAATAGGATGTATTAAAGATCCTATTAAACTTTATTAGCTTGCAGGTGTTTAAAACTAATTTGTTTCTACTAAATTCCCTTGTACCATAGTCTTTTATGTTGCCTATATAAATATTGTCATGTATCAATAACTTGCAAAAAGTAAAATTGATTTGGGAGTTTAATATAAGCTGTGGAGAAAATAGTGATAAGATTTTGTCTTTTGAAAGATAAGTAAAAGTCTCAATGATAACTTCAATTGGCAAGTCGGTGAAATCCATAACATTAAAAGGATTTACTGCTTAGTAAGGCTTCTATAATCGGGATTCCCAATATATATAGTCGTTTAAAAATTGGTATGCTATAATTTTGCAATTTGATAGTGGCAGAATATATACAGGATATATTGATCACTTATTTTTGATTACTATTTGTGGATTTAAACCATTATAACTAGTATACTAGGAAATTATAAATGACTTATACAAAATGGACTTACTTGTGTCGAATCAATCTAATGGAAGCTTGAGAAGTATGTAAAGTTGATCTAAGAAAATAATAAAAATGAAAATGAGAGGAGTAAGAACATAGAGGGATATATCTAAGCGCTCATCTTACTAACAGTTTCAGTTATTCGATTTAAAAAGCAAAATAATCAATTATCAATTAAAGTGAAAGATGAAGTTTGCATTGAAGGGAAAGAAAATTATATTCAACATATTAAGACGATTAATTTTCAAAATAAAATGTATTTGGTGATTGGCAGAAAGAATGGATTACTTCAGCTCTATGAAAGCACATATCCTAAAAAGAAGTCCTTCAAGTTGTTTAAAGAATGGAAAAATTCAAATATGAATAATCAAGATTCAATTATCTCGATTGGATTTATAAATAACCAATACCTTTACAGTTGTTCGAATGACGGAAAATTGATTATCAGAGATTTAGTCAACGACGATGAAAATCAAAGTTATAAAGTATACATAATTAGCTATCCTGTCTCCAGTATTAAAATTAAGTTTTTAAAGAAGTTCAGGAAATTTTTGATTTCAAGTGCTGGAAAGAATAATGAATTAAAGTTATATGAAATCAACTTGAGTGACCAAAATGATATCTCTGTAGGAAGTAGTGACATGAGATCAACGTTGAATCAGACAATAAGACCATTAAGGAGAAGGGAAACTGTATTAAATTTGAGGACCTCTTCTTCTTCGTTCTCTTCATCATCATCTTCGTCGTTGTTTTCAAATGATAGGCAAGTGAATACATTACTACCCTTTTGGATATCAAGCTCGTATTATAGAGACTACGTCTATAAATCCACCTCATTTGAAAGTATATCAAACTGGATCATATCGATATGCTTTGTTACATTAGATAACGAAGAACTAATTATCTGTGGGACGCAAATTGGGAACTTGTTAATTTACAACATAATGGAGGAAAGTTATCCAGTTAAAGTAATGCAGTTATCACAATTTGCAATTAATAATCTACAGGTCTTCAACAACAACAAATTTTTGATATTCAGCGATTCGATGTCGAAGATTGGAATAATTAAACTATCGAACTTTAAAATTGTGAACTTTTATGACAACCTAAAGATTGGACCATCAATCTCGTTCAAATTTATAATACTGGAACAGCAAGAAGTGAATAGAAAATGCAAGGAGATACCAAAATTCAACCCCATTTATATACTTTGTTCGAATATTAACATGAACGTGTTAATATATAAGTTATATGATGACAATACATACGACTTAGTGATCAATTTACAGATGAATTCGATGGTCCCAAGCTTAAGTATTATCTGCGACAACGAATATAACTTAATTGATTCCTTAGCTTGTGACACTTTTGAAGAAAAACAAGAACAACCCATAACTAAGAGAAGGAAGAACAATAAACTAGAAACAATTAGAATTAAACAACAGCACGAACACAGGATGTTTGATAACCTTAGCAACGACAACAATATGCCTGATAATAACAATTACACATTTAAGAGAGAGCTTAATGCAGATAACGAAGATAATGAAACTATTAATGATGGTCTTAAGAGTATTAACTTAGTTAATTAGCGCACGGATATAAATGGATACCAATACATGATATATTCGATTAATTCTGCGGAGTGGATTTACTCCGTAAAGTAGATTTACGAAGAGATAAGAGTAGCATCTACGAGAGTGCAGTGCGGCGTCAGTGGGCTATCGCAGAACTCCAGTTCGGTGACCAGTACAGTCAGTCAGTTGGGCCATGAGAAAGTACCCGTGCGGCAACCTCTCCCAATACTATAAATTCAATGCGTCAACAATACAGTTTAAGATGGCTGAGCCTAATCCGAACTCCGTCGAAAAAAGAAGAGAGACTATGCGGGGGGAAAGAAAAACCTCAGACAAGCATGCCCTTCTTGAGGAGTTTACAAACTAGAACTTTAAACTTACCAGAGTATAGTAAAGTCTTGTAGATGCTGACAGAGCCTGCTAGTAACGCCAAACTCTGACGGAAATACATCTAAATGGAACACAGGAGAATGTAGCAAGCATATTATCAAATGCAGCCTAGTACATTACCAAATATACTAAGTGCTGCGGTAGTGTATGTATAGCATAGAGAGTGGTTACATTATTGGAGTGAGTGGGTCGATAAACACTTGATCCTACCCACCTGTCGAGTGGCAACAAACTTTTATAGTGCGAACAATATCACTCATCTAAATGACTCAAACCTACCCACTTTACGGTGTATAACTTAATAGAATATAATTCGTATCCCTAAATTATATTGCTTGCAATAGCATATAAGAATATATAGATACAATTTCACAACATAAGTAAGAATCGATATCAGTATAGCTTATAGTGTTTGAGTTCTCTGGCTGTAACGTTTTTGTTTCTCGACACAGAATTTATCTTTCTTCCTAGACTCAGCGACTCTAGTTATCATCTAATTTTATCACTGCCATTACCAATCACGGTACATAATTTTTGACACCTTTATCCTTTTTTTTATTACTTCTTTATTTATTTGTAATTAATATATTTGGAAAGTTGGGTTTATTGGATTGATTCATATTTTGGATTAATAGTTTAATTATCTCGATTATTTTTTTATTTCGACACCTATACTCCTTTACCCCTTTACTCCAATATTAAACTAAATTCACTTCAACTGTACACTATTCAACTTTTGGATAGGCGTATGATAATAATTCCACATACATCTGTTTCTATATAATCCTAATAAGGTATATTTCCAAATCCATTTATAAGTGTCCTGCTATCCCATTAAAAATATCCTTTTACTGCACACATATAAAATTTTATTATGCATCATCGAAGTTTCAGTTTTGACAAGTTTAAGGACAAGGTAATTGGGAGAAGATCATCAGAATCATCTATTCTTGAGTTAGCTACTACAAAGTCCATGGAAGGAAGGAATAGTATATCCAATCCAATGATTATAATATCAGAATCGTTAGGTAGCAACAGGAACAATCATGACCAACACAGCAACAGTCGCAGGTTGAGGGCTCAATCTTTATCGCTAATTAGTTCAAGGTCAACAATGTCATCACGGTCAAGATCAAGAAGTGTGACTAAAAAACAGACAAAAGAGTTGATCAAACAAGAAACTGCTCAGATTATTCTGAAAAAGTTGTTAAATATTCTACAGGATTTGGGATTGCAGAATCCGATACCTTTAAATACAGCCAACGGCAATACAAATGGGCCATTTTCCAAGACTGCTAAAATATACGTTTCGAGTACGAATGATTGTATTTACCTAGCGCCTGCATCCTCTGCTAGCTTTACTTATGAAGATGTGGAGAACGGCGGGATTCCCCATGCTAATGATTCTAATGAGATATTACATAACTTAAATAATCAAGAAAATGAATCTGCTATTTTATTAGATGAAGACGATATATCTACACTGTGTGAAGCTTTATCGTCATCAAATCAAGATATTCCTACGCCTAATCCAAACTTGAAACTTATTCCTAAAAATTTGCGTAAAAAAATGGAAAGTTTTAGTTCACCGAATTATCTATGCACGAAGATTGATTCCGAAACCCCAATTCCTCATACTTTTGCTGTGATAATTGAATTAAAAAAAGAAACAGCAGTTAAAGACATTAAATTTGAATTTCAGTCTTTAACACATATTGCATGGCCATCAGGCGATCCATACAACAGAACTCACGTTAGTGAAAAATTTAAAATTGGCTATTTAGAATGGCAAACTAGTTTGAAGGATTGTGACTTTTACATTAATATATCAAATTCCAATGATATTAAATCAAAGAACATTACTCCTGATGATTTGGCTAAGAGAACTAGAAATTACAAATTAATCAGTGTCAGGGATTTGGCCGACGGCACAGACAAGTTAAATATTAGTAGTAATAGCTCAAGAAAATCATCAATTCAAATTGATAGGGATAATATCAATATTTCTTCCACTGACGCTGGTAACGAGATTTACAAGGCTGGTCTTTATGTCTTTCTATTACCTATTTTATTGCCAGAACATATTCCTCCAACTATTAATTCCATCAATGGCTCGCTAGATCATATATTGGATATTAATTTTAATAAAATTTCAGATACATTGAATCGAAAAGTTAAGGTTTGCGCTTCTTATAGTTTACCAATGGTCAGAACACCCCCATCATTTGCTAACTCTATTGCAGATAAACCAATTTATGTTAATAGAGTTTGGAACGATGCATTACATTATATAATCACGTTCCCTAAAAAGTATGTTTCTTTGGGATCAGAACATGTGATTAATGTTAAATTAGTACCATTAGTTAAAGATGTTATTATTAAAAGAATTAAATTTAATGTTTTAGAAAGGATTACTTATGTTTCAAAAAATTTATCGAGGGAATATGATTATGATAGTGAGGATCCCTATCATATAAGGACGTTATCGACTGACAACAGAATTCGAGAGAGAGTTGTTTCGATCTGTGAATTGAAAACCAAAAATAAAACTAATAACTCAAATCAACCGGAGCCTTATAAAGAGGAAGTTATTAAATGTCCTGATAACAATTTATTATTTTCTTGCTATGAGCCTGATTTGGATAGGTTTAGATTGGACGATGACCCTTTGAACAAATCAAAAAATCACACTATGATCGCTTCTCCATTAGATATTAATATTGCATTACCATTTCTAACCACAAAAGTGGATAAATCTATAATGTCGTCATCGATTGATGAAGATTCAAATGTTAGTTCTAATCCGACATCAAGAAAGGCATCAGTTTCAAGGAATAGAAATAGTTCGGCTAATGACCCAATTAATCCGCAAAATTGGAATCCGTCATCACCAATTATTGGCGCCTTAGAAACTAATATTACTCATAATCATCATGATATAATAAATTCAAATTTAATTGAGGAAAACGATTTCATTACTCCTGATTCATCAGCTTTGATGACCAAAGGGTCTCACAATCATCTAAGGGAGAATATACAACAAGGTTATACAACTGTTACAAAAGCGTTATATCCTGATTCAAATTTTAGACATATTCAAATCCACCACAGATTACAAGTGTGCTTTAGAATTTCGAAACCTGATCCAAAAGATGATTTTAAAATGCATCATTATGAGGTTGTTGTTGATACACCTTTAATTCTATTAAGTGCTAAATGCAATGATGAATCAATTCAATTACCAAAATACGATGAAATCAGTGGTACAACTATGAATAATCTAAATTCAAACCCAATATCTTTTAGAACGCCAAATTTTAACAAGAATGGTATTACCATTAAAACGTTAGGAAATGAAGAAGAAGAAGAAGAAGAAAAATTGCCATCTTTCGAAGAAGCTATCTCAGTATTACCATCTCCATTGACAAGGTCAAGTTCTTTAGGTGAAGATCCGTTAAGTAGAATTCCATCAATAAGCATTCCTAACGAGCCAGCTCCTGCGTATGACTTCTCTCAAATTTCGAATAACGCTTTAATTAATCCGTTAAATATTGACGAAATTGTTAATTTAAATAGTGACTTATCAAAGAACGACAAGAGGCAGTCACGATTGAGGTCCTCTTTGGTTAGTTCATTCGCACCCTCGAATTCGCCTGCCGCAAATATTAAGAATGGGGATAGTAATGTATTACCAAGAAATTCCGCTGATAATTTATCAGTTGTTGCCACTTTATCTTCAAATGGGATTGGAACGTCTACTTCATCAACTGACGAATCTACTGACGATTCGGTCAGTTACGTAAATTATTCCTGTTCTAATCTAATTCCGAAGTCTTCTAGTACTGGAGAAACAACTGTTGATGACGCTGCAGATGAGTCAATTATTAACGGCAATACCACTGTGTTAATTGATAAGTTGTCCCCAATCGACCATCAACAGCCATCAGGTTCTCCATCAAAAGATCCTTTACAAGATAACGACCAAATTAGTTTATTCACACAAGAAACAACAAATAATTTTGGTCAAAAAATCCCTTTATTGGAAAATTCTAGTTTTGATAATTTATCTATTGATAATATGTCTAATATTTATGCTCCAACGACCAATATTAACAATAGTAAAGATAACTTGTCAATCATAAATAGTTCCAACCAACATCAAGTTCAGAACATTTACCATACCTATTAGTTATAGTTAAGGTTAATTGATAGCTACCCAGTTTAATAAAACCTAATATGTACTTATACAATATATGTTTGTATATTTATTTTCATCTATAGTACTTTAGTACTACAGAATCATGGTCGTGTAGATTTCGATCGTATAGTAGACAATCACCAGATTCGACATATATAAAATCAACTATTCCCTTGTGCTATTACTATAGAACATACTGGTTAATGGTAGGCGAATACTTTGTCCCAATGCATTTGTTAAAGATCCCTCACCATGGAAAGGTTGCTGTTATTGGGGCCGGTATATCTGGATTAACATTTAGCTATTTTTTAAGTAGACTTAGACCCGATATCAACATAACGATATTTGAACAGAAATCAGAAACTGGAGGATATATTAAATCACAATTATTGACTAATCAGCAACAGGAAGGAAATGTTTTACTTGAAAAAGGACCAAGGACTTTAAGAGGAATAAGTGATGGAACTTTGGTAATTATTGATATTCTAAAATCATTAAATTTTCAAGATCAAATTGAAGCGGTCGAAAAGACTTCAATTTCGAATAAGAAATATTTGTTAAATTCTGATAATAACTTAATTCAACTACCCAATTCAATCAAAACTTTGGTGAGATTTTTAAACAGTGGCATTATAAATGGTATCCCAATCACTTTACTTAAGGAGCCATTTAATAAATCTAAACTTGATATGGATAAAGATGAAAGTGTTGAGTCATTTTTCAATAGAAGATTTGGTAATACTTTGTTAAGTGATAAGATGTTAAGTGCAATTATTCATGGAATATATGCTGGTGATATTTCCAAGTTAAGTGTTAAATCAGTTTTCCCAAGTTTGATAAAGTTTGAAACTGAAAATGGGTCCATTATAAAGGCAGTGATCAAAAGTATCTTTCAAAAAAAACCACAAGAAAGAAAACTTCCAGAATCATTGCTTATGTATCAGCAGTTGATTTCTCCAAATTCTAATTTAATTAATTTATCAGAAGTGTTGAAGAATTATCCAATGATTAAATTAAAAGATGGCTTACAAGGTTTACCTAATAGTTTAACTAATTATCTAATTAAACAATCAAATATTAATATAGTCTATAACTCAAAAATTAGTCAAATTAATCCAACTAAATCAATTATACAAACAGATAACAACCAAATAATGGAATTTGATCATATTAGATCAACCATAAATTCAAATGGCTTATCGCATTTATTGACCAACACATCTAGTGATTTGAAGAATTCATTAAGTTTAGATTATGTCAATGTTTTTTTATGCAATATTTACTCACAAAATTCAGACATAATTCCAAAAGATAAGAGAGGTTTTGGATTTTTAGTTCCAAAGTTTAATAAGAACCATGAATGCTTATTAGGAGTGATCTTTGACTCCGATATTGAACAAAATTCCCAAAGTTTATTCAGCAATAACAATAGAATTCAAAAAAATTATAGTAAATTAACATTTATGTTAGGCGGTCATTACTTCGATGAACTAGGAGCAATACCATCGAACTCAGTTAATTTAAAGATAGTCAAAAAGATACTATCAAATATATTTAAAATTAATTTAGAAAATTATAATTTGATTATAAGAGATGAAGTCAACGAAACAAATAAAACTATTAAATTGAATCCTCAAGATCTATTAATTTCGTTTGATCTATATAAAAACTGTATTCCTCAATTTAATGTTGGGTATAACGATAGAAAAGACAAATTAAAATCGTTAATTGAAAATGAGTGTAAAGGTAGGTTTTCTATTGGTGGGATGGCTTTTGGCAATGGTATTGGTGTGCCTGATTGTGTTGTAAATAGTTTAGAAGATGCATTAAGCTTGAAATAAATAGTTTATTAATATACAATTATAAAATTAGAATGCAAATAGGAGTTGTCTTATATAGGGAATGCTTTTGAACATCTAGCTCCCTTCAAGAGAGTCCTCGATTGGCTCTTCAAGCTGTCTTATTATTTTTGATTTCCCTGTAGAATAATTAATTACCAATGGCTTATTAAAAAAACTTTCATTTTGTAATAATTTCTTTGCTGAGGTTGCATTCTTAATATTACTGTAAATAATATGCGCTTGCCCTCTCATTTTCTTATTCTTTAAATTGAGGTTAATTTCAATTATATCTCCATACGTTGAAAATAATAAATATAAATTATGCTTCAATATTTTATAGTTGACTTTATCATTTAGATTCTTGATGTACAACGTTTCACATGGCTTCAAATTCTCTGGATCTAGCTTAGTTTTCTTAAAGCGTTGCGATCCATCATTTATATTTTCTTTTACAGTCCTCTTCTTCGACTCCGACATCTTTAATTCCTTTGAACTATAAATATCTTACCATTATTTGTACTTTCATATAGTTTATGCTAGCTTAGTTGATAATATCCATATAAGTGGTCGTGCGAATTGTGCATCATCCTAGACACCATTATGAGTACCATCCTAGACACCATTAGGTAAAGTTTTATTCACCGAAGTTAATGTCTTCTATTGTTTATTCCATGTATTACGATACATTTAGAGTTTACGAGCTCTTCTTTCTCTAATATGACGCCCGTCAAAGTGATCTTCAGTTTGGAAGTTGTATGTTGCGAATTCTGCAAAAGAGAGTAGAGAATAAAAGTGCTACAAAAGTGCAGTCAACGTCCCCAATTGTATCGCTCTGAATAGAAAACCAAAGAACTTAGAAACTCGCTTCAGAAACAGAACCAAATTCAACTGTAGGCATTCATAACTTCTTCTTTTGGCATCGATTTCGCAGCAACGACCACAGAGCCACCTTCAAAAAGTATCCAGGGCAAATTGAGAAAAGACAGGGCACTATCATCAGCCTGGCTCATTGATGGCAAAATCTTAATGCTTGTACACTTAACCGATATTGTTATCGGCCAATGTATAGTCGGTTTGTATGTAAGTAGTGGTGGGGCTTCTAGACCACTCCTCCGACTAATGGAAACTAGTATGACCCCAAAGTGTATGAACAGCTCATATTCACGTGATACTTACATACTTTCTCAATTCCGGAATACCGTATCTCTATTAAACAAGAAATATAGATAATATGCCCTCTAAATCATCACTACTTCACCAAAATGTACAGAAAAACAGTGAAGAAGATGTCAGAAAACACCTTAAGGAATATATCTCTTGGAATACTAGCTATTACATACAATTGTGTTTTGTAAACTCTTCATTAACAAACTTGAAGAAATTTATACTCACGTGACAATATACTGATCCCAGCTCTCAAGAATTGTTTGTGCTCCGATCTCCTAATATGCCAAATGTCAGCAAATTAAATCTAATGGAAGCTCCTTTATTAATTGGATAATAGAGCTATAATAGTTTTAAGATAGCTAAGGTTTATATAACTTTAACAAATAAAGGTGCTGCTAAAATCTTGTTAGATAATTTAAAGGTAGGAAATATACACAGTCTTTTGTCTGTTCTTTTAGGAAAATTATGTCATCACAATTAAGTGCATCCCTCTTAAGGCTTAAATTATTGGACGCTCTTAGAAGTGGTGATAATTTGAAAGTAGAAAATATAATTAATGAATTGACGTTAACTAAAGCAACGATCCAGACTACTGACTTGATCCATTTGAAAGAGACAATATTACATTATGCTGTGCAGGTAGCTCCTTTAACGATAATTCAGTTTTTGGTTCAGAATTCGGAAAAGTTTGGGATAGATGTTAATGCACAGGATCCTGATGGTAACACGCCATTACATTTAGCGGCTGCATCATCAAGATTTGAGATAGTTAAGTATTTGTTAAGCTTACCTCAGATCAACGATACTATAACTAACTTGAAGAAGAAACAACCGGTTGAACTATGCAAAGACTTGAACATTGCCCAGTTGATGCAGTTTGAAAGAGCCAAGTTCGTGGAGAAGCTGGCAACTCAATTGAGACAACATTTTAGTAATAAGGACTTTGAGAATTTGGAAAAATTGTTAGTTTCGAATCCACGGGCGTCCGAATTACTAGATATTAATGGGGCGGACCCTGAAACAGGTAATACCGTTTTACATGAGTTTATAAAGAAGGATGATATTGAGATGTGTGATTGGATTTTGAAACATGGAGGAGATCCATTTAAAAGAGACAAAAGAGGAAAATTGCCAATAGATTTAATCCCTAATAAAAACGATCGATTAAGAAAATTATTAAAGTCAGCTTCAAAAGATCAAAACATAATGGATCCTGTTGTAAGCACTAGTAATGTAATTAAATCTGGTGGTGCTCCTACTTATAAAGGTTACTTAAGAAAATGGACTAATTTTGCGTCTGGTTACAAATTAAGATATTTTGTACTAGATCAAAATGGTGTTTTATCCTATTATACAAATCAAGACGATACAAACAATGCATGTAGAGGCTCATTAAATTTAAGTTTTGCTACTCTACATTTAGATTCTTCAGAAAAATTAAAATTTGAAATTTTTGGTAAAAATGGCATTAGATGGCATTTAAAGGCTAATCATCCGATAGAAACTAATAGATGGGTCTGGACATTACAGAACGCGATTACTATAGCTAAAGATAATCTAAAGAAGAAAAATCCTGGTCTGAGCAATGAATCTAGAATTGATACAAGCCTGTCTCCAAAAAAGCAAAGTATTGAAGAACCCGAGGCTCGTAAATATCGTCATTTTCAAATGCCTGGTCGCAGAAAACATAAAAGAAATTCAAGTCAAATTTCCATATCCTCAAACGCTAGTGCTAATAATGAAGATGAAATCAATTCTACTTGTTCGAATCCACCTTCAAGATCAAGCACTTTTTCTAGAAAGTTAAATAATTCGTTGCCAAACTTAGCTCAAATTCAGGAAAAAAAATTTTTAGGTTCGCGTACAAGGTTTAGTAGTGAAGATCAATATAGTTACCCTGAATCTGATTTAGATAATTTTGATTATGATATTGAAGATTTAGAGTTATATGGTGATTATGATAGTGATAGTGATTCAGCATATCGGAGATCATCAAACGAACTAGTAATTGGTCCATTAGGTGACCAAGTTTCTATGACTAAAAGATCATTAGATGTTGAAATTACCAGCTTGCTAGATTTATTTAATCAAGCTGCAAAGGTTAGCGACAAAAATTCAGAAATCTGCTCAGTTGGTTTAAACACATTGAAGGTAATTCAAGAATTGTTTGCAAAGTATAACAACTTAGTTCAAACAAGAGATCAAAGAATTTTAAGTAAGCTAGAGAGACAATTGGAAATTAATAAATTATGGGAAAGTTCAATTCATCAATTGGAGAATGAGATCGCTAAAAGAGAAGAAAAGCTAGTCGAATTTGAAGGTCAAAAGAAACAATTAAGAAAGTATTTAGCGTCTACTGGTACAAAATCTGATCATTTGACTCCCTCAACTAATATTGGCACTATCACTCCAAAAGATTTGGGAAATAGTAGTGTTGTTGCCTTATCGGGTACGTTACCAGAAATGTCTAAAAATGAGCAAAATATGGTCAAAAATGAAGATGATAATAACAAACTAGAGGAGAACACGGGCCCTGCTTGTGATAGTTTTATTGAGGAAATTTTCAATGATGTGTCTGATGATGAATTTTTTGATGCTGATGAATTTGAAGAAAAGGAAGTTAAGGAAGAAAGATTATTGGAATCTGAAGAAGTAAATGAAGAAAAAAACAAAGGAATAGAACGTTACATTACAGCTAAAGTTAGTGATTCAAATGTTCGAACTGTAAGTGTTGCCCTAATAAAAAGTGATGATTCATCAGAAATAACTAAAGTTGAAGGAGAACATGCTGCTACAAAAACACCAAGTCCACATATATCAACTGAAGCCCAAAGATTAAAGTTCGAAAAAATTAACGAAGAGGGATCCTATTTAGGTTATGACAACCCACCAAGAAAAAAATTAAGTATGGATGAAGATAATAGACCAAAGATGAGTTTATGGGGTATTTTAAAATCAATGATTGGTAAAGATATGACAAAAATGACGTTACCCGTTTCATTTAACGAACCCACTTCATTATTACAAAGGTTAACTGAAGATATTGAATATTCTCATTTATTAGATAAAGCAGCATCATATGATGATTCAACTTTAAGGTTAGTTTATGTGACTGCATTTGCCGCATCTGAGTATGCTTCAACTACCAACAGGATTGCTAAACCTTTTAATCCATTATTAGGTGAAACTTTTGAATACTGTCGTCCTGACCAAAATTATAGATTAATTACTGAACAGGTTAGTCACCATCCTCCAATTAGCGCTTGTAGTGCGGAATCGATTAAATGGGACTATTACGGTGAAAACGCTGTTGATTCACAACTTAGAGTTAGATCCTTTGATTTTAAACACTTAGGTAAAATGTTTTGCATTGTTAGACCAGATAATGGTGTAATCGATATCAATGGTAATAAAGTCGATGAAGAATTATATAGCTGGAAAAAGGTTAATACATCAGTTGTTGGTATCATACTCGGTAATCCCCAAGTCGATAATTACGGTAAAATGGAAGTTACAAATCATACTACCGGTGACGTCATAGTTGTTGATTTAAAACAAAGAGGCTGGAAAGCTTCTTCTGCTTATCAATTATCTGGTTTGGTACTTGACAAATATGGTAAGTCTCATTGGGCAATTGGTGGTCATTGGAATTCAAAGATATTTGGTAAAAAGATTAGAGAACATCATACCAATCCACAAGATGGAACTAAGAGACGTAATTCATTAGTCGAAGCTGAAATAATTCCAAATAAAACATCCCACGATCCATTTAGTGGTGGCAAATTCCTAGTTTGGCAAGCAGCTCCAAGACCTAAGATTCCGTTTAACTTGACTTCTTTCGCGACCACTTTAAATGGCATAGACGATAATTTAAAAGCTTGGTTACCTCCTACTGATACTAGATTAAGACCTGATCAAAGAGCTATGGAAGATGGTAGATATGATGAAGCTTCTGAAGAAAAACACAGAGTTGAAGAGAAACAAAGGGCAGCAAGAAAGAGAAGAGAACAGAAAAAAGAAATTTATCAACCAAACTGGTTTGTTCGGAAGAAGCATCCTATTACTGGTGACAATTACTGGGAATTCAAAGGTGATTATTGGAAGATGAGAAAAGAACATAAATTAGAAGGATGTGGTGATATCTTTTAGAAGCTTCGAATAATTATCTCAATCGTAATCTATATGTGTTTTAGCGAAGTTATGACATGAGTTATTTTAGACTTTTTATTTCTTACTTTTTTAGAAGAATAGTTGCCTTTCTTTAGTTGTTTACTCTTATTTTATTCATGATTACATGATCTTATTCTATATAAATTTAATTAAATTGTTTTGTATTTACATTACTTCGTTGTGTAACGATTTATATATTGTTAGTTCAACTAACCTGTTTGTTGAAAATTATTCAGTGCGAGAAGAAGTCATCTCATCTCGGTATTTTAGCTCATCTTAAATTTTTCTATTTAACTTATAAATGCTAGTATTGATAATTTCTAAATGAATAAATAAAATATGGCTAAAAAGAAGTCTAATTCAGCTAATGCTGCTAAAGCTTTGGAATCATCAATTTCGCCAATTTTAGAAATCAATTATTCAGATCCGTTATTCACAGTCGCCGCCCATCCGACCAGACCAATTTTATTATCTGGATTAGCTACCGGACATATATATTGCAATACCTACGATGCAGAGGTATTAGAGGAGTCACAAAGTGCTCAAAGGGAGAAATTATCATTATTAGAAAAAGAAGCATTTTCTAAGGGCAAAATTTCACATATTAATAAGTCAGTATCACAACTGAAAAATAAATGGTGGACTATAATTAAAGATAACACATATATACCTGAGGGAAGTAATATTGTAACGAACTGGAAGACCAAGAGACATAAAGGTTCTTGTCGGTCAGCAATCTTTGATCCCCTTGAAGGTTCGATTGGTGAAGACGTTTATACCGTTGGTACTGATCATATCATTAAGAAAGCTAGTACTGAGACTGGTAAAGTAATCTCAAAGACCACAGTTTCAAACCATTATCCTAACAAAAAGGATGCTATCACTAAACTAGCACATTCAACGAGTCATCCATTCTTGTTATCGGGAACTGAAAATGGTAATGTCTTGGTTTATGATAGTAAAAATTTATCTTCAAATCAATTAAAATTTAAGGTTTCACAAGCTCATGACGATGCTATTAATCATATCTTGGCAATGCCTGCAATATCTGCCTATCATTACTTAACTTTAGGCTCGACTACTTTGTCACATATTGATATACGTAAAGGTATAATAACTCAATCTGATGATCAGGAAGACGAACTATTATCAATGTGTTTCGCAACAGACCAAATTGATGATAACAACAATGACACAGTATTAGTATCTCATGGGGAGGGTATAGTTACAATCTGGAAGAATTCGAAAAATAAGCTAATGGACCAGTTGTCTCGAATAAAGGTTAATAAATCCGCGTCAATTGATGCAATCGTTCCAACTATGAATTGTGACGATGACGATATGGCTGCCTCAGTATGGTGTGGCGACAGTGAAGGTTTGTTACATCGGGTCAATTATAAAAAGGGTAAAGTTGTTGAAACAAGAGTTCATTCGTCTGCTAGTGGTAAATTTGGTGCAACCGACGAAGTCGGCATCTTAGACATTGATTATGGCTACAGGTTGATAAGTGCTGGTATGGACAGTTTAAAGATCTGGTCTGGGCAAGACTATAGAGATATAGACTCTGACAATTCCGATAGTGATACTGATACCGAAGATGACAGCGATAACGCTATTGACTCCGATAACAGTTCCAATCATCTGTCACTTCACGATGACCAAAGTGATGACTTAGCGAGTGACATGGGACCCTCTGACTTTGATTCTGATTCAGAAGATAATACTGATGGTGAAGATGAAGATCAAAGCGGGTTGGACGTTGCTGAAGTAAATCTCAACGAAGATACCGATTCACCAAGTCCGCAACTAGTACGTAAAAAGAGATTCCGTTTGCCCCCAGATTTAACTACCAAATCTAAACCAAAGAAGAAACACATTGACTTCAATAAGCTAACAAAAGAACAAACTAAAACTATCAAGGAAGAGGAAACGGAGGGAAATCAACCTACTAGAAAAAAGCAAAAATTGAAGCAAGAACAGTTGTCTACTAAACAACTAAGGAATATGCAAAAACATGAACATGGTATTCGTAGATTTGACGATTTATAACACTCTACACAGCTTCTGATTTATATAATTGTTTATATAGTAATAGAATGTATACCACATATCTGGTGGTGATGTAACTCTATGTTTATTTGTATACAGGCTATAATTACTGGATTAAGTTATTAATCACTTTATCATAAAAGTGGATGCTATTCTTTTACTCAATATATTAAACCAGTAACCAGCTTTTTCATTTAACTCTGTTGAAATATTGATAAATAAGAGATATGGATCATAACAGGATATCTACTGTGGACAATGTTACGTTAAATCGTAGAGGATATTGCATAGTAGGTACTCTCATCTTGTCGCCTTATCATCTTGTATTTAGTTTTTGTCCAAATCCATCACTGAAGCTACCAGCAAATCCAAGGGAGATATGGATATGTTATCCAATAATAGAGAAGATTTCAAAGGCCAGAGGATCAACATGGATTAATAATAATAATGGTAATATTGGTAATGGGGAAGTAAGTAAACCGCCTCAGTTACAAGATGAGATCTTCGATCATTATACGGCGTCTCATATTCGCTTGCAGTGTAAAGACTTTACCTATTATTCGTTTGACTTTGTGAATGATCTAATATGTTCCGAAGTATTTCTGAAATTGAGTGCATTGATAACAGCTCCTAAGACAAAAAATGATATACGATCATTTTATGCCTACGATTATAATCCAAATACGCTAGAGCAAAACTTATCAAATAAGGGTTGGGAAATATATGAACCATTTGAAGAATATAGAAGGCAAGGCTTAATTACGGAAAAGGAAGAGTATTGGAGAGTATCTAAGATCAATGACGACTACAAGTATTGTTCTTCATACCCAAATGTGATTATTGTGCCTGCTACCATATCCGATAATGTTTTAAAGCACGCGGGTAAATTTAGATCAAAGCAAAGAATTCCTTCAATTGTATATAAACATAGAGCAAGTATTAATAGGAATGTTATTGCTAGATGTTCACAGCCCTTGGTTGGATTAAACTTACAGAACAGATCAATACAAGATGAAAAATTGATCATTGAAATCTTCAAATGTCAAGAAAGAGAAAGGTTTGGTAATTTATCTGAAGATAGTGATTTACAGAGTCAGCCACAAAGGAACCTTATTGTCGATTTAAGGCCAATTACAAACGCGATGGCTCAACATGCTCTTGGTGCTGGGACAGAAAATATTGACTATTATCGTTATAAAGCACACAATAGTAGTAATGAGAAAGATAGCCAATTCAGTTTAACATCAGATCAAGGAGCTTTAAGGCAGGTGGATAAAATTTTTTGTAACATCGATAATATTCATGTTATGAGAGAATCATTGAATAAGTTAACCGCCATCCTTAATGACTTAGATAAATATCCGGTTTCAACTAATGCAGGCCAAAATCAAATTGTTAACCCTTCTTTGCAACAGTCGTTAACCAAGACTCAATGGTTACACCGTCTTTCAATTATTTTACAATCAGTTGATCGCATAACGAAATCAATTCATTTAAACAATACAAATGTTATTATTCATTGTTCTGACGGGTGGGACCGTACATCACAGGTATCTGCATTGCTGCAATTGTGCCTTGACCCATATTATAGAACAATAAAAGGCTTTATGGTATTAGTTGAAAAAGAATGGGTAAGCTTCGGATTTAAATTTGCTACCAGAGGAGATCATGGAGGTTGTATCGGAGCTATCATGCAAAAACAGCAATCACTGACACAATCACAACCTCAAGAACCATACCTGAACAATTCTTCACTGCCACAACAATCTTTAGAAAGTTCAGAATTCAACGAACAGTCGAACATTAGCAATGGAACTAGCAATAGTGTCACCTCTTTTTTACAAAGGGCTGCTAATCACATTAAAAATACTGCTGCTGCTGCATCATCGGCTTCCTCTCCGTCTAACTCTGAACTTGATATTAATGAAAATGGCAAGTCTGCTTCTTCTTCCAGCTCAATTTATAATGGTAGTACTGAGAAGTCACCAATTTTCCATCAATTTTTAGATTGTGTCTATCAATTATATCGCCAGTATCCTTCCGAATTTGAATTCAATAGTAGATTTTTGAAGAGGCTATTCTATCATTATTATTCTTGTCAATATGGTTCATTCTTATGTGATTCGGAAAAAGATTTAAAAGACGTTCATAAGGTTCATGAATCAGCAGTCTCTGTCTGGGACTATTTTAATTCAAGACCAACAGAATTCACTAATAGGTTATATAATAAGGATAAGGTAAAGAAGGATGATGGTGTATTATTTTTCAACTTCACCGATGTTAAATGGTGGTATGAACTATACGGTAGATCAGATGAAGAAATGAATGGATTATCAAATTCTTTAGATCGTAAGTTTGCGCAAATGAAACTAAACCTGACGAACTCCAAATCTGAAAAGAAATAAAGTTTAATATTCTTCTTCCATGCTTTTTTTCACTTTTATAAATCTATATAGACCGTTAGAAGAATACAAGATTTAGTAGCATGGATTAATATTATCTAATCTTTGGGTGTATCACTAGACTTTATGCCCCGGAAAAGGGTTGGTAGATCGGATAAGATAATTTATTCTCCGATTCGGTAATACCTATTTCAAAATGATTTGCACTGTTTTCCTGTAGAAGATATCTGTATTAGGCAATTATGACTATTAAAGGGCCAATGCTACTTCCAAATATTTCTAAATAAATGTTAAGGAGCGCTTTGAAGAATAACATTGCCTTTAGAAGAATATATGGCCCTGTTAGTCTTGGAAGTGGTCCAAATGGGATTGATGGCAGATTGCCTAAATTTTCATTAGAAAATCATCACAGGGATCCCAAGGGATCAAATCATACAAACTTAGACGCAACTGTTACTATAACTGACCCTTTTGTTCTTTATCAAAATTATATTTCACAGGGATTGTTAGAGAAAGACGAAGTACAACTTAGGGTTATGAAAGAACTTCAAAAATTGTATTACCAAGTTATTGATTACAGTCCACCAGAAGAATTACTGATTAAAATGAGTCTTATTTTAAGGCAAATTGAATTAAAGCAAGCTGAAGCTCTTGCAAGGAAAAGGAATACTAAAATATCTCCAATCAAATTGGGCGCTATTCAGAATTTGTTTAGAAAAGATCCAGAGACTGAAAAGAATCAATTAATTAAAATTATATCCGATGAAGATGAATTATACAATTTTGCATCACCTCATGGCTTTTTAATTAACGGTGAAGTTGGCTGTGGCTAATCAATGTTGATGGATATATTTGCTGCTTCATTACCTCACAAATTAAAAATGAGATGGCACTATAATAACTTCATGCTATGCGTTTATAAAGAAATGCATAATATTCAAAAGGAAAGATTATTTACCGCCTCTTTATTCAATAATAGGGGAAATCAAAAAATGACCATGGAGAACGAGTTTATTTTATTTGAAATTGCCCAAAAAATGATTGATAAGAATACTATTTTAATGTTAGATGAATTTATGCTACCGGACATCGCTTCAGCCAATATTATTAAGACTTTAATTACTTATTATTTTAAATTAGGTGGTATCTTAATTGCAACCTCAAATAAGTTACCTGAAGAACTCTATTCTAATGATTTTCAGGAAACGAAATTTGAAGGGTTTGTTAATATATTGAACCTAAGATGTCATTCAATCGATATGAGTTCAACAAGAGATTACAGGTCAATTTTTGCATCCATGTCATTAAAAGAGCCTTATTTAATCACTAAGCTGAAGGATAAAGATCATGAAAAGAAATGGTTGAAGTTAATCAAAACCAAAGCTTTGGGGATTCCAGAAGACTCAGCGGTTGTTGTGAATGAAGCTCCAATAGAATCAATAGGTGGTAAACCATCATCATTTACTGTTTATAATAGAAGAACTCATGTCCCATTAACGTTTAAAAATAATACTATATCTTATTTGGATTTTTCATACATTTGCCAAGGTTTATTTTCATCATCAGATTATATTACTCTAGCATCTTGCTATAAAACTGTTATACTTGATAATGTTCCAGTTATGACGACAAAGATGAATAATGAAGCAAGAAGGTTTATTACATTATTAGATGCGATATATGAAGCAAAATGCCAGTTCTTTCTGGGATGCGAAGTTGATATTGATGATCTATTTTTTCCAGATGCATTAGAAACAAAAAACCCAGATTTATTAAAAAAATTGAAATTGGATGACGATATTTTCAATAGACTTGAAATTCAGGATGAAGAAATGTATGCTAAGACAGCAATCGCAATGTCTAATCCATATCGTCCAAATGTGTCATCGTACGATCAAGAGCATACCAAGGCATATAATAATATTACTACGACACTCAATGGTTCACTGAAAGACGCATCCTCGGATAAAATTAATTTCAATGCCAATTCAATTGACTTCAAGGACCTAAAAGCATTCACCGGTGAAGATGAAAAATTTGCGTATAAGAGAGCAGCTCTGAGAATTAAAGAAATAGTTTTTTCCGAAATTTGGAGAATCAGTAACAGATGGGTGCCACTTGACAAAACTATGAGACCGTGGGAGTCATTCAATAGTTCAATTTTGAACCTAAATAAAGTTTCTTCGGCTTCTTCTTAGCTGGATGTCTCGATTGCGAATCAAAAAATTGACAGATTAATCCAAGATAATAACTCAATTAAACAGATCACAAATAAATTATTGATTGGAACTTTACCGAAGGAGTTATCAAAAGGACATGGTATACCCTTTAGACAGTTCAATGCAAGGTTCGCTCCAGAATTCAGTAGCTTGCAACACTTTTGGGCAATGGGCTCCTGGACAAATGAACAAGGCAAGAGGTTAAAAGACACTATAGTGAAAACTTGGATTAGATCAGGTATTAGAAATGATACATAGTATAATATGATTAACTTATGACCTTATAGTACATAGTAGATACCATTTAAAGACTTAGTAATCATACATGCTTTAATACAAAATTTGCTAAACTTTAATCAGATCGGCATGATAATATCCAAGAGCGAGGTTATTCCAACTTAGCCAGGAATACTCAGAATTGAACACAATTTTAAGTACTAACCCCAGATTTCTCATTTCCCTCTTTTAGTTTAAATCCATGATTAAGCCATTTATTCCTAAATCCCTTATGTCAATATTAACCGCAGACAGACTAGTAAGGCTAGCCTATAAATACCCTTCATTGCATAATTCGTGGTATTTAATCGCTTGTGCTTGTTTAACAGTTATCAACCAACCTCAAGAGATCCCAAAAATTTTCCATTTTGCTCTAAGACAACAATTATTGGAATTCTCATCTTCAAAAGATCAATGTTTATTAACAGATAAGTATCTATTACAGTTAGCCCAAGATTCTATATCTTCATCAGAAAAATATCAAGAATTAACTGCAGTCGGAGTTAACTTGCCGGATGTTCTAATTCCCTATTCTTACCATGACCAGTTACCGTTAGCTTTCAAATACTCAAAGTCTGAAGATATCCATGCGACGCAGGTATCAATTGCCTCAAAGTTTCGAGAAGTTATATTGAAGACCACTGCGTTGGCGGGACTACCAAAATCGATCAATGCGTTGATGATCTTGAAAAGTGTCACACCAACATCCATTAAACCATCGAGCTTGCCAGAAAGGCCACCAATTGTTTATCCTGGTCATGTTCCATCTTCAGATATCCTACAGGAGGATGCTGAAGGTACCAGATTTGAAAACGAGTCGAGCATAAAAGCTGTCTCCGATACCATTGATGGACCAATTTCGCCAGAATCGATTAATTCAAAACAAATCCAAAAGGATTTAACTCGTGGATCAAACTTCTGGAACACTATTTATAGTAATAAGATTAATACTAGGATTAAAAGACAGATGCTCAATGCATACCCTGACCTATGGTATTTTGCTTATCACAATGCCTACTCACCACTCTTAAGTTTTACCGATATTTTGTCTGCTAGAGAAACGTCCATGTGCATTGTGGCAAGTTTAATACCACAGGATGTTAACCCTCAACTAAAGGGACATTTAAAAGGGGCAGTTAATGTTGGTGTTTCAAAAGAGGAATTAGCAGATTTAAGGTTGTTAGTATTTGATATCTGCGACTGGAGTGGTGGCATAACTTGGAAATTAGGCAAAGAAGGTGTAGCAAAATTATGAATTCTTGGAATTTTTATATGATTAAACGTATATTATCTTTCTACATATATCTGTAACCATAAATCGTAAAGGCTATAAAAATAAATATACATTTATAAAATAGATAGACGATAAAAAACTTAAAGGAATAAACATAGTCAACTGACAAGAATGGACAAATTAACTTTTCTAAAATAAGTGGAACTGAAATTATACGGTACACTGGCCTCTTACCATAAATAGGAGGCTGATAACAAATGTTTAGATGCTAAGTACATCTGCTAACACTAGTTCAATTGAATCCTATTTTCCCTTCTAATCAAAATAACTTGTATTCCACAAAACAAAAAAAACGCCAAGTATACAAAAACTGCACTGAAAACGGTCTTAGCTACTGCTTCTCCATCTTGTGGATCATTAATTGAACCCATCATCGATTCATGGCCGATCTTAAATAAATACCCAATTACTGACAAAATTACAACAGCAAAAGATGATAAAATTGTACAGAAATATGCCTTACCGGTGGAAACAACTGCCTTCATATTATCTATATGTTATTATTATTGTTATTAAAATACCAGCTAAAGAATAATATTACCAATCTGTTATTACTCTGTCGTTCAGTTTTGTCTATAAAAGTAGTACATGGTATATGCAGTACGTCAAATGTCATATATTGATCGAATACGATAAAGGTTGATTATAACAGGAATTGAACCCTCTTTTTAGGTATTCTTTTGCCTAGAGGCGTCAAAGAGTCGGTATTACTGTTGCTGCTACTGTCCTCGTCGTGTTGTTGCGGCAGTTGTTGTTGGTTTTGGCTGGACATTAATGTCTCATCATCCAGACCAAGCGGAGTGAAATAGTTATCTGAATTGGAAACTGAAGCTGATGGATACAAATTACTGTTACCATTTTTATCTATTTTACCTGATAACATTCTCTTCTTGATAATTTGAATTGTTTTGTAGACTTCTTTCAAAAAGTGCAATCTTTCGCTAACAATTTCAATATCAGATAACCATGTTCTTTCGAGTTCATCGGCTGATAGTGACGAGTTCAAATACGTTTGTTGGTAGTTATTCATCGATTCTAATGAATATTTGTATGATTTTATGGGCTTTCCAGTTTCTGTCATTGGACTTTCCGGCGGCTCATTCGCTGCTACACTGGCAATCTTCTGACTCTGTTTGTTAGCGATGTTTTTGGATTCATTCCATGAAACCTCATCTTCCAACACGCTCTCCAGCCCCAAACCGATAATACCTGCTTCACTTTTAATATCCGTCCATATTTCGTTGAGAATCTGTGAATTATTGATAGTTGCAACTTCTCCGCTCTCATTCAGCGACAATGGCGTGGGACTTCGGCTGTATGAATTGCTTGACAGAGAGAAGATATGTAAGCCCTCCTGATGTCTATTCCCCTTGTTATTATACTGTATTCTAACTATTCTTGATGGTGTTGATCTATTTGAATTTGTTCTATATCCTGACGTTTTTACTGGTGATTGGTTCACCTCTTCCTGTGAATTGGAGGTCCGGCTGAGTGCATTTAGATATTTCTTGGGATTATAATAAAGTTTGACCACCTTAGATGTCATTTATATATATAGCTAAATCTATAAATGTGTTAGATTAGGAGAGTAAAGCTAAATAAGAGTTTATTGTGTTCTTTATCAACAAAAATTTATTCAACCTTCTCTTTTTTCACTTCCATATTTAAACAAACCGCACTCTTCAATACAATACTAAAAATTTTCGATTAAGACTAACTTTTTAGAGCAGCTAAAGCATAGTAATCAATCATGACAACAGCTACAATCACACCGGCATCAGAGAATGAACCATTAATTACAACTGCTGAACAATTACAGGGATTGATTGAATCGTTCATCGAATTAGGCGTGCTAGTGCATGACAATCAAGGAACTCAACAATCGCACACAGCGCTAACACATAAAGTAAATCAAGTTATAAGCCAATTATCAGGGTTAACGTCGAGCCCCTTCACTCACCAATATCCAATCCCTGTAGATGTAATCACATATATTGAAGATGGTAGAAATCCGGACATTTATTCCAGAGAATTCGTAGAAGTAACAGCTAAGACAAATGCCAGACTAAAGGGGAAAATGCAGGGCTTTGCTAAGCTAAGAGACGTTTTAGGTGATAAGTTAAGTAAAGAGTTTCCAAGGTTAACTGCTAGTATTGAGGATATTAAGAGAAGAACAAGTTCAAAAGACGAGAACTGATTGCGTACTAAAGAGGTTGAATAATCTGAGTGGTGGCACGGTAGCGGATACAGGGGACGTTGCAGAAATTTTATGGTAAATAGTTTCAGAGAAGCCTACTATTTAAATCTTATGGAGACATAGCCGGTTGAGTCGAGGTTAACTGCAACCATTGACAAAAATTTAGAGTGAGTCGAGTTCAGCTTTTGAAGAACCAAAGCTGGGTACGAAACATTTTTAGAAAAAATTGTTGACTCTGTCTACGTTGAATTCATATCCTTTTTATTTAAATTAGGATATTTTTTGCGCTTAGAGGTGATTTGAAAATACACTCCGTTATATGTAAAGGGTAGGTAAACCTTTAAATACTCATCATACTCAATAAATGAAAATTATTAAATTACCAACTCGGGGATGAATCAGTTAGAAATAAAGCAGAGACAGTCCTTGTAATAACTACTAGCTGTGAGAGCTTAATTGGTCTACGTCTGGTAAAAGAGAATAGTCCGATTTGTAAATGAATGACCAATTAGCCGTTAACTCTGGATGGTGGTTAAATTAAAATTTGCCAAAGTTTTCAGAGATGGTTTCGGGCCACTGACAGACGTTCATATGAGCTCACAAATATTGTATTGAATATTTTCATAGTCTTTATAATTGAATTTAATTGTATCCTATGGATTGACTGAATAATCAAAGAAATTGCTATCAACATTTTCCTCAAGCAATTAGAATTCCTTTAAGAGAGGACTAGTGAAATAAAAAACACCCCACAGGCAGTTCAAAGCTTACAAATATTCTCATGCTCCTGACTTTTAACTGATAATATAATCAGGAACTATATTTAATAGCAAGTTCACGTTTTTTGTGATTATCTTGTATGAACTTTATAACCATAAATTTCAAACCTGAGCACCTATTCTAAAAAACTATTTGATCAATACACATCTATTTTCTTATACGATAACCATTCTTAGCACTATGTATGGATAAGGTACATATGAATAAAATGCTTTTTTAACTTTTCATGTTTCAAGGTCATGACTCACTACTTTGAAACTCTCAGTTGGGTATACTCACACATTTCTCTACTAACCTACATGATTCAAAGGTATATTCCTGTTATATATAGAAGAATGTATAATATATAGTAATACATCATATTATAAAGTTTCTTGCCTAGCAATTATTTTACTGATTCAATAGAGCAAAATTTACATCTGTTGGACTACGGGAACCTGCGGAGCATAGCCTAAAGCGTAAATTTGCCATTATCAAGATTTTTTTAAACGTTCTAAGTTGTATAAATTGATTAGGATACTGCAACCTTCAATGAGGCCTCGTATACATTATTTTCGATTGTTGTGGTATTCGATTACATGCTATATTGATTTGGTTTCACTTGACGTTTTTGTTCAACGGTTGGCTGGCTTAAGCTGCGAAATTGGTTCAATTTTTTAGAACCGAACCATACAACCAGCGACACCGGATTATTACAACAATTAAAAATGGCCAATGTATGCAATAAGGAGCATATACGACCCTTTTAAGAATATATATCGCTAGTGCCGTCAAATAATAAGATGTACATATAGCAGTTATCGATAACACTTACAATAATGCTGGTTGGTTTAGTTCATCTTGCAGGATGAGGTAGATATATGGTTTTAGTATAAAATGTCCATTGTTTTCTCTTCTGTCATAACATTCTCCATTGTAACATAGATCTGACAGTAGATTCAGCAAGCTTACCAAAACCATGTTATCCAACTATTTTACACTCCTTTTATTTTTTTTTGGTTTAGTTAAAGCTCAAGGCACCTACGACTCAACTACGACAGTAACTACAACACCTTATGTCACTTTCACAACTACAGTTGGCCTCATAGAGGAAATATTCGAAACAGTTTATATTTATACTAATTCAGATAACTTATTAACCACATCCACTATTGTTGGCAGTACTGCTTATGTTTTTGCTACTGGTAGCTCTGATACTGCAAGCACCGTTACTGATAGTGCTACTCCTTCAATCACTACTATTTCAAGCATGGGTTCATCATTATCGGCTTTTATATCAGCCTCAGATGCTGTTTCAAAAGTAACTTCCAGCTTAGACACAAGTCCTACAACCTCTTTGTCTGTAGCTCCTTCAAGTTCAGGATATTCTTCGAGATTAGAGAGCCCTCCACTTACATCTTCGGCATTTTGGAACAGTGGTATTTCAAGCATCAGTTCTGTTCCTGTTTTTCCTACATCATCTTCTCTCCCTGTCATTTTCTTTTCATCAAGGCTTGCATCTCCAAGCTCGAGTCCTATTGGCTCCATTACTGAGGTCCCACTTTCCGTTCCAAAAGGAACTTACTCTACCTCAACCTCAACTTCTTTAACCATTCTTGAAGACCGTGCTTCTGCTGTTATTGAATATATTATATTATTCACCAGTGACTGTTCAGCTTAATTTTGCACCCATGTTGGTATGTGCTTTTTGATACCTGTCAACTCAGATATATATTTACCTCTTAAATAGGGTATTTTTTTCAACACTCCTACACAATATTATAGAATTCTGAATAATATCTTTCCCTTATAATAATTTAAAATGTTCTTTGTAATCTGAATTACATTTGTACTATGAAGATAGCCAAGGGACTGCCAAGTTTCTTGCACCAAATAATCTAAACTTACTTCCTAACTAGGAAGTCTAGTGATGATAGATCGCGTAAACAAACACCTCTCTTGAAGATACTATAAACAAAACATGTCAACTTGATCTATTTACGGCATGAAGATAGTCAGTAGTCCACTAATATGAAAGTTGAGGAGTTGATTATAGATGGTTTTAAATCTTATGCTACTCGTACGGTTATCTCTGGGTGGGACCCTCAGTTTAACGCTATTACTGGTTTAAACGGATCTGGGAAGTCAAATATACTTGATGCAATTTGTTTTGTATTAGGTATAGCGTCAATGTCAACAGTTAGAGCATCAAACTTACAGGATTTAATTTATAAAAGAGGTCAGGCAGGTGTCACTAAAGCAAGTGTTACTATTGTATTTGATAACAGCGAAGTTTCGAAATCACCAATCGGATTTGAGTCATGCACAAAGATAAGTGTCACCAGACAAATTATCTTAGGAGGTACTTCGAAGTATTTAATAAATGGGCATAAGGCGCAACAACAGACGGTATTGAACTTGTTTCAGTCAGTTCAGTTAAATATTAATAATCCCAATTTTTTGATTATGCAAGGTAAAATTACTAAAGTTTTAAATATGAAACCTTCAGAAATTTTGTCATTAATTGAAGAAGCTGCAGGTACACGGACATTTGAAGAGAGAAAAGATAAAGCACAAAAGACGATGGCGAAGAAAGAGTCTAAATTAATTGAAATACGAAACTTGTTAAGGGAAGAAATTGAACCGAAGCTAGAAAAATTAAGAAATGAAAAGAGAACGTTTTTGGAATTCCAACAAGTTCAAACAGATTTGGAGAAGCTATCTAGAGTTATAGCTGCCCATGACTATGTAATATACTCTAAAAAGTTTGATGAGCATTCAAATTTATTAAATGAAAGAGAAACCATAATGTCAAGTTTAAATAGAGAAGTTGAAAAATTGAATATGGAGATTAAGAACTTGACTGATGATTTGAATCAGGTTAAAAGTCAAAGGGAAAATGAATTAAAGAAGGATGGAAGAATTAAAGAGTTGGAATCTTTAGAAAACCAGTATTCCGATGAAATTACCAGATTAAACACATCTAGAGATATAACTAATGAAAATCTAAAAGATGAGGAAAAGAAACAGATAAAGTTAGAACAACAATTTAAATCTTTGCAAGATTCGTTGGAATATAATGTTGACATTTATAATAACTATGAGAAGGAGTATAATGAAGCAAAAAATACCTTGTCAAAGTTGAAAGAGGAATTCAATAAGAAGGAGGAATTATTGTCAACCTTGTCTACTGGTGTCTCATCAAAAGGTAATGCTGATGGTGGTTATTTAGCTCAATTGAAAGAAGTGAAAGAAAAATCAAATAAATCCATCAATTTTAGGAGACAATCAAAATTAAAGATCAATCATTTGACTGAGCAAATAAATAATGACAGACTAAAATTATCAAAGGCAAAGCAAGAAAATGAAGTTTTATTATCGTCAATTGAAAACTATAGACAAGAAATTATTAACAAGGAGAAGAGATTAGCTGAATACGGTTACGATTCTAATAAAATTTCTCAATTAAAAAGTCAAGAGCAAAATCTCCAAACTCAAATCAATGAACTAAATAATGAATTGAATTCTTTGAGACGGAAAGTGGGAAATATTGAATTTACTTACACTAACCCATCACCAGACTTTAATAGAGATCAAGTCAAAGGTATAGCAGCTCAATTATTCATGTTAGATGAATCGAATTCGGATAAAGCCTTAGCTTTGCAAGTTTGTGCAGGTGGTCGATTATATAATGTAATTGTTGATACATCTGAAGTTGCTTCACAGTTACTAGAAAAGGGTCAATTAAAAAAAAGGGTTACTTTAATTCCATTAGATAAAATCAATTCGAAGGTAATTGGTGATAGTGCTGTGGAGCATGCCAAAAAATTAAGACCTAATAAAGTCGAATTAGCTTTAAATTTGATTGATTTTGAAAGTAAACTATTAAAAGCGATGGAGTATATATTTGGTAATACGTTTATTTGTGAAGATCCAGACACTGCTAAGGCAATTACTTTTGATCCAAAGATTAGAGCAAGGTCAATCACTTTAGAAGGAGATATTTATGATCCTGAAGGAAATCTTTCAGGTGGTTCTAGAAAGAGTAATTTTTCAGTTTTAATCACTATGCAGAAGTATAACAAGTTAACTAATAAAATGAAAAGATTATCTGATGATTTATACAAAACTCAAAATGACTTATTACAATTTGATAAGCTTGGGTCTAAAACTAAATCATTACAGAATGAAATTAACTTAAGCAATCATGAATTGTCTTTATTAACTAGAAAACTTGAAAAAAATCCATCATCATTAATTCTAAAGGAGAACGAAAATAATGAGAATGAAATAAAAAGATTGTCTGATCAAATACAAATAGAAGAGCAAAAATCTAAAAAATATGAAATTGAAATTAATTCGATTGAAAAAGACATGCAAGAGTTCAGTAATGATAAAGGATCAAAATTAAAAAAATTACAAGAGGAAGTAAATTTACTAAGAGAACAGCTAGCTAAGAAGGAACAAGAAATCAATGATAAATCAGATAAATTTCAAGTAATTCAAATTGAAAGTGATCAACAAAAGATTGAATTGAACAATTTAAAAGAATCCATTGAAAATTCAAAATTACTTATACATGAATTAAATCAAAATTCACGCACCATTTCAGATAAAACTTTCAAGGTTACTGAAGATGCAAGGATGGTTAAACTTGAATTGGAGGAAGAAAAGTCTAATCTTTTGGGATTAAATGAAGAAATAAATGATTTAATAGAAATTTTAAAATCTAAAAACGAGCAATTAAATAATTCGAAGTTATCAATTCAAAAATTGAATCATGAATTAGAAAAATCATCATCAATTACAAAGAATATAAGGCAACATTTAGATAATTTAATTACTGAACATGACTGGGTCACCAACTCAAGTGTTTTAGAGAGCATAATACAACAGTATCCAAATATTAACCTCGATGAATGCCATGAACAATTGGCCTTATTGCAAGAAAGATTTCAGAGTATGAAACGCAAAGTGAACACAAACATTATGAGCATGATTGATAATGTTGAAAAAAAGGAAACCTCCTTGAAACAAATGATCAAAACTATTGAAAAAGATAAATCAAAGATCGTTAACACTATTGATAAATTGAATGGTTATAAAAGGGATACCTTAAATACAACTTATCAGAGGGTGTCGGTAGATTTTGGAAATATATTTGCTGACCTATTACCAGGATCATTTGCAAAATTGGTTCCTGTAGATTTAAATGATGTAACAAAAGGATTGGAAGTTAAGGTCAAATTGGGTTCTGTTTGGAAAGAAAGTTTGGTTGAATTATCAGGTGGCCAAAGATCATTAATCGCATTGTCATTAATAATGGCATTGTTACAATTCAAACCTGCTCCAATGTATATCTTGGATGAAGTTGATGCTGCTTTAGACTTATCCCACACTCAAAATATTGGCCATTTAATTAAGACCAGATTTAAAGGATCACAATTTATTGTTGTTTCCTTAAAGGAAGGTATGTTTACTAATGCGAATAGAGTATTTAGAACTAGATTTCAAAATGGTACTTCAGTTGTATCAGTTATGTAATTAATAATTTTTTATTTCCTAATTATGTGTATTTAATATAGGATTGGGCTAATTTTTAGTGATTTGATGATATCATGGCATTTTCAAATTTCGTCTAAGTAGTTCGGCATTTAAAATCGGCATTTGACTGAGCCTTGCAACGGTATAGAGGTTTGCAACCAAATAGTCATTGACTTCAATAACCAATTTCATAAGTGAAAACTCAAATTATATAAGCATTAATGATTTTTACCATAGCCTTAATTTAATATTGCGTATTCACAATTTTTTAGATGAATAGGGTTTTTTTTAATTAGGCTGTATCACCAAAGGCATTCCAAAAAACCTTTTCCAGCCTAATTTTTAAGCCTTGATATCTTAAACTGGTTAAAAGTTTGGCTATAAATTACATTGCTTATGCTATAGGTTATTTATTAATAAATCTTCGGTTTACATTCTTTTCAAAAGAAATAAGCTACATTTTCGAGGAAGTTTCAACAATAACAGAAAAATATTGTCAGCATGTTCATTTTTCAAAAATTTCAAATAGTCTATTTTTTAGTCGTTCTATCAATTTCAAAAATTGTATTTGGAGAGGATGGCGTATCAATAGAGATGACCACTTATTCATATACAAAGTTAATCACAACAACCATTACTGACACTGATTTTACTACATACATTACACCAACCATCAATTCTTCTGCAAGCAATTCATCTGTTTTCATGTATACGGTCAAAAACACTACCTATTCTTTAACTGGCTCGGAAAACGTTACTCTAACTAATTGTCCTTGCACTTTCACTACATATTCAGTTGTAACTCAGACTTATGCGGCCACTAGCTACGCATCAGATTACTGGATTACAGTAAACCAAACAAATTCAAGCACTTCAAATAGCTATTCATCGTCTTCTACATCGAGTGAAAGTATTTTGACTGGCACTTTCATCCAATCAACTTCAACTTCGTCCAGTGGAGCAAATACTCTTTCCAGTTCGACTCATGGTTTTTTAACCAAACTTAATGCGGAATTTTTTAAAAAAGAGAGCACAATTATCTTGGTTTCATTTATGTTTGGGATCTTCTTGATTATGTAGGGTTATATAGGGTGAATGAAAGAATAAGAAGAAGTTGTTTCTTCCATCATAGGTCTTTATAGTTCTACCGGATTTTGGTATTGCACATGACTATAGTTGAATTCCGGGATATGTATAGGCATCACAATAAAAAATTCAATCAGCTAGCAAATAGACCTTAGTATATCATTTGATCTTTGCAAGAAGGTTTAATGATTAGACTTAGGCGGTTTAATAACCGTGGAATAATAAGGAGTTATTTCACAGCTAAGATAATATATAGATCTAGGAGTCATATATCCAAGTTTAGAGATGAACTAAGAAAAAGAACGAACAATAATGAAGCTGCATTAAATTCTTCGAAGGAGAGACTAGATCCCCAACAAGCAACTAAATTGATATTACAAAAGAATAAATCGAAAGCTAATACAACCTATTTTGATCCTGCCAACTCATCCTTAAATTTATCGCTAGATAATCAAACTCTATATAAGGAGATCTACAATAATGCAGTAAATAGGATGAATAAGAGGTATACTAGTCCGTCAGATATGTGGTTGAGGGATTTTCAAAGTTTAATCAAAAGGATCCCCGAGAGCAAGATTGGACAAGGTAGTAAAAACCAGAGCAAAGAGTTATTTGTTAAGCAACATTTGATTGATTGTATTCAAATAGCTAAAATATCACCTGAAAAAGCCAGTCAACCAATAAGCGTTGGTGACCTAGTAGCATTAAATGATGATAGCGTTAATTTATACATAATAGCAGCATGTCCCACTGATTTCGATTCCAGTTCATATACATTTATTAACAACGAAGGAGAAATAATTTATGGTCCTAAGCAACTAATTAAGTTGAGGATTCCTGGAGTAATACCAGACCATTTGATTGAAATAATAAAAAGCTTTGTACAGCTAGAGAAAAAATATTTAAATATTGCTCCAATAGGTATATCAGATGCAATATTTTCAAGATCAGACGAGTCTTTACCAAGTGAGTTAAAATCAACATTAAAAACAACCAAGACTTATGAAAATCAAGGTGACATGTCAACTTCAGATATTGAAGATGATTTCATTGTTGCTCAGGCCTCGTCACAGTTATTAACTAACTCAAACGTTAATACTCACCATGTACCAATTAAAGCTAGAGAGTTATATTCAAAAGGATTACTTTACTTGTCAATTAAAAGTTTTGAAAAGTTGCCAATTATTTCAAAAAAATTAGAAATATTACACAGAGTTTTGCAATTTGATGAAGATGGAGATTCTTTAGATTCACCAAGAACAATTTCGATATTTCAATTACTAAACTATCTTGAAAAATTTAATTTGAATACGATTCCAAATGATGACCCTGATTTAATAGATTATAGAAGAATTAGAACCCAATTGAGTGAATCATTTCTTAATGAATCAGAAGAATCAAACTTAGGTAAACTATTACCAGAACCAACTGCTTGGTCAAATTTTAACGATGATAGTTATTCAATTTCATCATTTCTAGCATTAATTTTATCATTGAGGAAACAAGGTAAATTATGGAATATTAATCAAAAAAACTCAAGTGATCCTCCAATAAGTGTTGATATTCTACCTGTTAAAAACTTAGAATTAATTTCTAACATTTTAAATTATTTAAAGTTCAATAATGGTGACATTAAATTTACTAAATTTTTTATTAAAAAAATTAAAGGTGAAGATCTTAAAGAAAAACCAAAATATTATGACGAAATTATTCAATTATTTAAAGACTACATATCGGGAAATATAAGCAATGATCCGCAAGTGGAAACTACATTAGTGACAATAATTAGATTAATAGACAAACTACTAATTAAAGAAAATTTGCGATCAGATAATTATATAAGTTATTCTTATGATTATTCAAAGGCTAGAGCATTTGATATTTTACAAATGTTAAATGACTCGTTCAAATCTGAATCAAGTATGTTAGAAAATCCATTTCAATGGTCATATTCTTTACAGTTACCAAATGTTTCAATAATGTCAAATTTAAGTAAAGATTATTATGATTATTTAGATTCAAATTTCAGCGAAGAAAATTTCAATGATGGGTTACATGATTCATCAAAATTCAGAATAAATAATATCACATCGCTAGATTCATTTAATCAATCAATCGAATCAAAGCCAAATCAATTGCCTGATGATTTTTATTGCTCAGATCCATTAAAAGTAATCCGTGAAGACTTTAAAGATATACCAATTTATTGTATTGATTCAGAATTTGCACATGAAATTGATGATGGTATTTCAATTCACCCAAACAATAACAAATATATTATATCCATTCATATTGCTAACCCAACTTCATACGTTAAGCCGTTTTCTACTGTAAGCAAAATTGCGTTCTCCAAAGGATCAACAGTTTATATGCCTGAAGGACCTATAATGATGTTACCTAATCTTATCTCCAAAATAGCTGGTTTAGGTAATAATGATAGACAAACTAGAACTTTTGTTATTCAATTTGAGTTGGATAAACAATTAATTGATGATTACATATCTAAAAGAAACAACGATGAAAACCATAAGCCATCAAATGAATTATCAAAAGAAATTCTTAAGCAAATTGAAGATTCATCAAACATTAAGCTAGGGAAAGCAAAGAAATTCCCAAAGAATTTTACTTATCACAAGGTTAATGAAATTTTAAATGATTCAGAGAATATTGAAAATTTTAAAAACAATAAACTTGTGGACGAGGATATTTCAAATTTATTCAAATTATATAACATTTCAACCATTTTGAAAGATATTAGAGTAATTATTGGTAATGGGTTAGATATTAATTCACAAAAATCATCAATTCAAGTGGAATATGGTGATAAGAATGATGTCGAAACATTTAAAGAAGATGAATCAGGTTATGAACTAAACTTGCCAGGAGAAAAGAAAGCGCCAGTAATTAAAATTATTAATAATAAAGATCAAGATGTGAATTCTCAATCACAATTATTAGTTTCTCATTTTATGATATTCGCCAATTATTCATCCTCAATATTTGCTAAAAAGAATCGAATTCCAATCATATATAGATGTCAAGAAATGAACTTGGACGAAAACATTATTATGAAATTAAAAGAACTTAGCAAACAAACATATATCAAAAATAATGAGTTATCAGTTGGGGATATTAATAAAATCATCTCAGTATTAACGTCGGCCCAATTTCAAACTAATTCCAAAAGACATGAATCATTAGGATTAAACAGTTATACTACAGTAACTTCGCCATTGAGAAGATATGTTGATATGATAAATCATTGGAAATTTGAAGAATTTTTACTTAAAAAACAAATCAATACAATCAAAGACCATCAATTATATTTTATTAGTAGTCATTTGCAAAATTGTGAACTAATCAATAAAAAAATTCAACAATTTTCAAATAAGTTCTGGGAAGGTATCTTTTTGAAACAATATATAAAGTTATTGAATCAGGGAAAAATCCTGATCCCAATCAAGTTTAAGTTATTGATCAAAAATAACCCACAATTTGGTAGTGTTCCAGTTAATGTATGTGGATTTAATAATTTAAGAGCCAGATTAGAAAATAATTCCAAATTAATTAATAAATTCAGGGCAGGAGAAATAAAAATCGGTTCAGTTTTGGAATCAGATAATATAAATATAACAAAGATTGATTTTATTGAAGATGAATTAGTATTCGAATTTAATTAAGGGGTTTAACAAGATAGTATCTTCGAAAGACTTGTACATAGATATGTAAATAGGAACTTTAAATTATTAATATTTATTCAATTTTTACTGGACTTTTTGTCTAATATCTTGTAATGTCTAAATAAGTATATTTTCACCTACATCAACCCTCTTAATATATTGCGATTATACTGTATTAGAAGTTTCCTTTTTACAGTTGATTCATGAAGATATGTCTCAATGTCTAAAGGGCAAAATTTCAGAAGGTATTCCCTTTTTGGCCTTGGTGCTTTTGAATCTCAATGTATCTGAAATGATCACGATATTACATAAAACAAGTTACCAAATTAGTAACTCGAAACTAGAATCCTGTAGCAAAGAGTAAACATATACTGAAATTTAATATGGTCGATAAGAATAATGATTCACCTGATGCTTTCGCCAAATCCTGCCTAAAGAAAATAAATACATAAAGATAGAATTATCTACCAATAAGATAATCTTTTTACAGGAGATGAACGTTCCTACTGATTACTAATTAATATGCCGAACGGTAGTGTTATATGCAAAGGAGTACAATACGGATTCCAGTCCCTAATATAATAAGGTCAGTACCAGTTTTCGTATATCCCTCAGCGAGCTTATTCTTGCTCTTCACTTAACAATTCTTTAAACTTTAGCTGCATTCTAGCAGCGAATTAGTCAATCTATGCTACTAATGTGGCAAATATTTGTCCAATAAAATTCAGTTAACTTAAATTTGAAATGGAAGCAAACGATGTAAAAATCTTGATTATCAAATTTAACTGATTCCAGCCATAATACTTGTAAAAAAACCTGGTGTTCCTGTTCCTCCAGAAAGGACAATGACCCTTACACCTCAAACTGGTACATGTGTTTTATTGTAAAACATATCTACATTTATTCAAACAACATTTCGTGTTTTTAAACTATAATACGGCTATTTGTTGAGCACAATATCTAGGCGGGCGTGGGCTGGTTGCTACGTCCTTACCGTAATTCCTTTCTTGTAATTTCGCAAACTTATTGAGAAAATTTTTTCGGGATTTGCATCCAATTTCGCGCAGCGTGTTTATTTTTATTTCAAAATAGATGGTTGCACCATATTTAAGACTATTCTAGCGACATAGATATGTTATGGTATTGAATGTATAATAAAGGTATATCTTGTAAATTCAAGATCAAGTTACCGTAACTCGTTCTTCTGCCTTGGACAACGAATTAAATCGAAGGAAGCTAAAAAAACACGTAAGATGAAATTCTTGATAGATAAACCACCTTGCATTATGCACATGCATGATTAGGATCTAGAGTGTTCATATATTCCGCCAAAGGAACAAGAGCAAGGATAACAATTGGTATGTAAACAAATATTCATTTTTAATTGTTCGGTGAAGTAAATAAAGCGAATTGCAACTATTAGCCTGGTTTAACCATTCCATGGTTACGGTTGCACCTCTTTACTACCCCTTTAGGCAAAAATAAATTTAAGCTGACGGATTGATTCAGCAAATTCTCTTAGTTCTTTTTTTGGGAGTGCTAAGGTCCTTCGTACAGCGAAATCATATAAACAATGACAGCACAAAAATAGCAATTGAATCTAAGTTTAGATGATCAGCCACTAGCGCTATTACTCGGACTAATGTATCTAATTATAAATGAAATTTGTAGCCATAGCAACCTATTGAACAATTGGTGCTGGTTATTGTTATGGGTTATTTTTTTATGTATGCATATACTGTTAAGGGGATCGAGATATTTTCGTTCCGATCTGGTTAGAACTGCAACATCATATTTGAATTATGCAACAAATACTCTTAAATTTAGAGTATCTTTGCACAACTTTGAAGGATCTTGTACTGGCACACGTTCCTCGGATTGCTATTTTTTTGGTCTTATATAAACATAGGTAGATTCCTCTTATTCGAATTTCCTAAAAATTTTTTGCTTTGTTTCTGCAAACTTTTCCTTTCGCTTGTAATCATTTATAATAGAATAATGGTCAAATTTTCAATTAGTTCATTCGCTACAATTGCATCTTTATTAGCATCCACTGCTGTTGCTCAAGATGTCTTATGTTTAGTTAATGGTAATCCAGTTGCTACAGTTGACTTACAAACTGCTAATTGTCCTTTCACTCTCCCAGACAACTTACCAGTTTTCTTCGACTTTGTATCACCAGAAGACTTCAATATTGAATTCTACTACGCACTTGCTCAAAATCAAAGATATTTCAATGATATTGTTAATGCTGGTAGAGTAATTGAGATTCCAGCTATTGCTTTATATGGTACTCCAGGTGCTCCACTATACCAAGTTCATGTCCAAGAAAGTCCTGCTTCCAACTCAACTGCTGCTCTCAGAAAGAGACTTTTTAAACAAGTTGATATCGTCAAAAGGGATGAAGCTTCTGATTTGGCTGAATCCTTAAAATCTCAAGACGGTACTTTAGTTAGCTCAGGTTTTTTCCAAGTTGTTGATATTTCTTCTGGTGCTTCATCTGTTGCTGTTTCTTCCGGTATTGAAACTATTCCAGGTGCAACTGCCACTGAAACCTTAGAATCTACTAAGATCATCACCATTACTTCATGTTCTGATAACAAATGTACTCCTACCGCTGTTCCAGCC